>CM026397.1:36296558-36376918 GCA_014843695.1 Archivesica marissinica | reverse complement strand
TACGACAATAATACAATATTGCCTGGCTACTTGGTTGTTTCCATAACTACGACAATAATACAATATTGCCTGGCTACTTGGTTGTTTCCATAACTACGACAATAATACAATATTGCCTGGCTACTTGGTTGTTTCCATAGCCTACCAATAATACAATATTGCCTGGCTACTTGGTTGTTTCCATAGCTACGACAATAATACAATATTGCCTTGCTACTTGGTTGTTTCCATAGCCTACGACAATAATACAATATTGCCTGGCTACTTGGTTGTTTCCATAACTACGACAATAATACAATATTGCCTTGCTACTTGGTTGTTTCCATAACTACGACAATAATACAATATTGCCTTGCTACTTGGGTGTTTCCATAGCCTACGACAATAATACAATATTTCCTGGCTACTTGGTTGTTTCCATAACTACGACAATAATACAATATTGCCTGGCTACTTGGTTGTTTCCATAACTACGACAATAATACAATATTGCCTGGCTACTTGGTTGTTTCCATAGCTACGACAATAATACAATATTGCCTGGCTACTTGGTTGTTTCCATAACTACGACAATAATACAATATTGCATTGCTACTTGGTTGTTTCCATAACTACGACAATAATACAATATTGCCTGGCTACTTGGTTGTTTCCATAACTACGACAATAATACAATATTGCCTTGCTACTTGGTTGTTTCCATAACTACGACAATAATACAATATTGCCTGGCTACTTGGTTGTTTCCATAACTACGACAATAATACAATATTGCCTGGCTACTTGGTTGTTTCCATAACTACGACAATAATACAATATTGCCTGGCTACTTGGTTGTTTCCATAACTACGACAATAATACAATATTGCCTGGCTACTTGGTTGTTTCCATAACTACGACAATAATACAATATTGCCTGGCTACTTGGTTGTTTCCATAGCTACGACAATAATACAATATTGCCTGGCTACTTGGTTGTTTCCATAGCTACGACAATAATACAATATTGCCTGGCTACTTGGTTGTTTCCATAACTACGACAATAATACAATATTGCCTGGCTACTTGGTTGTTTCCATAGCTACGACAATAATACAATACTACGACAATAATACAATATTGCCTGGCTACTTGGTTGTTTCCATAGCCTACGACAATAATACAATATTCCTGGCTACTTGTTGTTTCCATAACTACGACAATACTACAATATTGACTGGCTACTTCATTGTTTCCATAACTACGACAATAATAAAATATTGCATGCTACTTGGTTGTTTCCATAACTACGACAATAATACAATATTGCATTGCGTCTTGGTTGTTTCCATAGCTACGACAATAATACAATATTGCCTGGCTACTTGGTTGTTTCCATAGCCTACCTCAATAATAAAATATTGCCTGGCTACTTGGTTGTTTCCATAGCTACGACAATAATACAATATTGCCTGGCTACTTGGTTGTTTCCATAGCCTACGACAATAATACAATATTGCCTGGCTACTTGGTTGTTTCCATAACTACGACAATAATACAATATTGCATTGCGTCTTGGTTGTTTCCATAGCTACGACAATAATACAATATTGCCTGGCTACTTGGTTGTTTCCATAGCCTACCTCAATAATAAAATATTGCCTGGCTACTTGGTTGTTTCCATAGCTACGACAATAATACAATATTGCCTGGCTACTTGGTTGTTTCCATAACTACGACAATAATACAATATTGCCTGGCTACTTGGTTGTTTCCATAGCCTACGACAATAATACAATATTGCCTGGCTACTTGGTTGTTTCCATAGCTACGACAATAATACAATATTGCCTTGCTACTTGGTTGTTTCCATAACTACGACAATAATACAATATTGCCTTGCTACTTGGTTGTTTCCATAGCCTACGACAATAATACAATATTGCCTGGTTACTTGGTTGTTTCCATAGCTACGACAATAATACAATATTGCCTGGCTACTTGGTTGTTTCCATAACTACGACAATAATACAATATTGCCTTGCTACTTGGTTGTTTCCATAGCTACGACAATAATACAATATTGCCTTGCTACTTGGTTGTTTCCATAGACTACAACAATAATACAATATTGCCTTGCTACTTGGTTGTTTCCATAACTACGACAATAATACAATATTGCCTTGCTACTTGGTTGTTTCCATAACTACGACAATAATACAATATTGCCTGGCTACTTGGTTGTTTCCATAGCCTACGACAATAATACAATATTGCCTGGCTACTTGGTTGTTTCCATAACTACGACAATAATACAATATTGCCTGGCTACTTCGTTGTTTCCATAACTACGACAATAATACAATATTGCCTGGCTACTTGGTTGTTTCCATAGCTACGACAATAATACAATATTGCCTGGCTACTTGGTTGTTTCCATAACTACGACAATAATACAATATTGCATTGCTACTTGGTTGTTTCCATAGCTACGACAATAATACAATATTGCCTGGCTACTTGGTTGTTTCCATAACTACGACAATAATACAATATTGCCTTGCTACTTGGTTGTTTCCATAACTACGACAATAATACAATATTGCCTGGCTACTTGGTTGTTTCCATAACTACGACAATAATACAATATTGCCTGGCTACTTGGTTGTTTCCATAGCTACGACAATAATACAATATTGCCTGGCTACTTGGTTGTTTCCATAACTACGACAATAATACAATATTGCCTGGCTACTTGGTTGTTTCCATAGCCTACGACAATAATACAATATTGCCTGGCTACTTGGTTGTTTCCATAACTACGACAATAATACAATATTGCCTGGCTACTTGGTTGTTTCCATAGCCTACGACAATAATACAATATTGCCTGGCTACTTGGTTGTTTCCATAACTACGACAATAATACAATATTGCCTGGGTACTTGGTTGTTTCCATAGCCTACGACAATAATACAATATTGCCTGGCTACTTGGTTGTTTCCATAGCCTACGACAATAATACAATATTTCCTGGCTACTTCATTGTTTCCATAACTACGACAATACTACAATATTGACTGGCTACTTCATTGTTTCCATAACTACGACAATAATAAAATATTGCATTGCTACTTGGTTGTTTCCATAACTACGACAATAATACAATATTGCCTTGCTACTTGGTTGTTTCCATAACTACGACAATAATACAATATTGCCTGGCTACTTGGTTGTTTCCATAACTACGACAATAATACAATATTGCCTGGCTACTTGGTTGTTTCCATAGCTACGACAATAATACAATATTGCCTGGCTACTTGGTTGTTTCCATAACTACGACAATAATACAATATTGCCTGGCTACTTGGTTGTTTCCATAACTACGACAATAATACAATATTGCATTGCTTCTTGGTTGTTTCCATAGCTACGACAATAATACAATATTGCCTGGCTACTTGGTTGTTTCCATAGCCTACCTCAATAATAAAATATTGCCTGGCTACTTGGTTGTTTCCATAGCTACGACAATAATACAATATTGCCTGGCTACTTGGTTGTTTCCATAGCTACGACAATAATACAATATTGCCTGGCTACTTGGTTGTTTCATAACTACGACAATAATCAATATTGCCTTGTACTTGGTTGTTTCCATAGCCTACGACAATAATACAATATTGCCTGGTTACTTGGTTGTTTCCATAGCTACGACAATAATACAATATTGCCTGGCTACTTGGTTGTTTCCATAACTACGACAATAATACAATATTGCCTGGCTACTTGGTTGTTTCCATAGCTACGACAATAATACAATATTGCCTGGCTACTTGGTTGTTTCCATAACTACGACAATAATACAATATTGCCTTGCTACTTGGTTGTTTCCATAACTACGACAATAATACAATATTGCCTGGCTACTTGGTTGTTTCCATAACTACGACAATAATACAATATTGCCTGGCTACTTGGTTGTTTCCATAGCTACGACAATAATACAATATTGCCTGGCTACTTGGTTGTTTCCATAGCTACGACAATAATACAATATTGCCTGGCTACTTGGTTGTTTCCATAACTACGACAATAATACAATATTGCCTGGCTACTTGGTTGTTTCCATAACTACGACAATAATACAATATTGCCTGGCTACTTGGTTGTTTCCATAGCTACGACAATAATACAATATTGCCTGGCTACTTGGTTGTTTCCATAGCCTACGACAATAATACAATATTGCCTTGCTACTTGGTTGTTTCCATAACTACGACAATAATACAATATTGCCTTGCTACTTGGTTGTTTCCATAGACTACGACAATAATACAATATTGCCGGCTACTTGGTTGTTTCCATAACTACGACAATAATACAATATTGCCTTGCTACTTGGTTGTTTCCATAACTACGACAATAATAAATATTGCCTGCTACTTGGTGTTTCCATAGCTACGACAATAATACAATATTCCTGGCTACTTGGTTGTTTCCATAACTACGACAATAATACAATATTGCCTGGCTATTGGTTGTTTCCATAACTACGACAATAATACAATATTGCCTGGCTACTTGGTTGTTTCCATAGCTACGACAATAATACAATATTGCCTGGCTACTTGGTTGTTTCCATAGCTACGACAATAATACAATATTGCCTGGCTACTTGGTTGTTTCCATAACTACGACAATAATACAATATTGCATTGCTACTTGGTTGTTTCCATAACTACGACAATAATACAATATTGCCTGGCTACTTGGTTGTTTCCATAACTACGACAATAATACAATATTGCCTTGCTACTTGGTTGTTTCCATAACTACGACAATAATACAATATTGCCTTGCTACTTGGTTGTTTCCATAACTACGACAATAATACAATATTGCCTGGCTACTTGGTTGTTTCCATAACTACGACAATAATACAATATTGCCTGGCTACTTGGTTGTTTCCATAGCTACGACAATAATACAATATTGCCTGGCTACTTGGTTGTTTCCATAGCTACGACAATAATACAATATTGCCTGGCTACTTGGTTGTTTCCATAGCTACGACAATAATACAATATTGCCTGGCTACTTGGTTGTTTCCATAACTACGACAATAATACAATATTGCCTGGCTACTTGGTTGTTTCCATAGCCTACGACAATAATACAATATTGCCTGGCTACTTGGTTGTTTCCATAACTACGACAATAATACAATATTGCCTGGCTACTTGGTTGTTTCCATAACTACGACAATAATACAATATTGCCTGGCTACTTGGTTGTTTCCATAACTACGACAATAATACAATATTGCCTTGCTCTTGGTTGTTTCCATAGCTACGACAATAATACAATATTGCCTGGCTACTTGGTTGTTTCCATAGCCTACTTTTTGCTGTCTACGACAATAATACAATATTGCCTGGCTACTTGGTTGTTTCCATAGCTACGACAATAATACAATATTGCCTGGCTACTTGGTTGTTTCCATAACTACGACAATAATACAATATTGCCTTGCTACTTGGTTGTTTCCATAGCTACGACAATAATACAATATTGCCTGGCTACTTGGTTGTTTCCATAGCTACGACAATAATACAATATTGCCTGGCTACTTGGTTGTTTCCATAACTACGACAATAATACAATATTGCCTGGCTACTTGGTTGTTTCCATAGCCTACGACAATAATACAATATTGCCTGGCTACTTGGTTGTTTCCATAACTACGACAATAATACAATATTGCCTTGCTACTTGGTTGTTTCCATAGCCTACGACAATAATACAATATTGCCTGGCTACTTGGTTGTTTCCATAGCTACGACAATAATACAATATTGCCTGGCTACTTGGTTGTTTCCATAACTACGACAATAATACAATATTGCCTTGCTACTTGGTTGTTTCCATAGCTACGACAATAATACAATATTGCCTTGCTACTTGGTTGTTTCCATAGACTACAACAATAATACAATATTGCCTTGCTACTTGGTTGTTTCCATAACTACGACAATAATACAATATTGCCTTGCTACTTGGTTGTTTCCATAACTACGACAATAATACAATATTGCCTGGCTACTTGGTGGTTTCCATAGCCTACGACAATAATACAATATTTCCTGGCTACTTCGTTGTTTCCATAACTACGACAATAAAACAATATTGCCTGGCTACTTCGTTGTTTCCATAACTACGACAATAATACAATATTGCCTGGCTACTTCGTTGTTTCCATAGCCTACGACAATAATACAATATTGCCTGGCTACTTGGTTGTTTCCATAGCTACGACAATAATACAATATTGCATTGCTACTTGGTTGTTTCCATAACTACGACAATAATACAATATTGCATTGCTACTTGGTTGTTTCCATAGCCTACCAATAATACAATATTGCCTGGCTACTTGGTTGTTTCCATAGCTACGACAATAATACAATATTGCCATGCTACTTGGTTGTTTCCATAGCCTACGACAATAATACAATATTGCCTGGCTACTTGGTTGTTTCCATAACTACGACAATAATACAATATTGCCATGCTACTTGGTTGTTTCCATAACTACGACAATAATACAATATTGCCTTGCTACTTGGGTGTTTCCATAGCCTACGACAATAATACAATATTTCCTGGCTACTTCGTTGTTTCCATAACTACGACAATAATACAATATTGCCTGGCTAATTCGTTGTTTCCATAACTACGACAATAATACAATATTGCCTGGCTACTTGGTTGTTTCCATAGCTACGACAATAATACAATATTGCCTGGCTACTTGGTTGTTTCCATAACTACGACAATAATACAATATTGCATTGCTACTTGGTTGTTTCCATAACTACGACAATAATACAATATTGCCTGGCTACTTGGTTGTTTCCATAACTACGACAATAATACAATATTGCCTTGCTACTTGGTTGTTTCCATAACTACGACAATAATACAATATTGCCTGGCTACTTGGTTGTTTCCATAACTACGACAATAATACAATATTGCCTGGCTACTTGGTTGTTTCCATAACTACGACAATAATACAATATTGCCTGGCTACTTGGTTGTTTCCATAACTACGACAATAATACAATATTGCCTGGCTACTTGGTTGTTTCCATAGCTACGACAATAATACAATATTGCCTGGCTACTTGGTTGTTTCCATAGCTACGACAATAATACAATATTGCCTGGCTACTTGGTTGTTTCCATAGCTACGACAATAATACAATATTGCCTGGCTACTTGGTTGTTTCCATAGCCTACGACAATAATACAATATTGCCTGGCTACTTGGTTGTTTCCATAACTACGACAATAATACAATATTGCCTGGGTACTTGGTTGTTTCCATAGCCTACGACAATAATACAATATTGCCTGGCTACTTGGTTGTTTCCATAGCCTACGACAATAATACAATATTTCCTGGCTACTTCATTGTTTCCATAACTACGACAATACTACAATATTGACTGGCTACTTCATTGTTTCCATAACTACGACAATAATAAAATATTGCATTGCTACTTGGTTGTTTCCATAACTACGACAATAATACAATATTGCATTGCGTCTTGGTTGTTTCCATAGCTACGACAATAATACAATATTGCCTGGCTACTTGGTTGTTTCCATAGCCTACCTCAATAATAAAATATTGCCTGGCTACTTGGTTGTTTCCATAGCTACGACAATAATACAATATTGCCTGGCTACTTGGTTGTTTCCATAGCCTACGACAATAATACAATATTGCCTGGCTACTTGGTTGTTTCCATAACTACGACAATAATACAATATTGCCTTGCTACTTGGTTGTTTCCATAGCTACGACAATAATACAATATTGCCTGGCTACTTGGTTGTTTCCATAGCTACGACAATAATACAATATTGCCTGGCTACTTGGTTGTTTCCATAACTACGACAATAATACAATATTGCCTGGCTACTTGGTTGTTTCCATAGCTACGACAATAATACAATATTGCCTGGCTACTTGGTTGTTTCCATAGCTACGACAATAATACAATATTGCCTGGCTACTTGGTTGTTTCCATAGCTACGACAATAATACAATATTGCCTGGCTACTTGGTTGTTTCCATAGCTACGACAATAATACAATATTGCCTTGCTACTTGGTTGTTTCCATAACTACGACAATAATACAATATTGCCTTGCTACTTGGTTGTTTCCATAACTACGACAATAATACAATATTGCCTTGCTACTTGGTTGTTTCCATAACTACGACAATAATACAATATTGCCTGGCTACTTGGTTGTTTCCATAGCCTACGACAATAATACAATATTCCTGGCTACTTGTTGTTTCCATAACTACGACAATAATACAATATTGCCTGGCTACTTGGTTGTTTCCATAACTACGACAATAATACAATATTGCCTGGCTACTTGGTTGTTTCCATAGCTACGACAATAATACAATATTGCCTGGCTACTTGGTTGTTTCCATAGCTACGACAATAATACAATATTGCCTTGCTACTTGGTTGTTTCCATAACTACGACAATAATACAATATTGCCTTGCTACTTGGTTGTTTCCATAACTACGACAATAATACAATATTGCCTGGCTACTTGGTTGTTTCCATAACTACGACAATAATACAATATTGCCTGGCTACTTGGTTGTTTCCATAGCTACGACAATAATACAATATTGCCTGGCTACTTGGTTGTTTCCATAACTACGACAATAATACAATATTGCCTGGCTACTTGGTTGTTTCCATAGCTACGACAATAATACAATATTGCCTGGCTACTTGGTTGTTTCCATAACTACGACAATAATACAATATTGCCTGGCTACTTGGTTGTTTCCATAGCTACGACAATAATACAATATTGCCTGGCTACTTGGTTGTTTCCATAACTACGACAATAATACAATATTGCCTGGCTACTTGGTTGTTTCCATAGCTACGACAATAATACAATATTGCCTGGCTACTTGGTTGTTTCCATAGCTACGACAATAATACAATATTTCCTGGCTACTTCTTGTTTCCATAACTACGACAATATACAATATTGCTGGCTACTTCTTGTTTCCATAACTACGACAATAATAAAATATTGCCTGGCTACTTGGTTGTTTCCATAGCTACGACAATAATACAATATTGCCTGGCTACTTGGTTGTTTCCATAACTACGACAATAATACAATATTGCCTGGCTACTTGGTTGTTTCCATAACTACGACAATAATACAATATTGCCTGGCTACTTGGTTGTTTCCATAGCTACGACAATAATACAATATTGCCTGGCTACTTGGTTGTTTCCATAGCTACGACAATAATACAATATTGCCTGGCTACTTGGTTGTTTCCATAACTACGACAATAATACAATATTGCATTGCGTCTTGGTTGTTTCCATAGCTACGACAATAATACAATATTGCCTGGCTACTTGGTTGTTTCCATAGCTACCTCAATAATAAAATATTGCCTGGCTACTTGGTTGTTTCCATAGCTACGACAATAATACAATATTGCCTGGGTACTTGGTTGTTTCCATAGCTACGACAATAATACAATATTGCCTGGCTACTTGGTTGTTTCCATAACTACGACAATAATACAATATTGCCTTGCTACTTGGTTGTTTCCATAGCCTACGACAATAATACAATATTGCCTGGCTACTTGGTTGTTTCCATAGCTACGACAATAATACAATATTGCCTGGCTACTTGGTTGTTTCCATAACTACGACAATAATACAATATTGCCTGGCTACTTGGTTGTTTCCATAGCCTACGACAATAATACAATATTGCCTGGCTACTTGGTTGTTTCCATAACTACGACAATAATACAATATTGCCTTGCTACTTGGTTGTTTCCATAGCTACGACAATAAACAATATTGCCTGGCTACTTGTTGTTTCCATAACTACGACAATAATACAATATTGCCTGGCTACTTGGTTGTTTCCATAGCTACGACAATAATACAATATTGCTGGCTACTTGGTTGTTTCCATAGCTACGACAATAATACAATATTGCCTGGCTACTTGGTTGTTTCCATAGCTACGACAATAATACAATATTGCCTGGCTACTTGGTTGTTTCCATAACTACGACAATAATACAATATTGCCTGGCTACTTGGTTGTTTCCATAGCTACGACAATAATACAATATTGCCTGGCTACTTGGTTGTTTCCATAGCTACGACAATAATACAATATTGCCTTGCTACTTGGTTGTTTCCATAGCTACGACAATAATACAATATTGCCTTGCTACTTGGTTGTTTCCATAGACTACGACAATAATACAATATTGCCGGCTACTTGGTTGTTTCCATAACTACGACAATAATACAATATTGCCTTGCTACTTGGTTGTTTCCATAACTACGACAATAATAAATATTGCCTGGCTACTTGGTGTTTCCATAGCCTACGACAATAATACAATATGCCTGGCTACTTCGTTGTTTCCATAACTACGACAATAATACAATATTGCCTGGCTACTTCGTTGTTTCCATAACTACGACAATAATACAATATTGCCTGGCTACTTGGTTGTTTCCATAGCTACGACAATAATACAATATTGCCTGGCTACTTGGTTGTTTCCATAGCTACGACAATAATACAATATTGCCTGGCTACTTGGTTGTTTCCATAACTACGACAATAATACAATATTGCCTTGCTACTTGGTTGTTTCCATAACTACGACAATAATACAATATTGCCTGGCTACTTGGTTGTTTCCATAACTACGACAATAATACAATATTGCCTTGCTACTTGGTTGTTTCCATAACTACGACAATAATACAATATTGCCTTGCTACTTGGTTGTTTCCATAACTACGACAATAATACAATATTGCCTGGCTACTTGGTTGTTTCCATAACTACGACAATAATACAATATTGCCTGGCTACTTGGTTGTTTCCATAGCTACGACAATAATACAATATTGCCTGGCTACTTGGTTGTTTCCATAGCCTACGACAATAATACAATATTGCCTGGCTACTTGGTTGTTTCCATAGCTACGACAATAATACAATATTGCCTGGCTACTTGGTTGTTTCCATAACTACGACAATAATACAATATTGCCTGGCTACTTGGTTGTTTCCATAGCTACGACAATAATACAATATTGCCTGGCTACTTGGTTGTTTCCATAACTACGACAATAATACAATATTGCTGGCTACTTGGTTGTTTCCATAACTACGACAATAATACAATATTGCATTGCTACTTGGTTGTTTCCATAACTACGACAATAATACAATATTGCATTGCTCTTGGTTGTTTCCATAGCTACGACAATAATACAATATTGCCTGGCTACTTGGTTGTTTCCATAGCCTACCTCAATAATAAAATATTGCCTGCTACTTGGTTGTTTCCATAGCTACGACAATAATACAATATTGCCTGGCTACTTGGTTGTTTCCATAGCCTACGACAATAATACAATATTGCCTGGCTACTTGGTTGTTTCCATAACTACGACAATAATACAATATTGCCTTGCTACTTGGTTGTTTCCATAGCCTACGACAATAATACAATATTGCCTGGCTACTTGGTTGTTTCCATAGCTACGACAATAATACAATATTGCCTGGCTACTTGGTTGTTTCCATAACTACGACAATAATACAATATTGCCTGGGTACTTGGTTGTTTCCATAGCCTACGACAATAATACAATATTGCCTGGCTACTTGGTTGTTTCAATAACTACGACAATAATGCAATATTGCCTTGCTACTTGGTTGTTTCCATAGCCTACGACAATAATACAATATTGCCTGGTTACTTGGTTGTTTCCATAGCTACGACAATAATACAATATTGCCTGGCTACTTGGTTGTTTCCATAACTATGACAATAATACAATATTGCATTGCTACTTGGTTGTTTCCATAGCTACGACAATAATACAATATTGCCTTGCTACTTGGTTGTTTCCATAGACTACAACAATAATACAATATTGCCTTGCTACTTGGTTGTTTCCATAACTACGACAATAATACAATATTGCCTTGCTACTTGGTTGTTTCCATAACTACGACAATAATAAAATATTGCCTGGCTACTTGGTGGTTTCCATAGCCTACGACAATAATACAATATTTCCTGGCTACTTCGTTGTTTCCATAACTACGACAATAAAACAATATTGCCTGGCTACTTCGTTGTTTCCATAACTACGACAATAATACAATATTGCCTGGCTACTTCGTTGTTTCCATAGCCTACGACAATAATACAATATTGCCTGGCTACTTGGTTGTTTCCATAGCTACGACAATAATACAATATTGCATTGCTACTTGGTTGTTTCCATAGCTACGACAATAATACAATATTGCATTGCTACTTGGTTGTTTCCATAGCCTACCAATAATACAATATTGCCTGGCTACTTGGTTGTTTCCATAGCTACGACAATAATACAATATTGCCATGCTACTTGGTTGTTTCCATAGCCTACGACAATAATACAATATTGCCTGGCTACTTGGTTGTTTCCATAACTACGACAATAATACAATATTGCCATGCTACTTGGTTGTTTCCATAACTACGACAATAATACAATATTGCCTTGCTACTTGGGTGTTTCCATAGCCTACGACAATAATACAATATTTCCTGGCTACTTCGTTGTTTCCATAACTACGACAATAATACAATATTGCCTGGCTAATTCGTTGTTTCCATAACTACGACAATAATACAATATTGCCTGGCTACTTGGTTGTTTCCATAGCTACGACAATAATACAATATTGCCTGGCTACTTGGTTGTTTCCATAACTACGACAATAATACAATATTGCATTGCTACTTGGTTGTTTCCATAACTACGACAATAATACAATATTGCCTGGCTACTTGGTTGTTTCCATAACTACGACAATAATACAATATTGCCTTGCTACTTGGTTGTTTCCATAACTACGACAATAATACAATATTGCCTGGCTACTTGGTTGTTTCCATAACTACGACAATAATACAATATTGCCTGGCTACTTGGTTGTTTCCATAACTACGACAATAATACAATATTGCCTGGCTACTTGGTTGTTTCCATAACTACGACAATAATACAATATTGCCTGGCTACTTGGTTGTTTCCATAGCTACGACAATAATACAATATTGCCTGGCTACTTGGTTGTTTCCATAGCCTACGACAATAATACAATATTGCCTGGCTACTTGGTTGTTTCCATAGCCTACGACAATAATACAATATTGCCTGGCTACTTGGTTGTTTCCATAGCCTACGACAATAATACAATATTGCCTGGCTACTTGGTTGTTTCCATAACTACGACAATAATACAATATTGCCTGGGTACTTGGTTGTTTCCATAGCCTACGACAATAATACAATATTGCCTGGCTACTTGGTTGTTTCCATAGCCTACGACAATAATACAATATTTCCTGGCTACTTCATTGTTTCCATAACTACGACAATACTACAATATTGACTGGCTACTTCATTGTTTCCATAACTACGACAATAATAAAATATTGCATTGCTACTTGGTTGTTTCCATAACTACGACAATAATACAATATTGCATTGCGTCTTGGTTGTTTCCATAGCTACGACAATAATACAATATTGCCTGGCTACTTGGTTGTTTCCATAGCCTACCTCAATAATAAAATATTGCCTGGCTACTTGGTTGTTTCCATAGCTACGACAATAATACAATATTGCCTGGCTACTTGGTTGTTTCCATAACTACGACAATAATACAATATTGCCTGGCTACTTGGTTGTTTCCATAACTACGACAATAATACAATATTGCCTTGCTACTTGGTTGTTTCCATAACTACGACAATAATACAATATTGCCTGGCTACTTCGTTGTTTCCATAACTACGACAATAATACAATATTGCCTGGCTAATTCGTTGTTTCCATAACTACGACAATAATACAATATTGCCTGGCTACTTGGTTGTTTCCATAGCTACGACAATAATACAATATTGCCTTGCTACTTGGTTGTTTCCATAGCTACGACAATAATACAATATTGCCTGGCTACTTGGTTGTTTCCATAGCTACGACAATAATACAATATTGCCTGGCTACTTGGTTGTTTCCATAGCTACGACAATAATACAATATTGCCTTGCTACTTGGTTGTTTCCATAACTACGACAATAATACAATATTGCCTTGCTACTTGGTTGTTTCCATAACTACGACAATAATACAATATTGCCTTGCTACTTGGTTGTTTCCATAACTACGACAATAATACAATATTGCCTGGCTACTTGGTTGTTTCCATAGCCTACGACAATAATACAATATTGCCTGGCTACTTGGTTGTTTCCATAACTACGACAATAATACAATATTGCCTGGCTACTTCGTTGTTTCCATAACTACGACAATAATACAATATTGCCTGGCTACTTGGTTGTTTCCATAGCCTACGACAATAATACAATATTGCCTGGCTACTTGGTTGTTTCCATAGCTACGACAATAATACAATATTGCCTTGCTACTTGGTTGTTTCCATAACTACGACAATAATACAATATTGCATTGCTACTTGGTTGTTTCCATAACTACGACAATAATACAATATTGCCTGGCTACTTGGTTGTTTCCATAACTACGACAATAATACAATATTGCCTGGCTACTTGGTTGTTTCCATAGCCTACGACAATAATACAATATTGCCTGGCTACTTGGTTGTTTCCATAACTACGACAATAATACAATATTGCCTTGCTACTTTGGTTGTTTTATTTCAGAATAAGCAGGAGCAATCCATCAATTATTTTCAATGGGAATACAATGAATAACTGAGGACCTGCACGAAATATTCCCCTAAATAAACCAATAACGTGTCAGTTTATAGACATCGCCGACGCCATGATTATCTGGCAGTTTAAGAAATATAAAGATACAGGCCGGAATAATATCTGAAACTGCTATTGACTGGGGATATATTTCAGAAGAATCCATATTGAAATCTATATAGGCAATCATTATAAGATACAGTGTCATTATGATTGTGTTGTCCAAAAATAGTTTATCACATGATACTGTATTTTTCAAAAGACTTCAAGCCAAAAGAAAGTGGCAATTTGTTTTGTTCGACCATAAAGCACAAGCACACTACTTTGAATGTAATTTGGTTGTTAATGAAATCTGCACTTATAATATGCTGTTTGTGTATAACGAAATATGTTGCAAGAATTATAAAATATTCCAATATGTATTTTAATTTTTGGAAGTAACCTTCACTATTTGTGACAATACCTGCTCAACCACTTAGTTGAACAACTGATGTCTCAATAATTCTTACGGTTTCCCAACATTTTTTGAACCAATCCGAGACTGCCATTTCATTAACATCATCTGACCGTTAACAGTTATTGGTGTATTGCGCATGTGTGGTTTGTGTAACGTAGTATATATCAGTTTAACTAAGATATCGGTCTCCCGTCTAATAATACTAACAATATTTCATCGGGTCTCGTGTCGGTTCTGTACATAGTGCACGTAAAAGACCCAGAGGAGACTTTGGAATGGGTCTTTGTCTGTATCATTGCACTATATCCTCCAAAATCTAAAATGACTAATCTCTTCAAGAGGCTTCGCTCATATGGGCAACCGGTGGCGACGATAACGACGCACGCACGCAAGTTACAATTTAGGATTGAATAAAGAAGGAGGAAGCAACACAGATTGCCAATATTGAAACCCAGTGTATTTAATTTTGAAAGCCCTTGTTAACTCACAGTATGCCAAGCAAATTACAGTCTTATCAAATAAACGTTATAAGTATAATTAACCAACGTTTAGAATAAATTAAAGAATGAATCGCGGGCTAATAGTTTCCATCGGGGAATGAACTACATCGAATGTGGTTAAAGTGTGGGGAGACCAACGTCATCTACGCTAACATTAAACACGTTCATTGTAGTTCATACCCCGATGGAAACTATTTACCCGTGATTCAGTATTCATATTAAAATGTATTTAGTCAAGATTTGCGACTTGCCGTGTGTCGGAACATGCAAATGCATCATCCTTGGAACAGCGTAAACTGTAGGACACGCCTTATCTCGCGTAAAAATATGCCCAACAATGTGAATACGCATGTCCGTAGCTTCAAGTGCGCATGTCAGCTGCATATCATGAGTGAGGAAATCCATACGAAAATGGCTACAAACAGGATATACACGTTCATAGAAGGAAATGCAATAGCAATGTAAATATTTGATAGTATTACGCATTTCTTCCAACATCAAATGAAAGCAGTTTCAAACAGACGCATAAGAAGAAAAAATAGATATTCCTGGGCTTGTTTGTTTTCCTTATCTAGATCGAATGGTTGTGTGTTTGTTCAATATCATGCTTTTCATATTATTGAATCATGTTTCTTGTCAGCAAAGTCAAGTAGAGTTCACTGGATAGACGTTGTAAACCTGAAAGACAGTGTCCGATTCCAACTAACGCCTCCCAGACAACGCAAACATGTTATCATAACCGTGTTGTCCAGCACATTTCTCGTTTAACCATATTTCTCGATGCCCGTTCTATCACATGTCCTTGTTATTTTAGGCTGAATACCATGTACATGATATAGCTTCAATATATAGTGGATATTTGTTTGTTTTGAGTGAATATGGAATATTTCTCACTTCTCAGTGAAAAAAAATTCTTTTTATTTTATGCTAATTGGTGAAAAACAAACACAAAATGAAGAAATTAAAATAGCTGGCCGCCGTGTTTTTGCGCGGATGAATACATTGACGACTATATGTCGTGAGTCAATACCCAAATATGCCGCCATCTTTAATTTAAAGTTGAATCGAGGAAAAATACATGAACACATTTATTGAATTTATTGTTACAATTTGCAGTGATAAACATCGAGACATTGTCAGTTGTATTTCGCTTTTGATTTGTTTCATAACAAAAACAATAATACAGGTAAATAGTGTCATTGAAGCCAGGTAAACTGTGAAAATTAAATAACACGTTGTCTAAGCATTTAAAGGGAGAGTAATAGTGCAAGAATAGTGTATTGGGAAGGGAGATAATAAAAAAGTAGTCCGGCAAAATACAGTGAATGATATGCAGTGGCGATATGGATTATATCTCACTGATAGAACACTGTATTTCATCAATTAGCATAAAATAAATATTAGATATATTTTAAATTTAAGGAAGGTATTGCTGGATGTGATGGTCATTTTTGGTTTAAAGTCGCATCGACAGCTTAGGTTATACTTGACTATCCAGCTGTTATTGGTTGAGGAATACTCACGGGTGCACATTCGAGTAGCATTGCAGGCACTGATTGACGCCCAGGTATAACCACCGACTTCCACAATCCAGCTGGATAATTTCCTCACATGAAATAATTCGACACCCTAAGTGGGTTTTGAACCATCCTAAGTGGGATTGGAACCTGCGGCGATGAGGGACAATTGATTTGAAGTCAACGAGTTTTACCGAACATCCACGAAGGCTGCGCGATGTGATGGGTGTTTTAATAGTACTGTATAGTTATTTCAAATTTGTTTTATGCTCTTCCATAGTGCAATATTGCTAAATGGCGTCATCGATCAGTTGTCAATTTCTCCATATGTAGTAACGCAGCGCTACTTTAACCCATTCAACACCAAGTAACTCACATGGACTGGTCCATGATATTCATAAACCAATAAATGAATCAGAAAATCACATTTGGACAAGTTCTTTATCAAAATGGGTAATTATGTCTAAAAATAGTCATATCACTGGCAAAAAGTGCAGATCCTCACGAGACGGCTCGTCACGAGCCGGCTCATCTGGATCTACACTTTTTGTAAGCCTATTTAGAGGTCTGTGGTGTTGAAAGGGTTAATGGCAGTTTGTATTGCGGCCAGGTCAGAATAAACACCATACGAGTAATTGTGCCTTTTATCCCTCGAAATAAGATTCACCAGAAACAATAACGATTTAGGCTTCACGTTATTAAGGTATAGAGATAGAAATACATACACCGAAATGGGTTGCCCGATTAGCGCAGTGGTTAGCGCGCTCGCTTCTCACCAGTGCAAAGCAGGTTCAATCCTCGGACCGGGAAGTATGTGTAATGGTACGATGGTGCCCATATCGGACAGGTGGGTTTTCTCCGGGTACTCCGGTTTCCTCCTATACGAATGACCACATGCACGCTCTCATCCGCGTCAACGAGAGTGATTAATATAAGTTGTTAAAGCTTATTTCGCAATCGTTGTAAAATAAATAAATTTTAAACTATCACCGAAATCAGCTTTAAAATAAGGATACACTGATTAGTAAATACTATAGGACATTAAGATTTTTCTCTCTCTTGGTGTCGGTAAATGTTCATCAAAATTAAATGATGGTATTTTTCCTCTAATCGTCATACCGGTTGCCCATATGAGCGACGCCTCCTGAAGAGATTAGTCATTTTATAATGTTGGAGGATAGTGCAATGATACAGACAGAGACCCATTCCAGAGTCTCCGCTGGTTCTTTTACGTGCACGATGTACAGAACCGACACGAGACCTCGGTTTAAAGTCCCACCTGAAATACTGTTAATTGTATTAGGGTCAGACGGGGGATGATCAAACCTGCGATCCCTGGAGATTACCAGTTCAGCGTGTTACAACTGGAATTCGTCATATAATTGAAATGTATCTCGCTATATTGGTTGAGACAGTCATTTATGAAAACCACAAGGACCAATTAACGAGTGGCACTGCGGGGCATATAGTAAAGCTATTCCTGTGGGAACTGGCATTTTAATGACAAAAGTCATTATGAGGTCAATGAATTTCTCTACAGACGATCTGTAATCCAGTGGTAACACGCTGTAATTGCATCTTGGAGTGGCATTGTCCTGGCATACTGTCAACTATACATGTAACGGTAGGTATGTGAATACTGTTTGAACAGTGATGAGATGTAAATAAAGATTACTTACCTTATGTTTCAAGCTTTACATATTCTAAGCATGGCAGTGTACAATTATAGATTTGAATGTTGTCTTTGTTTTCTCACTCGCCCATAGACGTCGGCAGTGGCCAGTAAAAATATAAAACTATACCAACGGAATGTACTTGTTTCAGTTCCTGTATGAAATGTTGTTTATGTTTTCAATTAATACATTTTATATTAATATATGCAAATATGAACCCAAAAAGAACCACATGTAGAGTAATTGTTTTGTATAAATATGCAATTGACATACTTTTTAAATGACGTAGAAAGGAACCTGTCAATCAAGCATATCCTGGTATAGAGTATGGAGAGTAGGGTAGATAAATACAAACACAATGCCAAACAAAGTAAACTACTCTAACAATTTCCAATTCCATTATAATATTTGACTTACGCCATACGAAACAATAGCACATGTCATACACGAGACTTGTCAGTCAATAATTGTATTTGCCAACTCTTAAAAGGCATAACACGATTTTACCCTAGCATTTCCGAACATTCCGTATTGAGAATGGTACAGCTTGTCGAGCATACCCCCACATTCACGGGAACGTGTCGGTCTCCACGGAAAGCATACACATTTTTCACATCATCAGTCTTCGTTGTTAACTAGAGATCGATATTTATTGTCCTACTAAAAGCCCGATAAATTACGCTGATCCAGGAAAGGTTCAGTATAATATTGCCTGTAATACATTATATATGGTACAGACCCGTTAATTTACGCTGATCCTCGAACTGTTTCGTAAAATAATGCCTGTAATACATTATATATGGTACATACCCGTTAATTTACGCTGATCCTCGAAATGTTCCGTAAAATAATGCCTATAATACATTATATATGGTACAGACCCGATAAATTACACTAATCCTCGAAATGTTCCGTAAAATAATGCCTGTAATACATTATATATGGTACAGACCCGTTAATTTACGCTAATCCACGAAATGTTTCGTAAAATAATGCCTGTAATACATTATATATGGTACAGACCCGTTAATTTACGCTGATCCTCGAAATGTTCCGTAAACTAATGCCTATAATACATTATATATGGTACAGTCCCGACAAATCACGCTGATCCACGAAATGTTCCGTAACTTAACCAGATACACTATGCACACTGATCCTCGAAATTACACGGAACCTTAGTATTAGACTATTATTATAATGACACAGAATGAAAGTTGCTCTGATCATCTAAGATGCCAATGAAATAGAGAGCTAGTATACTAGCACAAATTCGTGATAAATGGCACATCTGTGTAAATATTAAATAAAATAGGATTAAAGGCGACTGGTTAAATAAGACTTCAATACTGGGGAATCTGTACTCTTATGGTGTTCATGCGAGTTCGCCACCGTGGTCGAGTGGTTAATATAAGGTCGCTGACTTGTATACCACTGTAACATATCATCACTGATGGTCACAGGTTATATGAAACATTTGGCAGTTTCTTACGGAGGTTGGTGCACGAAGTACTGGTTAACCGCTGGGGTCTGCCCAAGAAAGGTGGTGCAACGTAAACGGCTCGTCGCTCATATGGACAACCGACAAGCGACGAGCGACGTTAAATAAACTTAAATAAGAACACAAAAAGAAGAAAATGAAGGATCCTTTGAAACGTGTTGCTTAAATAATTGCCCTTGTTTAGAGAGGGTGGCCTGAGATGATATAATTATTATAACATCGGCCGCTCATAGTGGAAATGGTTTAACACACTGCGGCGTCCAGAAAGTCATTGGGATAATTTCCTCACGTGCAGGGATTGGAATTTACCGGTGTGGGGGGGGGGGAGGGGGTGATTTGTAATTTAAAAATCATTCTCACCCTCTGCAACACAGGTTCAGTCCTCGGTCCTGGAAGGATGCGTGATGGTTCGGTGGTCGCCATATCGGATATGTGGGTTTTCTCGCTTGCGAACTAAGCCGATGTTTGGCCGGGAAGCGATATAACACTTAGATAATGGTGTAAGGAAGCGCCACATAACAAACATTGGCGTACGTTTAACACATGATATTGGCGGAATCCAGTCTCAGTCTCTTTGGCTACTAAGTCTATAAATAGAATGTCTATGATGTCTTCATACAATATCACATACGAGTGTCGGCCTGTGCATTACTGCCTAATTTCTCCTTCATTGCCAACATGTATACAGACGGATCATCTGTAGTCCACTGGTAACATGCCGGACTGGTAATCCAGGGATCGCTGGTTCGATCCCCCGTCTGACTCTAACAAAATTAACAGTCTTTCAGATGGGACTTTAAACCGAGGTCCCGTGTCGGTGATGTACACCGAGCATACAAAAGAACCAGAGGAGATTTTGGAATGGGTCTATGTCTGTATCATTGCACTATCCTCCAAAATTCTAAAATGACCAATCTCTTCAGGAGGCAATTTGAGATCTCTTCATTTGGAAAACCGGTAGCGACGATAAATAAACATAAAACACACGCCAACGTGTAGAAAGATAGGAAGCAACATATGATCTATTGAGGCATTTATTCCATATTATAACGTACTACACCGTAACTGTATTACAATGATATTATTACGGATAAACTGTAAGAAAATGGTAAAACTATACTAGATGACATAGAAAACGCACACTGTGTTTTACATGAAAAACAATAACTATATAAATACATAGTTTTAATCATTTTGGAATATATTTAGTTTTTTCAGTTTGTGTTTTGTAATAAAGATGTGATATACCTTTGATGGAATCATTCGTATTTCGTTTTCATGTAATACTAATCATATAATGTAGGTGTGCGTTTTTTATGTCCGCCAGTATATAATGAATGAATGCAATATGTTTGTGATGAAAGCCAGGAAGAAAGATAAAGAAGTTCACAGTATTGAAATGTATAAATATAAGTAACATAATTATGTACAATGTTTCCATGGATACATTTGTTAACCTAATACGACAACACGATTTCGGATGGCATAAAGCACCAACCATCGAAACAGTTTTATTCCGCGGCAAGCAGCGACTGCAATGTTACTGTTACTAGAAACACGCGTCATACACCAGATAATACGTCATCAAGTTCGCATCTTGAAGCAACTGTGATGGAAGAGACATCTATGAATTGTTTTATTTCCAAATATACTATAAAGATCTATACCACTGTTTAGTTGCTGATGTTAAATCCCCTTTCGGACTGGACGTCGCTGTATATTTCCTAAACAATTTATTTCCAAATATACCGTATAGATCTACACCACTGTTTAGTTGCTGATGTTAAATCCCCTTTCGGACTGGACGTCGCTGTATATTTCCTAAACAATTTATTTCCAAATATACCGTATAGATCTACACCACTGTTTAGCTACCGATGTTAAATCCCCTTTCGGACTGGACTTCGCTGTAGGTTCTGCATGGCAACTATGTGTACATTTCCTAAACCATTCAACCATGTTAACATGATGCGTAATATATATGTGTATGGTCTTAGCTAGACATACGAGGAAGTTGTTTCGAATTTACAATATGTTTGGGAGAGGGGAGATAACTCGGTTCTTGCATCATGTCTTACATATTGAAAGCAGTACACATAATTAAGAAATAATAAGTATCGTTTGTCGTTTTTATGCGTAGAAATATATCCTTCGGCCTTCGTGATATATTTCTACGCATAAAAACTTCAAACTCGGGTTAGTCTGCGATATACCACGGTTTATACTTATTATTTCGATTCTAACACTGCTTACTTCTAATAATTTTAGACGAGAATCAAAGGAGTATTTTCTTCAAACGCCGTAAATGGAATAGCCAAAACACGGTGCGCGCGCAGCAGGTATGTATGTTATTAGCTAGGTCGTGTTAGAATTATAAATATTCTTATTTGCTTCATAGTAATGAGTCTCTTCAGCTGTTTTACCCTCGTATTACTGATTCTAGATATATATATGATTGGTCCGAAATTTCGACTTCGACATCAATGCGGTACTTGACAAAATCACTACGCATACATCTACCACAATGGTGGTTTAAACGTGTATTTGTGATGTCGGTCGGACGCTCCGCAAATGGTGACAGCACAATCCATCTATACTTATGCTGTAGCTGGTGGTGGTTTGCCGACTCATAGTCAATCTTATCTTATGTCGGGAACATAAGTACTCCACCACTAAATATACGCATATATATATAAATGTTCGAAAGAAAGATATAGTGGGTACGAACAAAGGCGGACGAATATACGTGATTTCCATACTCCCATGTGAGGTACAGTAAAACCTGGGCTAGTGGTCACCTCCATTAAGCAGCCAACCTGTAGTAAGCAGCCAGTATCCAGATTCCCAATACGTTATTTTACTATACCTTTGGCATCTATTAAGCGTCTACGTATGCTAAGCAGACACTTTCATTGATTCCCTTGGCTGGATGCTTAACACAAGTTTGACTGTATAAAGACAGATACAATTAACCACTATTAAGCAGCAATCTATGATAAACAGTCACGTTCTATGATTCGCTTGGCTGGATGCTTAACACGAGTTTGACTGTATAAATAAAGATAAAGGTAACCATTATTAAGCAGCAATCTGTGATAAACAGTCACGTTCTATGATTCGTTTGGCTGGATGCTTAACACAAGTTTGACTGTATAAAGACAGATAACATTAACCGACACAGAAAGGAAAGTAATGAGAAACATTAGTCAGTTACTGCCCCTGAATACCCCTAATAATATATTGGTCCTCTTAATTGGCTTCCTCTGTTGTTATCGTTGTTTCTTTTGTACCACATGTTTTCCATTCTCATCCGTATTCTCGTCTTATAATTATGAAAGTATTAAATCTCGACAGATATCCTTTAGCATATCCAATGGATACCTTACTGTCAAAATTGGTTCAATTAATTAACACGATTTTGATCAAATTACATTTATCCTAACGCAACATCCGTTTAGACGACAACAGTAAAAACAAAGGATTCCAACTAAAACGACCAATATACATTTAGGGATAAATCTGACTTTATCCATCAAGGGAGGTAATAGAAAAACCAGTAATGTCTCTCATTATACATGTATAAAAACTAATAGATCAAAGGAATAACCTGGAGTGTAAAATGTACTAAACGCCTGACAAGTACAGTAATAGAAATAGTAAACAAAGAATAAACAAATCTGGTTAATGGAAACGTTTCAACAACAACAATAATCAAAAAGCAAACAACACATAAATAACAGATTAAATGCAATGTCCAAATAGACGCGAGTTATTATTTAAAATATGAGCAAGCTGATGCATCCGATTCCGATACAGTAATGCAAATACATGCATATTGTCAAACCTGACCATGACTGAGAAAATGAAGGGGGTGGGTGGGGTGGGGTCACATGAGCAACATGCGCTACTCGAGAGTTAACCTTTTTAAATAGTACACTATGTGTCGGTCCGATTAACACGCTCGCTTCTCACCAATGCAACACGGGTTCGATCCTCGGACAGGGAAGACTGTGAGATGGTATGGTGGTCGCCAGATTGGACAGGTGGGTTTTTTCTCCGGGTACTCCGGTTTCATCCCACACGAATGACCACATATAGGCTTTCATCCGCGCCAACGAGAGTGATTAATATAAGTTGTTAAAACTTGCTTCACAATCGTTGTAAAATAAATAAAGCTTAAACTTAAACTTAAAATTAAACTTAAACTTAATATTCCACTCTACTGATTGTACTCTCAACGTTTCAAACCAAAGAACGTTTCCAACTAGTGCGAGTATACTTTTCTGCAATTACTGAAGTGGATGTGGAAGAAGAAGAAGAAGAAGAAGAAGATGATGATGATGCATACCTTCATCTGCTTCAAAGCAACATAAGACAACATATTGAAACTGGCAGTGATTCAAATGACATTTTCAAAATGCGACGTCCGAAAACGTGTTCTACAAAATGTCATGCTCTGCTTTATTTGTCTCGTGTTTTGTTACAAGTTTTAATATTTCAACATTTCTAATATTTCAATATTTATTTTATTGCTTGGTACCCCGCCATTTTATCAGACACAGTCACTTATATCACATATAGAGTGTCACGTGTTCCTACGTCCGAATGCACGCATCTTAAAACTGTAAACTGTTCTACATGCAACAATGGGAATTGATGTACTAACTTATTGAATAACAAATCTAATGAGGAGTAGCTATGTATAGCTGCTGAAACGACTATTCGTTCATAAATATATACTAGAGGACATAGAAAACGCACACTTCGGATAAGTGTGTTTTTACATGAAAAACAATAACTATATACATACATACTTTTAAACATTTTGGAATATTTTGAGTTGTTCAGTTTGTGTTTTGTAATAAAGATATGATATACCTTTGATGGAATCATTCGTATTTCGTTTTCATGTAATAATAGTCATTTAATGTAGGTGTGGGTTTTCTATGTCCTCTAGTATATAATGTAGGTGTGGGTTTTCTATGTCCTCTAGTATATAATGTAGGTGTGAGTTTTCTATGTCCTCTAGTATATTATCTTTCATTGAAAAAAGAAACACTGTAATAAAGCACTGTACTATTTTGTGACAGGAATAAAGATTCATACACCTCTTTTGTCTCGATACCATTGATTATCCTACATGTATCCATTGAAATGGACGCTTTGGTATCCTTATTTGCTTACATGCTTCCTTCACTTCCTTCGTTGAGACGTACACTAGTTCGTATGTCACTGGTTTCGTCAACAGTGTCGTGCTTCATGTCACCTTCGGTTATCGTCAGTGAGGTATAATGTTTCCTTTGGTTCATCAGCAGTTATGGTTAATGTTTCTTTATTACCTCCTTCAGGGGCGTGTAATGTGTAATGTGTCCTCACGTTTCTTTCGGTTACCTACCACGGACGTGAAATGATTTATGCTGCCAACAGTGAGGTATAACGCTTAACGGTTCCCCACCAGTGGTGTGTAATGTGTAATGTGTCCTAATTTTCTTTCGGTTCCCCACCACGGATGTGAAATGCTTTATGCTGCCAACAGTGAGGTATAACGCTTAACGCTTCCCCACCAGAGACGTGTAATGTGTCAAGTTTCGTCCACTGTAGTGAACTGCTGTATGTGCTTCTAGATTGCCAACAGTGCGACATAACGCTTAGCGGATCCCCACCAGTGGTGTGTAATGCTTTCAGTTTCGTCCGATACCCTACCACTTCTGATGAATTGCTGTAAGTGCTAGATTGCTAACAGTGAGGTATAAAGTTTAACGGTTACACACCGTGAGGTGTGATGTTTCACGTGTTCTTCAGTTTTCCGCCAATGAGATGTAACCTATCATAATGTATTTTGGTTTCCCGTCGATGAATTGTAATGTTTCATATGTCGTTTGGTTCCTCACTCGTATGGTGCGTATGGGGTTGCGCAACGTTGAGGTGTAATGACGATATGACTGTAGAAGCATTGGACACTGAAGGGGTGAATGTGCTCATATTGTTCATATTCACAGAGTTCATATAATCCAGCACTATCTCATGGCAGTAACGGTATTGTTCCTACAAAATAATAAATATATATATACATACAGTCTACATCCGCTATGTCAAAGTCAGTTATGTCAAATTATCCGGTTATCTCGAAGTCGGATCAAAGTCCCGTTCAGACACTATCATTTTACATATAACTGGCTCTGTTTATATCGAATTTCGTTATGTCAAACATCGGTTATGTCGAAGTATGTTATTATGTTCGACATAACCGATGTAGACCGTATACATCTACTTAAAATATATCAAATCGTCCAGGTAAAACAATACTACATATGATGAATGTCCCCACCATAGCGTAAGAAGTTACAGCCCGGATTAGAAATATTGACTCGGACGGACGGACGGACGGACGGACACTAGGACAGTGCGAAAACTATATGCCTCCCTTCGGGGGCATACCAATATAAAAACAAGACCACATGATGTATTAAAACAGGTTGACAATATATTGATGTAAACAAGTTAAAGAACCCATATGAGCCTACGTTAGATGTTTTTATAAATATACTTATATAGACAATTACAATGGAAAATGTCTCTTACGATGACATACCGATATAGTGTGTAACACCGGTGACCACAATGGAACAATCCAAAACCGTTTAAGTTAGCTACGTGCAATATATTTTCAGTCTAGTGACATTTAAATTTCATGTTGCCTCTTCTCTCTCCCTCATGGCGATGTATTCCGTATTCCATCAGGAATGAGGTCTCGAGAGTGAGTAATATAAGTTGTAAGAACCTGTCGCAATTGAGCTAACATAAATTTGTATAAACTAGTCCAGTGACTCCATTTCATTAACCCTTTCAACACCACAGACCTCTATATAGGCTTACAAAAAGTGTAGATCCAGATGAGCCGGCTCGTGACGAGCCGTCTCATCAGGATCTGCACTTTTTGCCAGTAGTATTACTAATTTTAGACAAACTTACCCATCTTGATAAATGAACTGGTCCGAATGTAATTTTCTTATTCATTTATTGGTCTAAGAATATCATGGACCAGTCCATGTCAGTTACTTGGTGTTGAAATAGCTTGTTAATTTGATCCTACTGACCACACTTGGAGACCATCATACAAACGGTTCATGTGAAAAGGTCAATTGAATGTACTGTAAAACACTATAATTTCGCGAACACTTTATTTCGCGATCTTCACGATTTTGAACATTTAATATTAATTCGCGGAGCTTTTGAATTCGCCGATCCGTGATGTAAGGCGAAATACAAAATCAGGTACTAGCTTTACTTTAATTGATGCCGATTGCCCGATGCCCATCGTGCACTATTATTGCCTTGACTTGTGCATGCAGTCATATACTTTCCTCACAAAGTATAGCATATTCTCGCCCATAAGTGTACATCAGTATTTTCACATATCAAATCGACAAACGTGAGTAGCTATCGCCTGTTCCCTATGCGTGTCCTGATATTAATTTAATATGCACATAATAGGACATGATGCACAGGTCAACGCAAAATAGTACACAATATCACGAGACAAAAGGTCAGATAAGCTATAGTTAACATAGAGTTCCAATCCCCTTTCTAGTAGTTTGGCTATATCATATATATCAACGCAATTGCTATCAATAACCAACTGCCAATACCTACCAGATTATCTACAAGGTGGCAGCGACACAACCTCAACTGCCAATACCTACCAGATTATCTACAAGGTGGCAGCGACACAACCTTAACTGCCAATACCTACCATATTATCTACAAGGTGGCAGCGATACAACCTCAACTGCCAATACCTACCAGAGTATCTACAAGGTGGCAGCGACACAACCTCAACTGCCAATACCTACAGATTATCTACAAGGTGGCAGCGACACAACCTCAACTGCCAATACCTACCAGATTATCTACAAGGTGGCAGCGACACACCTCTACTGCCAATACCTCCAGAGTACTACAAGGTGGCGTGCCGACACAACCTTCAACTGCCAATGCCTACCAGAGTATCTACAAGGTGGCAGCGACACAACCTCAACTGCCAATACCTACCAGATTATCTACAAGGTGGCAGCGACACAACCTCAACTGCCAATACCTACCAGATTATCTACAAGGTGGCAGCGACACAACCTTAACTGCCAATACCTACCAGATTATCTACAAGGTGGCAGCGACACGACCTCAACTGCCAATACCTACCAGATTATCTACAAGGTGGCAGCGACACAACCTTAACTGCCAATACCTACCAGATTATCTACAAAGTGGCAGCGACACAACCTCAACTGCCAATACCTACCAGATTATCTACAAGGTGGCAGCGACACAACCTCAACTGCCAATACGTACCAGATTATCTACAAGGTGGCAGCGACACAACCTCAACTGTTTCACTGTTTGGAAGACATCAATTTCTTTTTCCAGTATTAAACGTTCAATGAGAATGCTGACAGCTACATACAAACCACTGCGATTAGCACCATTCCTGTTAAGATCATAAAAAAAAATATATTAAAAATAAGCTTTAAGATATTGATGAGATCCCTCCACCCATACAAGCTTTACCTACGACATTTAGTAGTTACTGACGGTGTAAAACAGGTGATCGTCACGGCTAGATCCTCTACACGGCACACCTCCCCATATCTACCCGGGCACAGTTTTCCAAGCTTTCTCCTTGTCGACAACAAACACCAATACCAGACACATAGTGAGACATCAGTTAAGTGCATTACTGTAATTCTTTTATTTGCCTTCCAATTGACATGCACAACAATATCGCACGCCAAGGGAACAACAGAAACTATAAATGCGAGCCTCCGTGGTCGAGTGGTGTGGCACGCCGTTGTTAGAACTCGCCTTTCACCGCTATCCACAGGGCCACAGGTTCGCTCACCTCTCATGGATAAGCGTAACTATGATGATGTGAGATATTTGTCAGTCGCTTGCTGAGGTTAGAGAATTGAGTACTGGTTTCTACCCAGGACATGTGGGTGGTCTTCTCCACCACAACATACTGACTTTGTACGACAATGCTCCAGATTTCAAAGGTAGAACAATGTGATGCAACGACGAACGTATTCCAGTAATATATACATACAAACTTGATATTTATTCTGAGAAAGTTATTTTAAAAGAAGAAACATGCTTTATTAAAACTTAAACGTTACAGTTTCTCGTCTGTAACATTTAAAGCGACATTACATCGCAAAAAGCAAGTACAATGCATTTTTGTCACGTATAAATGCTTTGCTACTACACATTCTTCCGATTACATTCGAACACTAACATTAAATCAATAAACAGTGTTTTTGGGATCTACAAACTTTCAAAATTGAAAGTAGGATTTCATATAACGATCATCCACGCTCCTGAATTGACGTTTGTTTGTCACCAGAATCAATACTAAACGCGAGATAATGTCGTTTAACGATAATTTATCTAAGAATAGTCTACAAATAAATATGCATAGGCACAAATGTGAGATATATCGGTAATTATGTACCATAACTCGTGTTATTCAGGATACACGGGTTGCATTACGCATGAATGTCGACCCTATTTACATTATTTTGTTATGTCAACAAACCGCGTATACGACGTTTGCTTATTAGTTGAAATACTCAGCATTTGAGGCAAATATTTGGGAAAGAATTATACCTTATAATAGGAAAATACATTCTGTAGAAATTTGCGTTTTCACTAATGTAATGTCGCTTTAAGAATATTTATAATTTATATAGTGCAATATTATGATGAGGATGGACACATAATACAATGATTATGAACATAGACTTACAAACAATGACAATGTCGTGATGGACTATACATACTATAAAACATAGTCATGACTGTACTAAGAATGCAATATGAAATATGTGGAAGTCGTGATAGCTCAGTGGTAGCGCGTTCGCTTCACATGCGAACGGCCCGGAGTTCGAGCCCCGCTGGAGCCGTTACGATTGTGTCCTTAGGCAAGGCATTTAAATCCAACACGCCTCTTCTCTCTCACTCGGGCGATGGTTTCCATCAGGAATGAGGTCTCGAGAGTGATTAGTATAAGTTATAAGAACTTGTTTCGCAATCGAGCTAAAATAAATGTGTATAAACTAAACTAAATATGTGTCGTTATCAAGGATGTAACCAAATGGCAGCTCCCTCATTCTAAAGAAGTAAGCTTACGAAGGAATATAGCTTCCTGAATGTATTTACTAAGGTTAACCAGCTCTATGGAATTGCAGGCTGTCTGATTAGCGCAGTGGTTAGCGCGCTCGTTTCTCATCAATGCAACCCTGGTTCGATCCTCGGACCGGGAAGTATGTGAGATGGTACGGTGGTCGCCAGATCGGACAGGTGGGTTTTCTTCAGGTACTCCGGTTTTCTCCCACACTAATGACCACATTAATTTTACGCTTTCATCCGAGCCTACGAGAGTGAATAATAAGTTGTTAGAACTTGCTTCGCAATCGTTGTAAAATAAATAAAACTTAAACTAAGGAATTTAGATATATGAATGTTAGACGTAGAAGATACCTAAATTTATTATATTAATAATAATAAATACTACTACTACTAATAATAATAATAATGATAAATACTTTATTTAATGAGATAACTCATTTGAACAATTAAGTCAATCTACCAATGGTTTCACAATTAATTAAAACATGAAATAGCACAATGCAAGTTTAGAAGTTAAATATTCACATTCTATACTAGAGAACATAGAAAACGCACACCTACATTATATGATTAGCAGTACATGAAAACGAAATACATACGAAGGACTCCATCAAAGATATATCACATCTTTATCACAAAACACAAACTGAACAACTAAAAATATTCCAAAATGTTTAAAATTATGCATTTATATAGTTATTGTTTTTCATGTAAATCACACTTATACGAAGTGTGCGTTTTCTATGTCTTCTAGTACACTATGTCTTCTAGTACAGTGTACGTGTGCTCGTTAATCCCAGCTACTTACATGCAGTGTACTACGACCGGTCTGTTTCCACTATGTCGTTGACACATGTCAACTACGTCAAGAAGTTCAAACAGGGCTAATTTAGAACTAGGAACTGGTGACTCCTCAACCCAGCGGTGAAACTGGAACTGCCTAACTACCTTTGGCACGGCATGTGGCTGAAACGATATAATTAATTTAAGCGTTGTGGTATGTAGGGTTAGTCTTTCTTTTATGCTTTCCAATGAATGATTTAGTTTTCCCAGTGAAAGAAAATGCTATATTTCACTGTTTTGAAACAGTGCCAGATGGCAATTTCTTTACAACTGCTCGTGTTTCGTATTCCTCCGTGATTGGGTGTCGTTTTGTATTTTAGTTATTTTCTGACAATCACAAACAGTCATTAATAAAGTATCTAATGAATATGCTTTTTCTGTAGTTTTTAATATTGACAGCAAACATAAACTAACATAGACATTTTACTGGAACTATTTTTGTTATTGGGAAAGTTCACACTAACATAAGTGGTTGTGTATTGTAGTGAAATAAGGCGCCAGGCAGTGACAGTTAACATGAATACAATTCATAAATAATAGTGTGTTAGCCAAAATCATTGGTAATCATACAAGAAAACGAGGAAGTGTGTTTATTAGTGTAAGATAGGATTTTATTTCATTTCCTGATCACCGAAATATGTACTTCCACCCGTGGCTAACGCTACTTTAGTTTAATAATATTTCATTGCAAATCAATAGTACATATGTCATGCACAAAATGATACAATACATAGTATGAAAATGCAAATGATTTGGGCCACACATTTTAACAACATTAGACAACGGCCCACACAAGAAGACAACGACCCACACAAGAAGACAACGGCCCACACCAGAAGACAACGGCCCATACAAGAAGACAACGACCCACACAAGAGGACAACGGCCCACACCAGAAGACAACGGCACACACAAGAAGACAACGGCTCACACAAGAAGACAATGGCCCACACAAGTAGACAACGGCACACACCAGAAGACAACGGCCCACACAAGAAGACAACGGCACACACCAGAAGACAACAGCCCACACCAGAAGACAACATCTCACACAAGAAGACAACGGCCCACACCAGAAGACAACGGCCCACACATGAAGACAACAGCTCACACAAGAAGACAACGGCCCACACCAGAAGACAACGGCCCACACAAGAAGACAACGGCCCACACAAGAGGACAACGGCCCACACCAGAAGACCAGTGTCCACACCAGAAGACAACGACCCACACAAGAAGACAATGACACACACACCAGAAGACAACGACCCACACAAGAAGACAATGGCACACACGAGAAGACAACGACCCACACAAGAAGACAATGGCACACACGAGAAGACAACGACCCACACAAGAAGACAATGGCACACACGAGAAGACAACGACCCACACAAGAAGACAATGACACACACAATAAAAATTTCGGTGATGACTAAATGAAATAAATCTCACACTACTAACCACAAATACCCTCTATATAGACTACACAAGTCTACAATTAATATACAATACAAACATAGACCATATTATGAGGTCAGGGATACAAACAAGCGCTGCTACCTCCACATTTTCTATGGCCTATTAACATGTTTCCCATCAAATAATATTTGTGTACATCATAATATACAGTGTCATAACAAGGATGGTTCACATTTGATTTGATAATTATTTTATTGCTCTATATACATGTATATAGCAATAACAATCGTATTACCGATACATAATTAGCAAATAGGTTGGGCCACACGTTCTGACAACTTTAGTGATTGGCTCTCCCCAAAGAAACGATTTGAACATTACAGAACAAGGCGTTATTACGCAATCAAAAGCTTAAACATGTACATATGTTATATAATATGATTATATGATAGTAATCTGTTGTCTATGGTCGGTTAACTCTTTCACCGCCAATGTCGCATAAAAGCGACTTTGTAAAAAAGTAGAGAACCCGATAGCACAGAACAGAACATGCCGTCTGATCAGGCTATATGCTGATTGCTCTTCAGACAGTGGAGCTGAAGCACCTGTCCGAATAGCAAATAACATAGATCCTGATCAGACGCGGCGTTACGCCGCGTCTGATCTGGATCTATGTTGTTTGCACATGCTCTGAATTTATTCGGTGCTGAAAGAGTTAAAGGAGTTACTGGGCTTATGTTGATTTGCTGAACGTCTTTCCGACTCAAAGTTACACGTATCTTATCTTACCATATCCGTATTGGTGATTGAAAAGTCCCTTATGGTAATACTTGGGTCAGACTTGATTTCGGCTGTCGTCTCTACTATGAATGGTCCGTATTTTTCACCACATGATTCAAGTGTCCAATATTGTTCACAGGTCTGTAATAGGAAATTATGAAATGAACGGAATCAGCTGGTTCAAGGAAATTAAAGGCTTTATTAAGGAAGAAGCCGAAGTTGTGGATATTGCAAAACTAATACATTATAAAATTGCTCAGTGGAATATATACAATTAACATTAGTAGCAATTAATTTAGTAGATATCTAATGTAGTGGAATGAACTAGACGATTGTTATAACAATTATTATAAATTATATAATTATGTTTTACATGAATACCTCGTCGCTCATATCCACCTCGTTCAGCATGACAATGGCGGCCACGTTATGGTCATGTATGAGACGCCAGAAGTCTATCACAGTGTTAGGTAAGGGCATCTGCGTTAGTATGAAACCATCTCGACGTGTATAGCTCTGCAATACACAAACACATAAATGTCATCAGGTACTACTCCGCAATCTCGTATTTTAGGTCTATATTCAGGTATTCTAGGTCTATATTCAGGTATTCTAGGTCTATATTCAGGTATTCTAGGTCTATATTCAGGTATTCTGGTCTATATTCAGGTATTCTAGGTATATATTCAGGTATTCTAGGTCTATATTCAGGTATTCTATGTCTATATTCAGGTATTCTATGTCTATATTCAGGTATTCTAGGTCTATATTCAGGTATTCTATGTCTATATTCAGGTATTCTAGGTCTATATTCAGGTATTCTGGTCTATAATTCAGGTATTCTAGGTATATTCAGGTATTCTATGTCTATATTCAGGTATTATAGGTCTATATTCAGGTATTCTAGGTCTATATTCAGGTATTCTAGGTCTATATTCAGGTATTCTAGGTCTATATTCAGGTATTCTAGGTCTATATTCAGGTATTCTAGGTCTATATTCAGGTATTCTAGGTCTATATTCAGGTATTCTAGACCTACATTCTGGTATGATATGCCTAATTATGGTATACTAGGCCTATATTCTGTTAGTATACGCCTACATTCAGGTATTCTAGACCTACATTCTGGTATGATATGCCTAATTATGGTATACTAGGCCTATATTCTGTTATTATATGCCTACATTCAGGTATTCTAGGCCTATATTCTAGTATCTATATTCTGATATATTTTGCCTGGTCAGTCATATAAATATATTTTAATACCAAGATCATTCATCGGGCCGTATTAAGTTTCTGATAAAAATGTCATCTTGCCACAAGTAAATTAGTGACAAATCGACAGACTGAAACCCAGGCTAGTACTATATGCCTTCATTGTGGTACTCTATGCCTACATTCTGGTACTTTAGACCAATCCATTCTAGTGTAAGCTCTGTTAACTTTCCAAACTTAATCACCAACTATTATTTGCATAACTATTGTTTGCATACATATAATTATTATATATAAAATATATAACATTAACACCTACTTACAAAATAACGGATAGTTTAGTTGGTGAATGTCTAGCAAAGACAATCAACACTTGATAAGAATCCAACTAGGATACAATAGATATTAACAGCAAAACAATTTTGTGTGTGTTTGTGTGCGTTTTACGTTTATTTATCGTTATCGTCGCTATCGGTTGCCCATATGAGCGACGCCTCCTGAAGAGATTAGTCAGATTAGAATTTTTGAGGATAGTGCAATGATACAGAGAGAGACCATTCCAGTGTCTCCTCTGGTTCTTTTACGTGCACGATGTACAGCACCGCTACGAGGCCTCGGGTTAATGTCCCATCTGAAAGACTGTTAATTTTATTAGGTTCAGATGGGGGATCGAACCTGCGATCCTTGGATTACCAGTGCAGCGTGTTACCACTGGACTACAGATCCGGCAATTATGATAAATGAAGAAGTACTATATTGTGGAACTCACATTAGAGAATACTGCATTGATATAGTCATTACAACCATCTTGTGGGGTCATCAAGAATGGACGACAACGATTGGCTGGTATAATAGTTTTACATCTGTTCTTGAATATATTTTCTGCCCTTAGAGCTGTCGTACTTTCATCCCGCTCGATTGTGGTCGTTACCAGCCTCAAAATCTGTGCATAAAGAATGTGTTTATTTAACCATATTTTATTGCAAATCAATAGTACATAATTATGTCATACACGTAAAGATACAAATATGAATTATGAATTGCAAATGCAATTACATGTACACGAATATATAACTAAGAAGGTATGTGGAATTTATGGTCAAGTGGTTAACGCAGCTGACTTCAAATCACATGCTCTCACGACGACTTAAAATTCAGTTTCTGACAAAGGCGATATTTAATTATCTAAAAGTATTATTAAAATTCACTGACATTTTTCAGTTTTTGTCGAGTTTGCAATTAGTTATATTTTGATATATTGATTAACACATGTTCATTAGTTTTTGGCTTTGTAGAGCTGCATATGTTTGCAATGTTATGTTATATTTCGGGTTTTACGCCTGCATCAGCACCATTTCAGGCTATATCGCCGGCAGGCAGTTTACCTAACAACACCTTTCCTGGGCAGGCACCAACGGTTAACCAGTACTTGGGTGCACCAACCTCCGTAAGAAATGGCCAACATTTTCATATAAACGAGACACGACCTGAGCGGGGCACGAACCCGTGACCATCAGTGATGATAGGTTACAGTGGTATACAAGTCAGCGACCGTAACCACTCGACCACGGTGGCGGACTGTTTGCAATGTACAAGTTATATTTATTTCTCTTATCATTCCAAGTATTGAAATGACAATGTAGTATTTTATAATGTAATATATATTTGTTTGTGCTTGATATCTGCACATGCTGTAAATATTAGATATTAAAACACTGTCGTGACGTCATATCTTTATACGTGTAGTCCATTTTTATTAATATTGAGTATTATATTAAATTCTACGCGTACATGTCCGAAGTTAACAATTTTAATTAGTCGGATCGTGTTATATAAGTGTGTCTTTTAAGTAAGATATAAGTCTCAAACGGATCCAATATGTAAAATATTGGTACTGCCTTCGTCACTACGCGCCTCATACAGTCCAATATTTTACGTATTGCGGTTTCGGCTTATATCCTATACATAAATAAATATTGAAATATGTATACGTCAAATTGCTCCTCGAGTTTGGTTTTCTGTATTGCATTGTCAAACTGGCACATCTCTGACAGGATATTCTGATACTCGTCCGACCTCATCAGGGTATCACCACTAATCAGAGCCTCCAATAAACAGTCGTACACAAACACATATTGGTCCTGAAAGTAGACACAGGTAAAACATGGTGACGCACATTTATTTCTTCTGCTGATGTAGTACTGACACTGATCTTGTGAATACTCGTTCTGTAGCGGTAGCGGTGCAATCATATTTAACTAAAGTAAGTTGAGAACAATAATTAAACACTTTTAAAATACCGAATCGAGAGTTACAGACATCATCCATGTTTTCTACTGACCCTACATGATATATTTACTGACCCTCCATAGTCACATGTAGGCACCACGTAACCGCCGTTGACTAATGGAAAGGATAGAATTTAGTGGAAAGCGCAATAAAGTCCCATGTTAGGGGGTCACCAAGTGATCTATCGTTTACCAATGGAAAGGATAGCATTTAGTGGAAGGTGCAATAAATTCCCAAGTTAGGGGGTCACCAAGTGATATATGGTTTACCAATGGAAAGGATAGCATTTAGTGGAAGGTGCAATAAAGTCCCAAGTTAGGGGGTCACCAAGTGATCTATCGTTTACCAATGAAAAGGATAGCATTTAGTGGAAGGTGCAATAAAGTTCCAAGTTAGGGGGTCACCAAGTGATCTATCGTTTACCAATGGAAAGGATAGCATTTAGTGGAAGGTGTAATAAAACGCATTAGGGTAACTGCTTGTCACATAAAGACCAGTGTCCATTTACATTGTGTTCATGGTTCAGCGATGGTCTGCTTTGTTTTGCATTTAGGGTAAAACACTATGCACAATCAACATCTGGACAACAGATATACCAAAGACCAAATTGTGCAAGCTGTGATCTTATCTACATCAAGCACAATACAATACAATGGAAAGGCGTAACATTGTCGTCATCATGTAGCTATAATTAAATACTATATTTGGAAATAAGAAAGGTGTACCATTGTTTGCACCATGTAGATATAATACTATAATTCTTTGGAAATAAGAAAGGAGTACCATTGTTTGTGTCATATGGTGCAATTGTTGTTAATAAATACAAACTCTTTGAACACATATATTCGCTTGTCATTTTTGTCCCTATTTGAAGCATTGAGTTGAAAACGTTGAAACACCTTCAGTTAGTTTGTAACGTAGCATATGTAGTACAGTGTAGTATAGTTTAAGTTATTTCCCTTGGACCAATAGTTATAATAAGTGACACGTACATTTGACCTGACACGTGACAATATTTAAGCACGTGCTCTTTACTAACCAATCACTGCATGCATATGAGACATCCGCCATTTTCACAAAACATAAACAAGACGCCATTAATTATGTGCTACAAATAAACCATATTATGTAGGAATATATATATATACCTTCAGGTAACTATTGCTACTCTTTTTGACTACCATCCCGATAATATATTATTCATGTACATTGACTGATAACCTGTTAGTTTTTGAGAAATATCGATCAGATGTAAAGACTTGATTTTCATTGTCTAACTTAAACTACACCATCGTATATTGTATTTCTTAAATTCGTCAATGCAATTGTCGTCATTATATATGTCTGATGATATGGTATAACTTATGTGATTGTTAATTATGTGATGTATATAAGTATGAAACTGTATATCTGTATATATTGGTTGCAGATAGAGATATCGAGAGATAGAGATATCGAGATATAGCGATAGAGAGATAGAGATAGAGAGGGATAGATAGAGACGGAGAGAGAAACGATGGCTATATTGCGAGGAATAAAGTGCAGTAGACATTAATAAAAGAGTTTTCCTCTTTCTTTGTCGATCTCGACCCCCACACCCTTAGTGCTCGCCGGCGGTCTGCGACATTTGCACCATGTAGATATAATACTATTATTCTTTGGAAATAAGAAAGGTGTACCATTGTTTGCACCATGTATATATAATACTATTATGCTTTGGAAATAAGAAAGGTGTACCATTGTTTGTACCATGCAGATATTATACTATTATGCTTTGGAAATAAGAAAGGTGTACCATTGTTTGCACCATGTTGATCCTTTGTGTTCTCATTAGCTGGACAAAGTTGTGCACATCTATTACACCTTCAGTCTTAGCTCTCTCTAATTCTACATCTATAGCGATGAACGACCCTGTCCGTCCTACCCCGGCACTGAATTAAAATACACAAATATGATACCACCAACCGATCTTGATAACAAATAGACGAAAACTTACCATGCACCATCAACTAAAATAAGTAATATTATTTCCTGGTTGTAAAAAAACGTGCTCTTTACAATCGATGACGTTTATGAGGTAAACAATTACGTCCTCGTAATCTTCTTCTACTACTACTGACCACATTAAACTGACTGAATGTACTGTCAGGGGTGCACAAGAAAGGGAGAATATGACATGAAATTGAAATCTATACAGTGAAAGAATAAAAAGGTGTTTAGGGAAAGTGTTCGGCTACTTGAGTTCCGAAAGTAGTAACTGAGCTAACTAACACGATCTCCGGTTGTAGGTTGTTCCATTCCCTGATCGTTCCCGGGAAGAATGACTTCATATTGTATGTTGTATGTATCTGTGTAATCTGGAATGTATGGGTTGGGTGCATGTCTGGAGAGCCGGGTTGGAGGATTTTCCATTCCCTGATCGTTCCCGGGAAGAATGATTCCATATTTTATGTTGTATGTATCTGTGAAATCTGGAATGTATGGGTTGGGTGCATGTCTGGAGCGCCGGGTTGGAGGATGAGGATTTGGAGTATTGTCTTGATTGTTTTGTGTACCAACATCTTAGATTATGTGGCGACTCTCCAGGTATTATTGGCGGAGGAACCCCCGGTGCCCCCTCCGAGTTGTATAGCAGGCACGGAAGGACATCCGGGCAGAACCACCGACCTATCGCAATCCTGGGTAGCTTCCTCATATGAACGAATTCGAGACCGCCTGTGGGATTCAAACCTAAAACTGGTTAGGGGCTAGTCATTTGAAGACAACGACCTTAGCCACTCGGCCACTGAGGCTACTTGAGTATTGTCTATGGCTACTACATTGTTGTTGTATATAATCATACGTCTTGCCATGTCGTTGGTTCCTAGCCTTGCAATCTCACCTGCAATGAATCACCTGTGGTCCTGTATCTAGGTTGTCATGTGATCTAATTTTCTGCCGCAGTAACAAAAGGGAGCTACTGAATTTGGGTACACCATGGTCTGGCCAGGTGGTATAATGAAACTGTTTGACTGTTCGACACTCGTCTCCCTGGAATGTGGTGAGAATCAGACTTAAAAACGTGTTATTCTATGTGATATAATTTAATTAATGAGTTAATGCACATACTGTAGCATGCACAGTTCTGCGGAGAAAAAACTAATCAATCTTAAAATAGATTATTTTATGTTCGCCGTTATTGTTGCTCCAACTTGTTTTGAATACACCACACCTGCTTCTTATCAGCTATATAAAATTGATAATTTCTATCTTCATTACGAACAATTAATTGAATGTATTTATATGCAGCATAAATTCGGTTGTCATGGATATACCTTTGAAAGTTTGAATGTTCTTGTGGTGAAATCTGGTAGATCGGACGTCCCCAAACATTCTACAGTTATACCGTGAAATAGTTGAACGTCATCAGTAGGCCAATATGACTCGCACTTTTTCTGTAAACAAATATTAGTTTATACACATTTATTTGAGCTCGATTACAAAACCAGTGTTTACAATATTCGATAAATCGCTCTCAAGATCTCATTCCTGATGGAATACATCGCCATGAGGGAAAGAGGAGAGACAATGTGGAATTTAAGTGCCTTGCATAAGGGCACTATCGCAATGGCTACAAATGCATGCACACACATATCAATACATTCATGTCAATGGGCACATCAATTTATTTTAGCTGGATTACGAAACAAATGCTTTCAACTTATATTAAATCACTCTCGAGACCTCATTCCTGATGGAATCCATCGACATGAAGGAGAGTGGGAAGAGGTAATGTGGAATTTAAATGCCTTGGCTCCAGCGGGGCTCGATTGGTTAAACATATTTGTTCGACATTTTATGACATAAATTACAACAAATAATTATGTACATAATAAATACAAGTGGATTGCAATGAAAGCTAAAATCACCGATTGATAATACATGTACAGTAGCCCTTTACAAAGATTATTAATATGATAATACATGTACAGTAGCCCTTTACAAAGATTATTAATATGATAATACATGTACAGTAGCCCTTTACAAAGATTATTAATATGATAATACATGTACAGTAGCCCTTTACAAAGATTATTAATACGATAATACATGTACAATAGCCCTTTACAAAGATTATTAATACGATAATACATGTACAGTAGCCCTTTACAAAGATTATTAATATGATAATACATGTACAGTAGCCCTTTACAAAGATTATTAATATGATAATACATGTACAGTAGCCCTTTACAAAGATTATTAATACGATAATACATGTACAATAGCCCTTTACAAAGATTATTAATACGATAATACATGTACAGTAGCCCTTTACAAAGATTATTAATATGATAATACATGTACAGTAGCCCTTTACAAAGATTATTAATATGATAATACATGTACAGTAGCCCTTTACAAAGATTATTAATACGATAATACATGTACAGTAGCCATTTACAAAGATTATTAATATGATAATACATGTACAGTAGCCATTTACAAAGATTATTAATATGATAATACATGTAAGATACAAGTACTTTAGCAGCATGTTTAATTGGTTCAAGGAATGATTCATAAGTGCCACCCCCTCCCCTCCAAAAAAAACCCAATAACATTTTAACAACATATCTAGTTGACCAATATATGGCACGCTCACTTTGCCCGTTTCTGTTGGATTGGTCAGCATGATGATTGTCCTCGACTGTTCTTGCCATACCATTCTCCATATATCCTTCATTGTGTCTCGAGTTGGTCCTGTATGTTTCAAACACATAAGTTGGTTACTAACGTTTATATTTAGTTATGACATGTATGTATCGTATGACTTACTAACACTTCATACCAACTTTATTTAACTATAGAACAGTTATTTAATGTATCACTTAAATCTTCCATGGCATAAGGATCTCAGAAATATAATATATATTGGTATATATATTAACTACAAAACAAGATCACATGGGGTATTTAATTTATTTTTATAGTATCAATATATTGCCAACAAGTTTCAATTATGACAGCTCATCCGTCTCCGTGGTCGAGTGATTAATGTCGCTGACATGTATCCCACTTCAACCTACACATCAATGATGGTTCGAGGACCGCTCCGACCGTGTCTCTTTATATGAAAACGTTGGCAGATTATTACGGAGGTTGGTGCATCAAGTACTTGTCAACAGCTGGTGCCTGCCCAGGCAATGTGTTGTTAGGTAAACTGTCCATATGGGCAACTAGTAGCGCCGATAAATAGACTTAAAATTTGATTGAATTGAAGGTTGCACATCGTGCATTATTGGAGTAGTGTATTTGATTAGTGTTTATTGCGAAATGTTCTATTTCAAGAATAAGCATGTTATGTGATTAGGGATGACTGTCCAACATTACATAGAATATAATTCGCAGTTGGTTTATGCATATATTCGGCAGCTAAATAAGTGTATAACAACTACCTTGGGCTGCAATGTATGCTTTTTGTTTGCTGTAGCCCTGAAAGAAACAAGGAATAACGATCACCACACTTGCATTGTAGTTCTATTTCAAGGACGAACACATTGAGATAATGTTGAGTTGACGTCAGTGGAAGCGTGGCTGGACGTTTCAAAGCTTTTCTCCAATCTCAAATTCAATTTCAATATTGATTTGTTGAGCGGAGTGTACTTTTCATGATCAACCAATCAAATCACTTGAACTCGAGTTTGAGAATCTGAGAAATGATTTGTAACCTCGGGCTAATGACGCATGTCTCTTCCTTAGAGTATACCAATAACAGAAACCAATTTCATTACAATGGTTATTTTGTTATTTAAAGAAGGCACAGTGTGCTATATTTCCATATGTGTTACTTTCTGCTATGCTTTGTGTTACTTACGTCAATATAATTTGCGTTTATATAGTCGTCATGTTCATCTTCAAAATCATTCAGCACCACCCTCGTATGGTCATCTGAAAATGTTTCAGTGTATTGTCATGTTCTCAGGAAGCAGATTTGCAACAACATAAGATAGTCATAACATAACAAATATATATACAGTACAATTACACACACCCATGCATGGCATTTATATATATATACAGTACATACATCACCGTGATACATGGCATTTATATATATATACAGTATATACATCGACGTGATACATGGCATTTATATATATATACAGTACATACATCGACGTGATACATGGCATTTATATATATATACAGTACATACATCGACGTGATACATGGCATTATATATATACAGTACATACATCGACGTGATACATGGCATTTAAATATATATACAGTACATACATCGACGTGATACATGGCATTTAAATATATATACAGTACATACATCGACGTGATACATGGCATTTAAATATATATACAGTACATACATCGACGTGATACATGGCATTTATATATATATACAGTACATACATCGACGTGATACATGGCATTTAAATATATATACAGTACATACATCGACGTGATACATGGCATTTAAATATATATATACAGTACATACATCGACGTGATACATGGCATTTAAATATATATACAGTACATACATCGACGTGATACATGGCATTTAAATATATATACAGTACATACATCGACGTGATACATGGCATTTATATATATATATACAGTACATACATCGACGTGATACATGGCATTTAAATCAATACAGAATCAAACGTTTCTGAAATAAAGACAAAGTGTACATGCTATGCGTAATTTTAACTAAGATACAGAACCATACGTTGATATACCCGAGATGTGATTGATAAGGTAATGCTTACAACCAGGATAAACAGCATACTAGTACGGGGATAATTAAAAGACATTGTTTACGTTTACTTAGAATGGGCGGCACACTGAGCGATTCTAAGGAATGGATACTTAGAATGTGTCAGTCTTAAATGAATCTGAGAAAGAAACAATACATAAAAATAAAGATTAAATTAAAATAATCCATAATTTGCTATGTTTACTTTACAACGTGTAACTGGATAATATGCCTGCCATATATGCCAGGAATGTAAGCTCGGTTGAAGATCACAAAGTGAAGAAGATATGCGTGATATTGTTCCACACCGATAACAAAGAAAGAATGGAAACACATTTCAATGTATGTAACTTACATGCAACAATATTTCCGTATCTGTTTTTGTTTTTGTTCTCAGATTTTCTTGCTGCATCGCACATTGCTGTAATTCCTGCTGGTATCAACTGAAGAAATAGTCAAGATACAAATAATGTTTGTTTATTATACTGTCACCTCTATTGAAATGGCCAGTCATTTCTGATTTATGAGACACCACTTATGGACATTAGTACTTCCCGAATCCTATCACTGACGGTCAGGTGCCTGGCAATCGGTAACCATTATAGGCGGCTCACCAATAGGCCATATCAGAACGCGGTTCGAACCTTCAACCTCCCGCTCCGTAGGCGGACGCCTTAACCACTAGGCCACGGAGATTACAAATACTGATTACAGATAGACAAGCTAAGACCAGCTCATACTTTATCTTGCCATCATCTTTAACACAGACAGCTATTGCACTTTATTTGCTAAGTAGCCAAATCAGGACAATACAAATAGTCGTAGCGTTATGGAACTTCAATTAACCAAGAGTGTATATCACCAGCGACAAACATACATCAAACACAATAACTCATCTATGAAATGTCGTGATAAATGGACAACATTTCCAAACACCACAAGCACATTCAAATCATCAGCATCCGTCAGCATCGAAAATAGTTCACCAATCACATACTAACTCTATTGAGTGCGTTTTTGTTGTTTATTTAAGTTTATTTAACATTGTTACCTGTTGCCCATATGAACGACGGCAGTTTAGCTAACAACACATTTCCTGGGCAGGCTCCAACGTTTAACCAGTACTTGGTGCACCTACCTCTGTACGAAACTGCCAAAGTTTTCATATAAACAGTCGCGGCCTGAGCGGGGCTCAAACACGTGGTCATCATTCAGTTTTTACTGCGTGTCGAATATAGTTGTCACACACACTGGTGTGATCTATGTCATATATGTGACATATATGATCTTACAACGCTATGGATCTCATACATATTTTAATAAACATATTGCAACAAGCTACCTTATATTCCCGTCTAAATCCTTCACAATCATTGCACTTATTGCTTTTCACATAGTCCCAGAGATCTTCTACTTTGACTGGTAACACTTCGAAACCTATGTTGCCATAAACAGGTTCAGACTCAGTATCTGACCCAGCACTAACATCTAGCAGTGGGTCACTATCTACCGTTTCTGAAAAAAACAAATTTGGCACAAAATAGAAACACACACACACACACACACGAATTTCTCATGAAATAACTAATGAATAGCTTATACACATTTATTTGAGCTCGATTGTGAAATAAGATCTTCTAACATTAGATTAATATATGGAATCAAGCGCCATGAAGAAGGGAGAAGAGACCATGCTGGTTTAAGTGTCCTGCCTAAGGCTCAAACTCACAACGTCTCGGCTACAAGGCGGAATCCGTATATATTACACAACGGATGATCTTCGTTCCTCCATGGAGGCGCTAACATATATTGCAGAAGCTCCACTAAATTGTATCATTACCATTGCACAATTTGTTTGATTTCTATCTCTTATTTTCTGTCCTTTTGATAACAGGTTTGGTTTAGAAAGAGCCTTCATTATCTAGTCTGCTATTGGATATGCTGTTTGATACATGTTAAGTACATATAAATGTATTCCTATTTGATAACAGGTTTAGAAAGTGCCTTCATTATCTAGTCTGCTGTTGGATATGCTGTTTGATACATGTTAAGTACATATAAATGTATTCCTATTTGATAACAGGTTTAGAAAGAGCCTTCATTATCTAGTCTGCTATTGGATATGCTGTTTGATACATACATAGTAAGTACATATAAATATATTCCTATTTGATACAGGTTTAGAAAGAGCCTTCATTATCTAGTCTGCTGTTGGATATGCTGTTTGATACATGGTAAGTACATATAAATGTATTCCTATTTCCTTTTTAAATAATGTTGTCATAACTTGTAGCCCAACCCATTTGCTTTTCCCCCAGATTAAATAATATAATTTCACAGTGTGTTCTACGTATTTCATTGTGTGTATAATTGTAATGTAATGTATGAAAGAAAATTGCACTAAAATATTATTTAAATAAACAATGTATTCCTGATAGATGTCGTTAACAATTTGTCCATCTACCGATATCCAAAAGCTATTGATATAATATCTATATATAATAATAATTAATCATGTAAGTTGTATAGTTTATCATGTAAGTTGCATAGTTTATCATGTAAGTTGTATAGTTTATCATGTAAGTTGCATAGTTTATCATGTAAGTTGTATAGTTTATCATGTAAGTTGCATAGTTTATCATGTAAGTTGCATAGTTTATCATGTAAGTTGCACAGTTTATCATGTAAGTTGCATAGTTTATCATGTAAGTTGCATAGTTTATCATGTAAGTTGCATAGTTTATCATGCAAGTTGCATAGTTTATCATATAAGTTGCATAGTTTATCATGTAAGTTGCATAATTTATCATGTAAGTTGCATAGTTTATTATGTAAGTTGCATAGTTTAGCATGTAAGTTGCATAGTTTATCATGTAAGTTGCATAGTTTATCATGTAAGTTGCATAGTTTATCATGTAAGTTGCATAGTTTATCATATAAGTTGCATAGTTTATCATGTAAGTTGCATAATTTATCATGTAAGTTGCATAGTTTATTATGTAAGTTGCATAGTTTAGCATGTAAGTTGCATAGTTTATCATGTAAGTTGCATAGTTTATCATGTAAGTTGCATAGTTTATCATGTAAGTTGCATAGTTTATCATGTAAGTTGCATAGTTTATCATGTAAGTTGCATAGTTTATCATGTAAGTTGCATAGTTTATCATGTAAGTTGCATAGTCTATCATGTAAGTTGCATAATTTATCATGTAAGTTGCATAGTTTATCATGTAAGTTGCATAGTTTATCATGTAAGTTGCATAGTTTATCATGTAAGTTGCATAGTTTATCATGTAAGTTGCATAGTTTATCATGTAAGTTGCATAGTTTATCATGTAAGTTGCATAGTTTATTATGTAAGTTGCATAGTTTATCATGTAAGTTGCATAGTTTATCATGTAAGTTGCATAATTTATCATGTAAGTTGTATAGTTTATCATGTAAGTTGCATAGTTTACATTATTATACTATAGAGTAAATTTCCACATATATACTAATATCCATCTTTTGTTTTTCAAAATGGCAATTTATAATATTGAATGTCCCAGAAAGCATAACATATATGAATGGCAACAGTTCTCATATCATACAGAGTATGACAACTCCCCATACATCTGATGTTGTGAAGGTCCCAGAAAGCATAAACATATATGAATGGCAACATTTCTCATATCCTACAGAGTATGACAACTCCCCATAAATATGATCTTGTGAAGGTCTCAGAAAGCATAAACATATATGAATGGCAACATTTCTCATATCCTACAGAGTATGACAACTCCCCATAAATCTGATCTTGTGAAGGTCTCAGAAAGCATAAATATATATGAATGGCAACATTTCTCATATCCTACAGAGTATGACAACTCCCCATACACCTGATGTTGTTAAGGTCCCAGAAAGCATAAATATATATGAATGGCAACAGTCTCATATGCTACAGAGTATGACAACTCCCCATACATCTGATGTTGTGAAGGTCCCAGAAAGCATAAACATATATGAATGGCAACAGTCTCATATTCTACAGAGTATGACAACTCCCCATACATCTGATGTTGTGAAGATCCCAGAAAGCATAAATATATATGAATGGCAATAGTCTCATATCCTACAGAGTATGACAACTCCCCATACATCTGATGTTGTGTGAACAACTCACCTTATACAAATCCATAATGTTAGCAATGAAATAAAGAAAACATAGAAGACTAAAGAAAGATTAAAATAAGTATCCCAATGGATAAACAAAGTGTGATAGCATCAACTTGAATGAAGATGTACATAAGTATAGCTTGAACAATGAGGCTACAAACACACATATTTCGAAAGAGCTTTCACTATCTATTCTGCTGTTGGATATGCTGTCCGATTAGCGCAGTGGTTAGCGCGCTCCCTGCTTACCAATGCAACCCGGGTTCGATCCTCGGACCGGGAAGAATGTGAGATGGTACGGTGGTCGCAAGACCGGACAGGTGTGTTTTCTCCTGGTACTCTGGTTTATTCCCACGTGAATGACCACATTTACGCTTTCGTCCGCGCCAACGAGAGTGATTAATATAAGTTGTTAAAACTTGCTTTCGCCATCGTTGTAGAATAAATAAAGTTTAAACTAAACAAATACACAGAATTATGATTAAGTTTAATCACGAACACAGGTCTGGCGTGAAACCGTTCTTGTAATGTGTCTCTTTCTAGCTGACTTGAATATTTTACCGGAGTAGACACAGGCTCAGCTCTACTGATTACACCAGCATGATTTGTCTTCCTTACAATGCATTAATGAATCACGATACTAGCATATATGTCGTGGTTAATCACGATTTATCTTCAGTACAAGACCATGGTTCATGGTTAATTTTTAATCTAAAAGTACAGAAGCTTCGAAACAAATCAGTAGAATGATCTTCATGGTAAACATGCATGATATAGATACACATAAGAACTGCATTTCCTGTCACCATAATACATTTATCAACCCATTTTACAAACTGAATTAAATGCAGCTGTACAAGTTTGTACACATATGAAGAGGTGAGAGACACGAACACCAGTCCAAGCACAATAATTACTGTACCCATTGGAGTTGACGGTGGTGTCAAATCCGGCTCCGGAATAATAGTTGGTCCAAAATTAGGCATTTCTGCTTTCTCGCGCTCCGATCGCAAATGTTTCTTCCTGTAACACCAACATTATATAAAACATATAGTTACAATCAAAGGGGTAGCCTTGGAACAGGCGTCGATATATTTTGCCTGGTCAGTCAAATAAATATATTGTAACACCGAGACTATTAATTGGGCCGTATTGAGTTTCTGAACATGTCATTTGGCTAGAAGTTACTTGGTGAAAAATCGACAGAATGGAACCCAGGCTATCAAAGGGGCATCAGTCGCCGAATGGTATTTATGCGGTGGCGACTTTAAATAAACTTAAAATGTCAGTCTAAGGGGCATAAACTGTGATGACAGATCTCGACACTCTACAAGGTTACGGGCACGTCGTCAACAAACACAATGTCAATATACTGGGATACATGATTGTGATATATATTGACACCAAAAAGAAACTGTGCAGTTGTTGACACGCTGGATTGGTGATCCAGTGATCGCAGGTTCGATTCCCCGTCTGAGTCTAATACAATTAGTCTTTCAGATGGTATTTTAAACCGAGTTCTCGTGTCGGTGCTTTACACCGTGCACGTAATAGAACCAGAGGAGATTTTGGAATGGGTCTCCGTCTGTATCATTGCACTATCCTCCAAAAATCTAAATGACTAAAAATCTTTTCAGGAGGCGTCGCTCATATGGGCAACCGGTAGCGACGATAAATAAACGTAAGACACACACTGTGCACTGGCATCAAAATGTGCGAAATAATGAGTAAATTAGTGGGATGTGTGATGAATACGAAAAAGTAACGCTCACTATAAAAGTGCACAGTTCTTTTATGGTTTCAGTATAGGTTTGTTCATATCCTATAAGTAAATGTCTGAGTGGTATTGTACTTTTTTTGCTGTAAATTATATATGTAACGTATCTTTATCTCCATATTGTAACAGTAATACATACCTCCATGCAAAGAGCATCAAGGCGACAAGAAGAATGAGTACAATGAATACAATGAGGACTCCAATGATGACAGGGACATGGTTTATAGGTGGTACAGCTGTTATAGCACTCCGAGCTGAAATATACCAGACATATTCTGAACATAAAACCGATCCACGTGGCAATTATATTTGGTTTAAGCATATGTATTCATTCATAATGTACATATCCATTGTATACATAATGAAAATGGATTTAATCGAAAGCTTAAAGCAATTATATTTAAATCTTTGCATTCTGTGTAAAATAAAGGATATAAATATTGCAAATAATTGTAGCAGACGACAAGTCATGAATGTGTTTTTCTTATATGTTGTTGAAAACTCTGGGAAATATGCTATGAAATTTCAATTAATGACACAATTCTAAATAAATTCCACGACATAATTATTTGACCGTTATGTCCACGTCTAACGTGTAAAGAGCTACATTAGTAAGGCATGTTCGCCATTTGTCTTGCAGAAATTTAATTTTAAACTGTGAATAAAACTATTACAATAAGTCACTTTCTCGAAAGTTTAATACAGTGATGTACAGGGAGATGCAATGTACACTTGATGACGAGCTACACGTGAAATATAATGAATGTTTCAGTTGTCTGCAATGACAGTATAATTATAGTTAACACTGAAAGAATTGTTAAATTCTGAAAATAAACAGTTCCTAATGAATGTTGCAATTTTGTTTAAAACAATGTATTCTGATTACATTGCTGTTAATGAGAGACATTACTGGTTTTTCTATTACCTCCCTTGATGGATAGTCAGATTCATCCCTAAATGTATATTGGTCCTTTTAGTTGGAATCATTTATTTTTACTGTTGTCGTTTAACCAGACGTTGCGTTAGGATAAATGTAATTTTATCAAAATCATGTTAATTAATTTAACACAAGTTTACAGTAAGGTATCCATTGGACATGCTAAAGGATATATGTCGAGATTTATAATTACGAGAATACAGATATGGAAAACATGTGGTGCAAAGGAAATAACGATAAAAACAGAGGAAACCAATTGAGACGACCAATATACTTTTAGGAGTATTCAGTGGCAGCGACTGACTAATGATTCTCATTGTGCACTGATATGTATTATGCAATGGCGTAGATAGTACGATAGCCCCATTGTTCGTATCATCCTCATTGAAACAAATGAATAAATGAAATACACTTGTTCAAAACTTGTTCAAATTTCAAATGGCTTTGTTTATCGTTATTACAACGTTACGAGAATAGTGGATTCAACCGTTTCTTACCAACTGATCCTTTCACTGCTTTGGAAATTGACTTTCTTATTCCCTGAAAGAATAAAAATATTAAATTATTACTTTCTCTGATATACTCAGATTACATTGATCACGAAACTGACGTAATAACTTCCGTTTCCACATTATATGTAACTATCCCTGTTGCGATTTGTGTATCCAGGGATCGCAGGTTCGACCCCCCGTCTGACCCTAATACAATTAACTGTCTTTCAGATGGGACATTAAACCGAGGTCTCGTGTCAGTGCGTTACACAGTGCACGTAAAAGAACCAGAGGAGAATCTGGAATTGGTCTCTGTCTGTATCATTGCACTATCCTCAAAAAGTCTAAAATAACTAATCTCTTCAGGAGGCGTCGCTCATATGGGCAACCGGTAGCGACGATAAATAAACGTAAAACACACATGTGTGTATACAGATATATGCTATGTGTTCGGTTGTTGTGTGTAAATATCTGTTCCTATGTCCAGGAGGTGAATAATTAAAAAAGGAATAGGTTTCAATGAAAGCTTACAATACTTATTATTGCAACTGTTTCTTTACTGTCTCGATTGAACATTCATTGTTAATTGTGAGCTTGTTAATATCCTGCTAGTTGCATTACCCTTAGGACGTTTATTAGCGAATACATATATGATAAATTCAAATAGTGTGTACTCAAATTTAAATGAAATTGATTTTGCAACCTTAATGAACATTGTACACACCCTATACATGGACTCACACTACGACATACGTACCGTATCAGTCTCTGGGTAGAACATTGTACACACCCTATACATGGACTCCCACTACGACATACGTACCGTATCAGTCTCTGGGTAGAACATTGTACACACCCTATACATTGACTCCCACTACGACATACGTACCGTATCAGTCTCTGCGTACGCTCCAAGCCATATATCATAGTCTTCTGATGGTTTCAGAGGAACGTTTGTAAATCCATGATACGTTTTATTGTCTCCTACAACAAATCTACCAACGGCATTAACGTTGTCTAGCTGAGCAGCTACATACAGCGAGGAACCCTTCTTCTTGGCAGTGAAGAAGTCATAATTTGTGTCAGACACAGATTGCTGAACACTTCTACGAGACCGGTCCGTTATCTGTTCAATGATGATTCTGTAGAAACTGGAATTACAGAAGTTAGGGGATTATGTTTCATTGTTATTGAAGAAGATATCATTACAGAACAGAACGAAATATGTCTTACTATAAGCTTGCCTTTGGCAATAGTTATACAAATTTCGTTTAGCTCGATTGTGAAACAAATTCTTTCAACGTATATTAATCACTTTCGATACCTCATTCCTGATGGAATCCATCGCAATGAAGAAGAGCGAAGAGGCAATGTGGAATTAAATGCCTTGCCTAAGGGCACAATCGTAATGGCTACAGCGGGGCTCGAACTCCGGGCCTTTCACACATGAAGCGAAGCTTTGGCAATATAATGTACATATATATATATTACTTAATTACATTATAAAGGATTGATAAGTAATGCAAACCTGATAGTATTGTCTGAATGCTGCTTAATCTCCAAGGTTACGGTGGTATCTGAGCGCCCAAGAATGGTTGGTGCTGGCGGTTCCGCTGGGTCTGAAGAAGACGCGTTAGATGATTAAAAAAATAGGATACAACAATATGAAATGACTAGATTAGATCAGGGTTGTCATATATGTGTCATGAGGTCTTGCATGTCATGGCTTGCAACTCTTAATGCATATGTTATATTAGTTTGACATTTTTTGTGGAAGAATAGTTGGACAGGAAATTGCTTTAATGAATTTAGTATACTCTGGTAATGGTCAGAAGACATCCTAAAATCTTTAATTATTGTAATATATCTTATATTCTTTATTCTTTTGTATGTTCGTTATATCTTTGCTGTAGTACATGTATTGTTAAGTATTTGTCAATAATGTGCCATGGCTTGCAATTCTAAACTATAATTTATACCAGAGCAGAACAGAAAATATTTTATTGCACTATCGTCAATAACCTTAGCTTTGGGAATTCAATGTGCAAATCATAACACGAGAAACAAAATGTAATATACACACATTACATTCAAACTACACCCATATGGTGGTATCTAAGGAACGAAGTTCACATAATTAGAAAGTTATATTAGCAAAGAGTGAAACAAATTCATTAACATCATTGAGATTATATTGGCAAAGAGTGAAACAAATTCATTAACGTCATAGAGCTTATATTGGCAAAGAGTGAAACAAATTCATTAACGTCATAGAGATTAAGCATCATTGTATGTAAGCTATTAATGCGATAGCATGCACACATACATACATATTCACTCAAATTCACACATAAACTTTTCATATGAGTTGTCCTTAGCTAAAAGGCATGTTTAATATACTTAGCAACCTCTTTGTTTTACTATTCTAACTTTTAAGAATAACAAATGTATTAACTGATTCTGCCAAATAAAATCTGATTTGATTGTACATTGACCAGATCAATATATTATGTCTGTATCAGCATGTCGTGGTTTGCAACTCTAAAGTATACTGACACCAAAAAGAAACTGTACACATGCCTTAGAGATAAAATGTATGTTCTTATAAATTATAAAAAAAAAATAGGCACTTGTGTTCTTTAAAACAAAAAAATAATCACATTTGGCATAATTTTTGCAATGTGTGAAGGATTATTTTCTTCACTTGTGATAGTAAATTCCATAATTCTCAAATTTATAACGAAAACGTAACGCTCAATATAAAACGTGCGCAGTTTTTTTTTATGGCGTCAGTATATGTGTCAGACAGACGATGGATATGATCATTTGCTATAGTAACCGCAGAAGTTATATGAGGTTTCAGTGAACAGTAGGTATTATTTTAATTCACATACCTATAGCTTCTGTCCATGCTTGGAGGTAAGAGGTTGGTCCTGTCCCAATGGTAGAACTGGCATTGATACTGCATGTGTACTTTGTGGTTGGGCGAAGCCCCGTATAATTGAATTTATTCATGCTAGCTGGTATACGCAGAGGTTCAACATAGTTCAAAGATGCAGCTTTGGCATTGGAACATTTCACCTGCAATATGTTTAATTATTTGGGTTTTAGTTAATGGCAACACATTTTTCTTATAACATATACTCACACGAAAACGAAAGTGTGCACTTGGTTAGAGAGAAAATGATATACTTATATTCCCATGTAAGCAATGTTCTGATCAATTCAGTCAATTCAGTCAGTTTAATTCAATTAAAAGTAAAACATTGTGTTTGCACATTTTGATACCAAATTTGTTTATTTATCTATCATATATGTATAATGCAAAGACAACATTAAACAATCATATTAAAAGTAGAACCTGAATAGAATTATAAGTGACATATTGCAACAAAACATATTACATTATAAATATCACATGTTTATTATATTAATTATCAATATTGTATGTAACATAGGCTTACGTAGTAGAACATCACTTCGCTGATTGGTCGTTCTGGAGGTTGCCATTCAAGAGTAATAGAGGTTTGTGTACGAGATATGTTCCGGAACTTTGAAATAGCACCAGGACCTGCAACAAGTCGTGCGTGAATATAAATAGTAATTAACATTTGAAGCAATGAGCATGTGACATTAGATGGGTTATTGGTCCATGGCAATTGGTTAGCAAGTTGGACTGTGAATCCATGCAGGGATCTATGAGTTATTGGTTCATGGCAGTTGGTTAGCAAGTTGGACTGTGAATCCATGCAGGGACCTATGGGTTATTGGTCCATGGCAATTGGTTAGCAAGTTGGACTGTGAATCCATGCAGGGATCTATGAGTTATTGGTTCATGGCAGTTGGTTAGCAAGTTGGACTGTGAATCCATGCAGGGACCTATGGGTTATTGGTCCATGGCAATTGGTTAGCAAGTTGGACTGTGAATCCATGCAGGGATCTATGAGTTATTGGTTCATGGCAGTTGGTTAGCAAGTTGGACTGTGAATCCATGCAGGGACCTATGGGTTATTGGTCCATGGCAATTGGTTAGCAAGTTGGACTGTGAATCCATGCAGGGCTCTATGGGTTATTGGTCCATGGCAGTTGGTTAGCAAGTTGGACTGTGAATCCATGCAGGGATCTATGAGTTATTGGTCCATGGCAGTTGGTTAGCAAGTTGGACTGTGAATCCATGCAGGGCTCTATGGGTTATTGGTCCATGGCAGTTGGTTAGCAAGTTGGATTGTGAATCCATGCAGGGATCTATGGGTTATTGGTCCATGGCAATTGGTTAGCAAGTTGGACTGTGAATCCATGCAGGGACCTATGGGTTATTGGTCCATGGCAGTTGGTTAGAAAGTTGGACTGTGAATCCATGCAGGGATCTACGGGTTATTGGTCCATGGCAGTTGGTTAGCAAGTTGGACTGTGAATCCATGTAGGGACCATATATCACGATCACCGGTCCGACCATTATAATATTTCATGCCTGAGGTCTCATGTATCGTTGCTACATGTATACACCTGTAATGTAAAGGAACCACGGATGCTTCTGGAACTGGAGCGTCTTCTGTGTCTTACACAATCCTCCAAAAATAAAATAATTAACATACTTCTGGAGGCGTGACCTCGATTAAACATACAGTCAAACCTGTGTTAGTGGTCACCTCTATTAAGCAGCCAACCTGTTATTAAGATTTCCAATATGCTGTTTTATTATACATTTGACCTCTATTAAGCAGCCACCTGTGCTAAGCATCCACTTTCTATGATTCCATTGGGTGGCTGTTTAAGACAGGTTTGACTGTATGCGATAAATATATGTATAGGATATAAGCCGAAAACCATCCAACATGTAAAATATTGGACTGTGTGAGGCGCGTAGCGCCGAAGACAGACAGTACCAATAGTTTACATATTGGATCCGTTTAAGGCTTATATCCTACTGAAAACACACACTTATATAACAAGATCCTACTAATTAAAATTGTTAAGTTCATACATTTACGCGTAGGATTTAATATAATACGCTGGGCCTTTGACAGCAGTCCAATAATAATAATAATGGACTTCAAGTGCATAGGTATGATGTCACGACAGTGTTTGAAGTATAAGAAATGTGTATTGTCAATACGCTCAGATGCATCCATTTATGATCTTCGCATCCATCTAGGTTGAAATATCTTTACGAGTAACATTGATAAACAGATTAAACTTCATTTATTTTATAACGAGCAATATTTAACAACGCCTAATTATTAATATTTACATCGCTATTGCATTTCCTTTATGAACGTATATGCCTGTTTGTATCCATTTTCGTACGAATTTCCTCACTAATGATATGCAGCGGACATGCGCACTTGAAGTTACAGTCAGGCGCATTCACAGTGTTGGACAACATTCCTCTCATACAAAGATGTCTTACAGATTGGGATATTCCAAGGATGATCTATTTACCAGGTCCGTCACACGGTAAGTCGTAAATCTGACTACACAGTGTGTTATATCTGTATTTGTGTCATTGAAAAATAATAATATATGTAAATATATAAGACATGAATATCGGTTTAACAGTTTCCACCGGGTTATGAACTACATCGAACGTGTTTACAGTTAACATGGATGCATTATGCCTCCACAAACCTCAACCACGCCCGATGTAACTCATAGCCCAATGAACACTTTTACCCCTCGATTCATTCCTTAAGTGAACTTACGTCCTTCTGACGTCGATGCTACCATGATTTCACTGTATTCGCCGGAACCAGCGCTGTTTACAGCTTGTACCTGTAGAATATTTTACTACGATAAGTAATATATTGAAATATGTAGGTAAGCAATCATTTGTATATGAAGCAAAACAAAGTGCTCATATAAATACATTGTGACCAAACTTGATAACAAAATATGACCCTATGCTATGTTTGTTTTTGGGGGTTTAAAGGCGCACCAACAGCCTTGGTCGCATGGTGACTATCCAGCTAGTATTGGGGGCACCTGCGAGCATTATTTTAGACGCGGGCGGGCACCTGAGTCGAATCACCTGCCTTCAGCAATGAAGCTGGATAGCTTGCTCACTTGAAAGAATAGACACCCCAAGTGGCGATCCTATATGAACAGGTTCACCGAGCATTTTCAGATGATCTACCACTGGACCACGTACGCCATAACTTAGCTATATGTTGTCATAGAACCTGACGATTATTTAAATGAACCGAGCTTTAATCCATCCAGATATGGATTGTGACCAAAGTTTTAAAAAAGGATTTGATAACTATTCCGAGACACAGAGCGAGAAATACAAATCTGTAACGGATTAGTGGTTAACACACACGTTCGATCCCCCTATATATCATACTAAAATGACTCGTTCATAGTCTTTTGGATGAGACTTTAAACCAATGTCTCGTGTCGATGCACGTAAAAGTACCAGAGGAGACTCTGGAATGTTTCCCTGTCTGTATCATTGCACTAACATTACTAATCTCTTCGGGAAGCATCGCTCATATGGGTAACCGGTAGAAACGATAAATAAACGTAAATATAATGACAACAGCACTGACAAAGACAGACGTTTCCGGTCACGTGAGCTAGACATAGCTACAGTACAAACCTGAATATTATAACTTGTGATAGGGTCAAGGCCCGTCAACGTGTATTCTACTACAGCTTCCCCGGAATGGTACTCTACACCTTTCTTCGTCGACAGTTCCCGGATGAACCCCTTCCAATAAATGATTGTATATGACGTCATATTTTCATGTGCATTTGTCGGGCGTTCCCACGAAATAGTCAATGATGTACTTGTTCTTCTGTGAAGCTTCAATGACGTTGGTGCTGCAAGAACTGTGTGCAAGTAGAATACACAATGTTAACGTAGGTTAGTTCTGGGTATGATACTATTTGGGAATAAGTAACACGTATACATCAATACAATCTACAACAAGCCACATTGAGAGGAGACTAAGTAACACTTATACATCAATACAATCTACAAGCCACATTGAGAGGAGAATAAGTAACACTTATACATCAATACAATCTACAACAAGCCACATTGAGAGGAGACTAAGTAACACTTATACATCAATACAATCTACAACAAGCCACATTGAGAGGAGAATAAGTAACACTTATACATCAATACAATCTACAACAAGCCACATTGAGAGGAGAATAAGTAACACTTATACATCAATACAATCTACAACAAGCCACATTGAGAGGAGACTAAGTAACACTTATACATCAATACAATCTACAACAAGCCACATTGAGAGGAGAATAAGTAACACTTATACATCAATACAATCTACAACAAGCCACATTGAGAGGAGAATAAGTAACACTTATACATCAATACAATCTACAACAAGCCACATTGAGAGGAGAATAAGTAACACTTATACATCAATACAATCTACAACAAGCCACATTGAGAGGAGAATAAGTAACACTTATACATCAATACAATCTACAACAAGCCACATTGAGAGGAGACTAAGTAACACTTATACATCAATACAATCTACAACAAGCCACATTGAGAGGAGACTAAGTAACACTTATAGATCAATACAATCTACGACAAGCCATATTGAGAGGAGACTAAGTAACAACAAGCCACATTGAGAGGAGACTAAGTAACACTTATAGATCAATAACTCTACAACAAACCACAGTGAGAGGAGACTAAGTAACACGTATAAATCAATACAATCTACAACAAGCCACATTAAGAGGGGACTAAGTAACACTTATAGATCAATACAATCTACAACAAGCCACATTGAGAGGAGACTAAGTAACAACAAGCCACATTGAGAGGAGACTAAGTAACACTTATAGATCAATACAATCTACAACAAGCCACATTGAGAGGAGACTAAGTAACAACAAGCCACATTGAGAGGAGACTAAGTAACACTTATACATCAATACAATCTACAACAAGCCACATTGAGAGGAGAATAAGTAACACTTATAGATCAATACAATCTACAACAAGCCACATTGAGAGGAGACTAAGTAACACTTATAGATCAATACAATCTACAACAAGCCATATTGAGAGGAGACTAAGTAACAACAAGCCACATTGAGAGGAGACTAAGTAACAACAAGCCACATTGAGAGGAGACTAAGTAACACGTATACACCAATACAATCTACAACAAGCCACATTGAGAGGAGACTAAGTAACACTTATAGATCAATATAATCTACAAGCCATATTGAGAGGAGACATGATCTCAGAAGGGCATATGTATATCTGATATAAATAAATGAGAAAATGAATTAACTATATTATTTTCCTAACCAAGCTTATATTGTAACATCCTCGTGGAAAGGAATTTACATAAGCTCTCAGCTTGTTTTCCAATCCATTGCATATACCCTGTGTATTGTATACTGTAGATATATTGAATGAACTGAATAAAATATGTTTAAACTACCCAAGCTTCTAACTGGTCACTTTAGTTTATACAAATTTATTTTAGCTCGATTGCGAAATAAGTTATATCAACTTATATAAATCACTCTCGAGACCTCATTCCTGATGGAATCCATCGCCACGAGGGAGAGAGAAGAGGCAATGTGGAATTTAAATGCCTTGCCTAAGGGCACAATCGTAACGGCTCCAGTGAGGCTCGAACTCCGGACCTTTAGCACCTGAAGCGAACGCGAAAGGTCCGGAGTTCGAGCCTCACTGGTCACTTTGTGTTTTGAAGTATTCGGAACAAACTAATAACCATATAATACCACTCTTCATATTATCTTATTTAATTCATTTTAAACCAGATCTGTTGACATTAAATTCACCATTAACATTAAATTGTGGAAGTCGTGATAGCGCAGTGGATGCGCGTTCGCTTCAGGTGCGAAAGGTCCGGAGTTCGAGCCCAGCTGGAACCGTTAAGATTGTGCCCTTAGGCAATGTATTTAAATTCCACGTTGCCTCTTCTCTCTCCCTCGTGGCAATGGATTCCATCAGGAATGAGGTCTCGAGAGTGATTAATATAAGTTGTAAGAACTTGTTTCGCAATCGAGCTAAAATAAATTTGTATAGACTATTACATTAATATTAAAATTGATGTATAATAAAATGGAATACATGACGAATAGATATAAAAATATTCATAAGAAGAAATTATTATGAACGTTGACCGTTTAGAGATAAGGTTAAATTTTATACCAGTATCTTAATTAATTTTTATTCTAACACGACCCAGCTAATAACATACATACTTGTAGAGTAAAATCTACTTTAATCTGCGATATACCTACCTTGAACTATGCTGCGCGCGCACCGTGTGTTGGCTATTCGATTTATACAATGCGTTTAAAGTTTAATGAATGAAAGTCACGTGATGTTTGTAAATACTACCGTGGGAATTCGCGGAAGTGAGTTATTATTAGAATCAGAAAATCTCTTGTCCGTCTTGTTTTTCTGTTAAGTAACGTTTCAGTTACTATTCTGTACAGTTTTATTTGACAAAATAAATAAAATTATTGATCAGTTACAACTTGTGTCCATTTATGCACTAGATTGATATATTCCATAAAAAATAACGCCATCACCCCTTACGCTGGAGGACATTTCGAAAGTAGCACCGCGTTTGAAGAAAATTCTCCTTTGATTCTCGTCTAAAATTATTAGAAGTAAGTCGTGTTAGAATCGAAATAATAAGTATCAACCGTGGTATATCGCAGAATAACCCTCGTTTATCGTTCTTATGCGTAGAATGATATCACCCATGCCTTCGGCATTCGTGATATATTTCTACGCATAAGAACTTCAAACTCGGGTTATTCTGCGATATACCACGGTTGATACTTATTATTTCTTAAATATTTAGCAACAAATCACTTCACAAAAGAACTATGTAATGCATAAACATTGGTAGTGTACAAACTGTGAGCAGAGATGGATTACCTGTAGACGGTGATGTAACACATTTCTCAGCGGATTGTTTGCTATAGAATCCCTCATTATTTTCGTATTTAATAGAGATACAGTATCTTGTTGATGGGTCTAGCTCTGATATCTGGAAGTATTTGTATGATCGTCCTGCCACGTGGGTCACCATCACATCCGGTTCACCTTTAGAGACTAGAATCTGGTACTTCCTGATACTCTTGCAACTCCATGTACTCTCTGGTGCATCCTGTAATGAATTGAAATAAAATGGTTATTGTTATATTTCGGGTTTTATGCCTGCATCAGCACCACTTTGGGCTATATCGCCGGCGGGCAGTTTACCTAACAACACCTTTCCTGGACAGGCTCCAGCGGTTAACCAGTACTTGGGTGCACCAACCTCCGTAAGAAACTGCCAACTTTTTCATATAAATGAGACACGGCCTGAGCGGGGCTCGAACCCGTGACCATCAGTGATGATAGGTTACAGTGGTATACAAGTCAGCGACCGTAACCACTCGACCACGTAGGCGGACAGAAATAAAATGGATATATATATACAGTCGCACCTGTGCTAAAGGCCACCTCCGAATAAAGGCCGCATATGAAAACCCTGTCTCTAAAGACCACCATTTTTCTCTCCTGTCGAGCCATTTTCAATGCATTTTAACCCTCTATTGAGAGGCCACCTGTCAACAAAGACCACTTTTGACATTCCCGAGGGTGGCCTTTATAGACAGGTTTGACTCTACATCGCTATTGCATTGTTCTTTGATGGAACGTATATGACATGTTTGTATCTATTTTCGTTCGAATTCCTTTATTAACCCATTTCATTCTGGATACATTTAAAGGCTTTTGCAAACAACATAGATCCAGATCAGCCGCAGCGTGACGATGCGTGCTGATCAGGATCTATGTTGTTTGCTACATAGCCAAGTGTTTCAGCAAGATCATCTGAATAGCAAACAGCATAGGGCCTGATCAGACGGCACGTTCCATGGCGGCTGATCTGGCTCTATGTTCTTGGTAAATACTGTTTGAATGGTATCCAGAATGAAATGGGTTAATGATGTGCATTCTTATGTTGCGCAGCGTTTCTATGATATTCTTTGCATAATTAATGTAAATGTAAATATAAGTAATTCTTTCATCGGGGTATGAACTACATTGGACGTGTTTAATGTTAGCAATATTTACAAACTCGGCCTCCACACACATTAAGCACGCCCAATGTACATAATAAGTTCTACAACGAAGAAAACAATTAACCCACTTTAAATATATTTCACATTGGTAAATGGTTTAAATATATTTCACATTGTTAAATGGTTTAAATATATTTCACATTGGTAAATGGTTCGTTGGTACAATGTAGTATACAATGTCTGATCAATATGACAACAGTTCAACAATCATATGTAGCTAATGAACAAATCAAATGGTGGAAGTCGTGATATCGCAGTGGTAGCGCGTTTGCGAAAGGCCCGGAGTTCGAGCCCCGCTGGATCTGTTATGATTGCGACCTTAGGGAAGGCATTAATTCCACGTTGCCTCTTCGCTCTCCCTCGTGACGATGGATTCCATTAGGAATGAGGTCTCGAGACTGATTAATCTAAGTTGCAAGAACTTGTTTCGCAATTGAGCTAAAATAAATTTGTATAAACTAAAAGATGTTATTAAATTTACTTAAAGTTTAAACTTTATTTATTTTACAACGATTGCGAAGCAAGTTCTAACAAATTATATTAATCACTCTCGTTGGCGCGGATGAAAGCGTAAATGTGGTCATTCATGTGGGAGGAAACCGGAGTACCCGGAGAAAACCCACCTGTCCGATCTGGTGACCACCGTACCATCTCACACCGTATACATCTCACTTAAATGATCGGAAGAAATATAGCTAAAATAACACTCTACACAGGGCATGTGTCCCAAAAGTCATTATCATGTATTAAATACAAAGCAATACATACCTCCCAGTATATTGTAAGCCTGGTCTTGGGGTATGTGTTGTTAAATTGATACTCTCCAGTAATGGAGGTGATCAACGCACTCTCTGTAGGCTCTGAAATATTGAATTTACGTACGCGTTACGTTTTCTGTAAGACACTGTCCAAAGGTTAGTTGTGGTGACGAATCAATGGTTAAAGCAGCATTACATCGCAATAAAGGATGTTTTGGGTAAAATATAAATACTAATGTGTGTGTGTTTACAAAAATCGAAATAGTCGCTCAGAAATGATAACATTCCAATAAATTTAAACCGTCGTATACGCGAATTTGTTTATCAACACACGAAATGTCAACATGCACAGCGCGCATGCGTGAAACAACAGAGGATGTAGAAAACAACGTATATATTTTGAACATGAAAGACTATCTATCTATCTTCCTCTTATGCCGAACCCCTCGCGGGGATGTAGAAATGTCCCTAAGACTTAGCTAACAGAGGTATGAATCAACATATCAAGTAATTTAATTAAAAAAGACAACGTGGGACAAATGGGGACAATGCATTCCGAATGTAAACAAGTGCGGACAATGCGTTCCGGTTGTAAACAAGTGCGTGACCGATCTACTCGGAAAGTCCTACTTTCGGTTTCGAGTTTGTTTTATCGCAAAAAAAACACTGTTTACCAAATGAACATAAGCATACAAAGTATAATGTTAGAATGTGTAGCAGCATTGCTACCCATACGTAAAAATTGAATTTTTCAAATATCTTTTATTTCATACTATGTAATGCTGCTTTAAGCCTTATATTCTAACAACAATGCACACTCTGCTTATGTTCCCAGCCCATATACTGGCCAGCAGTCAAATGTACTTGGCACATGGATGCTGGACAATATCTACATGTAAGCATGCTTATTCTGCATTCATAAACTACCATGTTCCCATGTAAACATTTCAATAGTGATAAAACACATGCACCAATCATATAATGTGTGTTAACTAACTCAATCAAGTTAATTACTGAAACAAAACATCATTAGTAACCAATATAATTAAATATAATTACATTGATTAATTAACCTGTACATATTCATTATGTTACTCTCGTACTACAGTATGCCCATCACAATCACGAACCTCTAACGTTGGACTGAGTATTTTAAAGAATTAATCGTAAAACAAACACATGTTTGTTGACCTATAAAAAGTAACCCTCCCAATGTTCAAGTCGTGTTTGTCATAGACGCGAATTTCATATTCCCTATCGAAGGGGGTTAGGGATAGGGGCAGTAATCGGGTTAGGGATAGGGGCAGTAATCCCACAAAACAGGTAAACTAGTGGCCTGTTGCAAGGTTTTCAGCCGCCATCTTGCTTTTAGGCTAGATATATAACGCAGATAAGTGTGTGCAGACTGCAACGCTCGCCCATATGGTTCGCCGGCGGCGAGGGTAAATAATCTCAATCATCATCGCAGACTGCAAGTTGCAGTCTGCGTTTTCAGAGCAGTTCTGCAGACAGCAGCTTGCAGAGAGTTGAATGTCTATGGGGAAAAAGTGCATAAAACGCAGATCAGTTATGCAATTTGTAATTCGCAGACTGTTATATTTGTATGGGAGAATGTGTGTTTAAAACTGCAGACTGTAATTTGCAGATTGCTATACATGTTTTGTTATGGGTGATTAGAAACTGAAGAATGAATTATATATGTATCACATTTTAAATTAAATGTAGATCTATTGCAAATTATATAAAACAAAACATTCAAAGTACAAGCTGAAACATGTAATTAATATTTTAATACAATCATTGTTCCCATTCTAATTACGTAAGCATTTACCTGAACACTTAGTTTTCACGTGCACCATCGGTCCTGGAGATCCATCCAGTGTATCCCCCTGTCTACGGACTGATATATAGAGAACGTAGTTTGTGTACGGCGTGAGATCCATCACTGTATAGTTACAGATAGACCGCTCATGGCATTTCACTTCCGGGACCACAGTTAACATTCTATATATAGATAATATAAATAGTATTTACTAAGCAATAGGATCAATCCGATAGTGAAATAATTTCAGTAATCTATTATTGATTAAAAATCGAATTGATTGAAATATGGATAATGCCAGAGACTATATCACCGCGGTACCACATGTGGTATTCAACTACATAGTAAGTGTGTGTTTTACGTTTATTTATCGTCGATACCGGTTGCCGATATGAGCGAAGCCTCCTGAAGAGATTAGTCATTTTAGATGTTGGAGGATAGCGCAATGATACAGACAGAGACCCATTCCAGAGTCTCCTGGTTCGTTTACGTGCACGGTGTACAGCACCGACACGAGACCTCGGTTTAAAGTCCCATCTGAAAGACTGTTAATAGTAAGCAACGGTTAATTAACATTTAAAACAGCTTTATATCTACTTTTCCAGAGTCAAATTATAACGCTCCTTTTAAAATTCGAATAAAAGAGGTACGGAACAAACAGTAATATACACATATCTACATTTCCAAGAACTTACAATAGCTTAAAACAATCGCGGTGTGTTTAAATAATATAAACGCCAAGTAAGGCAAAACTTATACATAATATATATCAGTAATTACCTAAACGACGCCTCCCCCAGTGTTCGCAGCCACACACTGTACCACATGATAGGAGGGTCTCCAGTGTCACCACGTGACCTACTCCATGGAGGCCACTCTAGGGGAATCTCTGTGCCGGAAATGTGTTCCCTGATGAGGTTCGGTGGATTAATCAACATTGGACGCACTATAAATACAAGATATAATTCACTCATCTATTACATTATATACAAATGGAGATAGTGCATATTATAATCACATGGCAACATTATTCTAGAGGACATAGAAAACGCACACCTACATTATATACTAGAGGACATAGAAAACGCACACCTACATTATATACTAGAGGACATAGAAAACGCACACCTACATTATATACTAGAGGACATAGAAAACGCACACGTACATTATATACTAGAGGACATAGAAAACGCACATCTACATTATATACTAGAGGACATAGAAAACGCACACCTACATTATATACTAGAGGACATAGAAAACCACAACTACATTATATACTAGAGGACATAGAAAACGCACACCAACATATATACGAGAGGACAAAGAAAACGCACACCTAAATTATATACTAGAGGACATAGAAAACGCACACCTACATTATATACTAGAGGACATAGAAAACGCACACCTACATTATATACTAGAGGACATAGAAAACGCACACCTACATTATATACTAGAGGACATAGAAAACGCACGCCTACATTATATACTAGAGGACATAGAAAACGCACATATACATTATATACTAGAGGACATAGAAAACGCACACCTACATTATATACTAGAGAACATAGAAAACGCACGCCTACATTATATACTAGAGGACATAGAAAACGCACACCTACATTATATACTAGAGGACATAGAAAACGCACTCCTACATTATATACTAGAGGACATAGAAAACTCACACCTACATTATATACTAGAGGACATAGAAAACGCACACCTACATTATATGGTTATTATTACATTAAAACGACATACGAAGGATTCCATCAAAGATATATCACATCTTTATTACAAAACACAAACTGAACAACTAAAAATATTCCAAAATACTTATTTTACTGCGTATTTCTGAAAAAAATATTGCTTAACTCTTTCAGCGACTACTAAATTCAAAGCAATGCGCAAACAACATAGATCCAGACCATCCGCTGCGTATCGCCGCGTCTGATCAGGATATATGTTGTTTGCTATTCGGACAGATGCTTCAGCTTCACTGTCTGAAGAGCAATCAGCATAATTATAACCTGATCAGACCCACGTTCTGTTGTGTCTGGTCGAGTTCAAGGCATTATATTGCAAAGGCGCTTTTATGCGACACCGGCGGTGAAAGAGTTAAATCGAATGATATATATACGTGCTTATTACCAGTATGATGCCAATACCGGGTATAATATTGTAAGTATTATCAAAAATAATTAGGTAGTGAATAAATAAACGTATACACCCCCCCCTGTTTGCATAACTGTTTCAAGTTACAAGTGAGGAGCCACCAACTGCAGTCACTATGCCAACTTGGTCCATTATGCTTCAGAATCAAACTCTCTTGTGATATTGTTTTAGATTGAATTGTTCTATTAAAATGTATTTGAGTTACTGTAAAAAAACACAACAACAAAAAACAAACACAAACACGTGTAAAAACATCTTTAATACTTACGAAATACATCTGCTTCCTTTGTGATGGATGTATTGCCCGCAATAGACACAAACACGTGTAAAAAAACATCTTTAATACTTACGAAATACATCTGCTTCCTTTGTGATCGACGTATTGCCCGCAATAGCCCTCACTATACAGCTGTACTTCTCGTTCACATTAACCGTGTTGACCTGGGTGTAAACTATAACGTGTCATTCTGATATCTATATATATATATATATATATATATTTCAAATGGTAGAGTGTTCCATATCTATGGACCATGGTATTCTAAAGACTGCTGGAGGTCGTGATAGCGCAGTGTTCGCTTCAGGTGCGAAAGGTCCAGAGTTCGAGCACACGATTGTGCCCTAAATAAATGGATGTTCGATTAGCGCAGTGGTTAGCGCGCTCGCTTCTCACCAATGCAACCCGGGTTCGATCCTCGGACCGGGAGGTATGTGAGATGATACGGTGATCGCCAGATTGGACAGGTGGGCTTTCTCCGGGTACTCCGGTTTCCTCCCACATGAATGACCACATATACGCTTTCATCCGCGCCAACGAGAGCGATTAATACAAGTTGTTGAAACTTGCTAGTTTTCATTTTCTGGGACAACCTGCAGCCGGGCCTTCAGAGCCTTATAGTAGCTACGTGTCTGATATTTGAAACATACCACTTAAAATGTTATGTCACTACAAGGCCTGATGATAAAACATACAGCCACGTGACTTACACGACGAAGCAAGATATCCAGGTTGCTGTTGGATCTCATTTTATTCGTAGAACATATTCTATTCTTGTCAAGACATTATAAAATCGTCGAGAATTCAAGCGGAAATTAAAACGCTTGGATTAACATGATTAAAGCGACATTACATCACAAAAAGTCATTAAAATGCATTTTGTTCACGTAGAAATGCATTGCTACTACAAATTCTTCCGAATACATTCGAACACTAACAATGAATCAATATACAGTGTTTTTCTGGTTTTCAAACTTTCAAAAGTGAAAGGATCATTTCAAATAACGTTCATCCACGCTCCTGAATTGACGTTTATTTGTCATTGGAGTCAATACTAAACGCGTGCTACTGTCGTTTATGGATAGTTTGACTAAGATTAGTCTACAAATAAATATGCATAGGCACACGTGTGAAATATAACAGTAAATCTGTACTATAAATAGTGTTATTCAGGATACACTCGTTGTATTACGCATGACTGTCGACCTATTTTACATTATTTTGTTATGTCAACAAACCGCGTATACGACATTTGTTTATTTGCTGAAATATTCAGTTTTTGAGGCAAATATTTGGAAAAACAATTATACCATATAATAGGAAATTACATTCTGTAGAAATTGGCCTTTTCACTAATGTAGTGTCGCTTTAAACCGAGAATACAAGGATGCACTCTAAATATGTAGTACACTCATAGCACATAAACATAATATAAAAACTTACCTGGAACAGACTTGATCTCGTGTAGAGAAAACCACCCAGCACGAGGGACTGTATAAGAGTAACGTGCTTCCCAATTGGAGCGAGAAGTCTAATTTCATCATCCCGCGGAGTCGGGAATGCCGCTACGGTGCAGTTGAATACAGATGCCTGACCCTGGTTTACACGTTCGTTACCAAAACTGATGATCCTTGGGGAGGTGACTGAAGACATAATATAGATTCACAATTACAACAAAAATACAGATAAAGGCAAATGTGAAGAGGTTGGTACTGCGCCTTTGAAATCGATGTGTGTGAGTTTGAATCTCCGCCAAGAGGTCTGTACTATGCTAATGACAGGTAAGACATTTACCTGGCGCTGATTAGTACATGATACTTCTGGGATGACAATAAAAACAAGTTTGCAGTGAGGACCACGTGTTATCTCCAATAATGACGGCGTAGCAATAACAGTAATGGCATTATTATACACGAACTATAAACACAATCGTGATTATATATATGCACGTGCAAATAAAACAGGAAGGGCATATTCAGAACTAGTCCACACACAGTACACTCCCTATGTAACTAATTGCACGAACATTTTCACTGCATATAGTTGGTACAGCGAAACACGAATATCTGCTAAACAACTGCAACTCACATTCGGTTATTTAAATCGGCTTTCGAGTGGTACATAATTACCACGGCTAGTAGAGCTGAACAAGGGTGAATATGTTATCTGATGCATCGGACGGTGTCATGCATCATTTGATCAGTTTGTTTTGTATTAACCTTTCAAAGTTTACATGCATCATCAATATGATACAGCAGAAATTGTCATGCATATTTGATTAGTTTGTTTTGCATTAACCTTTCAAGGTATACATGCATCATCTATATGATACAGCAGATATTGCCATGCATCATTTGATTATATTGTTTTGCATTAACCTTTCAAAGTTTACATGTATCATCTATATGATACAGCAGATAGTGTCATATATCATATGAATAGTTCTGAAACATCATCCTTCCAGAGCGTAAACAAATCATGTTCATGGTGCAGCAGGTGTTGACATCTATCACGTGAGTATTACATTGTCTTGCAGTATCTACACGAATCATGTACAGGGTACACACTCATTATATATATATATTGTGGAAGTCGTGATAGCGCAGTGGATGCACATTCGCTTCAGGTGCGAAATGTCCGTAGTTCGAGCCCCGCTAGAGCAGTTACGAATGTGCCCTTAGGCAAGGCATTTAAATTCTACGTTGCCTCTTCTCTCTCCCTCGTGGTGATGGATTCCATCAGGAATGAGGTCTCGAGAGTGATTAATATAAGTTGTAAGAACTTGTTTCGCAATCGAGCTAACATAAATTTGTATACCCTAATAATTATATATGTTGTTGATTTGTACTTACTGAGATGATCTTCTTACTTGGTTGCTACACTTCCTGTTATGAAGTAGGAGTCGGCTTTCCACACATTTGCACGTTGGTCAACAGAACAAATAAACTATTACAATTAGTTTATACTACTTTATTTTAGCTCGATTGCGAAGCAAGTTCTTACAACTTATATTAATCATTCTCGATACTTCATTCCTGATGGAATCCATCGCCACGAAGGAGAGAGAAGAGGCAATGTGGAATTTGAATGCCTTACCTAAGAGCACAATCGTAACGGCTCCAGCAGGGCTCGAACTCCGGACCTTTCGCACCTGAAGCGAACGTACATCCACTGCGCTAGCATGACTTCCAAACTATTACAATTGACCATAACCCAGCAACTAAACGCTTCAAGAAATCGTAATGGAGTGTGACATATAGTGACTGGAGAAACTGACTTGAAGCCTAGAATACAATCCTACACACTTACTGCTATGGCTCACAGACGGATCTGTACTCTAGTGGTTAACACGCTGGACTGGGACTGGACTCAGGGATCGCAGGTTCAATCCCCCGTCTGACCCTAATAAGATTAACAGTCTTTCAGATGGTACTTTAAACCGAGGTCTCGTGTCGTGCACGTAAAAGAACCAGAGGAGACACTGGAATGGGTCCCTTGTCTGTATCATTGTACTATCCTCCAACAATCTAAAATGGCGTCGTTCATATGGGCAACCGGTAGCGACGATAAATAAACGTAAAACACACACACTGTGGCTCATTACCTGGTTCGCAGAAAGGGTCGTTGAAGAAACCAGTCCGACAGTTACATTGAGGAGTAGGACCTGTGAACCGGTCACAATGGTTGGTATTGGTGCAGTAACATTTCTCGGAACATTCCCAGCCATAACTGTTACTGGAACATCTCTCCGCTGTAATATATAAACGTATACACGTATTGAACAATACAATGGTAATTTATTGGAGGCTGTCCGATTAGCGCAGTGGTTAGCGCGCTCGATTGGCACCAATGCAACCTGTGTTCGATCTTCGGACCGGGAAGTATGTGAGATGGGACGGTGGTCGCCAGATCGGACAGGTGGGTTTTCTCCCGGTATTCCGGTTCCCCCCCCCCCCACACACACACGAATGACCACATTTACGCTTTCATCCGCGCCATCGAGAGTGATTAATATAAGTTGTTAAAACTTGCTTCGCAATCGTAAAATAAATAAAGTTTAAACTAATGGTAATTTAGAGTTTCCTCGTACATTATGTGACTACCACAGCATTTTGCACGTGCATGTGTGACTGGAATGGCACGATGGTATACTTAACGGGAAGGATGTGAACATAGATTTACCAAGAAGAGGACGAATGTATACATGGTAGGATTTGGAGGGAAGAACATAAGTCAGGAAAGGGACGTTAGAGTTTAGAGGTCCGGAGTTCGAGGCAAGGCATTTCATTTCCACGTTGCCTCTTCTTCCTTGTGGCGATGGATTCCATCAGGAATGAGGTCTAGAGAGTGATTAATATAAGTTGTAAGAACTTGTTTCGCAATCGAGCTAAAATAAATTTGTATAAACAGAAATGTGCAAATGTTTTGCTTAACCCATTCAACACCAAGTAACTGACATGGACTGGTCCATGATATTCATAAACCAATAAATGAATAAGAAAATTACATTCGGACCAGTTCATTTATCAAGATGGGTAATTTTGTCTAAAATTAGTAATACTACTTGCAAAAAGTGCAGATCCTGATGAGACGGCTCGTGACGAGCCGGCTCATCTGGATCTACACTTTTTTGTAAGCCAATTTAGAGGTCTGTGGTGTTGAAAGGGTTAAACAATATTTGTATTCAAGAATAAGATACAAGAATAATTGTAACAGAATAGACTATATTGGGGAAAAGGTTACATAGTAACTTATTTGAATCCCATAAGTAAGGGATTCAAATATGTATAGCTTTATTGAGCAGTACAATGTACAGTTCGATTCAATAATGCAATGGCAGCAACAGCTGCAGTGACAGCAATCAGATTAAATAACACTAACTATTGATGTGAGTCGATATAACTGTTGTTAACTGGGGTATCATGAATGCTCTATAGCAGAGTCTGGTAGTAAAATAGATCTGGTTAATCCGAAAGTTATCCGACCAAAGCAATAGTTGTATTTCCTAATATTATATTACACGCTTCACCGTATTCAATATGTACAGAACGCATACATGTGTATCACAGTTGAAGCCTGTCCATCATATTATATGTGAGATTTACATATATCCATGGTACTACACTGCATTGCGAGCGAACACGTGTAAATTATGTGCGTGACAGTCAAAGTACGTCCAACTCATGGTAAGTCTTTGTTTGAGTTTAAATTCTCACATACAGCTTAGGTCATATGGCGACTCCCAGCTGGTATTGGTGGAGGAGGAAGGTCCTCGATGTCCTTTAGAGTTGTATTTCAGACACGATGAGCATCTGGGTAGAACCGGCGACCTTCCACATACCCCCAATGCATGTAAGAGTTATGCATATTAATGGTACTATAATGTGTTATATCTAACACATGTAACTTACGTGTTTGGCAGTCGAAGCCGGACCAGCCCATGGCACAGTCGGATTTACATATACCAATGGTACTATAATGTTATATGCGAACAAATGTAACTTACGTGTTTGGCAGTCGAAGCCGGACCAGCCCAAGGCACAGTCGGATTTACATATACCCATGATACTGTCACACGCCTCGCCGCTCTCTTCACAGTGACACTCGCTATCGCAGTTGTGGCCAAAACGTCCTATTGGACAATCTAAGTAAACATAGTACACGTCATTAGCGAACCAAACCCCTGCAAAGGACTCCGAGAGTGGCGCCTGATAGTATATGGACACCGCTACTTTTTGTGTGTTATTCGTAGTCTCCCTTAAACCACCATTATTAGGGTACTGGTGCCTTCGCAAATGTTTGATGTGGCAATCGAGTCTAAGCTGATAATAAAATGCTGTTGCAAATGGTCGTTAAGCAGACATGGGATCCATGAACAATGCTATCTCTGCCTAAAAGCATCGTAACATTGGGAAAGCTTTGCTTTGAAGTGTGGCATTCGCTGTGGAGTATTTCAATACGCACATGCTACATATATATTCCTGATTTTTGTATGCCAGTAATAATAATAAAACTTGCTGAATGGGATGTAATTCCTCTACGCACATTATTTTCATTGTTTTTATCAGTTGTTTATTTGATCTTTAACACAGGTTGGACTGTATATAGAAACAGGCATAACCTTAAAGCAGCATTACATCGTAATAAAGGATGTTTTGGGTAAAATATAAATACTAATGTGTGTGTGTTTACAAAAATCGAAATAGTCGCTCAGAAACGCTAAAATTCCAATAAATTTAAACCGTCATACGCGAATTTGTTTATCAACACACGAAATGTAAATACGCACAGCGCGCATGCGTGAAACAACAGATGATGTAGAAAACAACGTATATATTTTGAACATGAAAGATTATTTATCTATCTTCCTCTAATGTCGAACCCCTCGCGGGGATGTAGACATGTCCCTAAAAGACTTAGCTAACAGTGGTATGCATCAACATATCAAGTAATTTAATTAAAAAAGACAACGTGGGACAAATGGGGACGATGCATTCCGAATGTAAACAAGTGCGGACGATGCGTTCCGGTTGTAAACAAGTACGTGACCGATCGACTCGGAAAGTCCTACTTTCGGTTGCGAGTTTGTTTACCAAATGAACATAAGCATACAAAGTATAATGTTAGAATGTGTAACAGCATTGCTACCCATACGTAAAAATTGAATTTTTCAAATATCTTTTATTTCATAGGATGTAATGCTGCTTTAACAGCTATTGAGCAATATAAACATCGATCATTTACACAACGTTAAGGGAATATTATAGAAATAGAGATGTTTGAATTTATATCGTTATTTATACGGAAACACAGACAGCCGGGAGACAGGTGGAGCAATGAATGAAGTGTTCCCCATGTCTGAATGTTTGTCTGCACCACTTCTGTTGCCAATTGAAACACACTGGAGCCAATTATTAAAACTAGGAGCCAACTAAGAGCCATATAGTTAACAAATAAATATTTGAAGCAATGTATTTGACAAAACATGTGCCAAAAAACAATTTTTAAAAAGGGGTTGCGCCAAATATGTTCGCTATTTCACAGAATTTAGCGCCAATATTTGTGTGTTGTCGTAATTAGCACCATTGGCGACCGTCAGCGGGAATCCTTATGTGGAATTAGGAGTCTTGAATAAGGATATCATCGGTGGTGTTCGGATTCACACAATCTCGAGTACTAGGCGGACACGGCGTACACTACACCACAGAGGCTATGCAATCAACATACTTACTACAGTTGTTCACGTTGCAATGCTCCCACCGTCGTCGTTTGTCCGTCGTGTAACACCAGGGTCTGGACGAATCCTTGGTTGTTCGGCAGAAATTCTCAGGAATTAGACCGTCAGGAAAATCAACGTCGCTGTACGAATGGCGGTGTGGCGTTTGGGAGTCCCACCTCTGGCAAATGAACAGGTTGGCGGTGACAGACACCCGACCTTGATACTGTCGTGCCTTGCCATTGTAAAAGCAGTTGTTTGCTGAAACATAAATGCTAAATTAGAATGATTCTCTACTTGCAAGCAATGTGCACAGATTTATGATATAAAACAGTGATAAAAAGTGCATTGCTTAGAATGTGCTGCACACTGAAATATTCGAAGGAGCGGCTTCACTGCAAGATAACTATCTATCAACACAGCTTCCTCGCAGCCACTGCTGTCATGTGGAACAAACTGATTAAAACTGATTCAAACTGCTACGAATCAGCCAACTCTAGAAATTTTCGAGTCGGGTCTGGTGAATTCAGTAACTCTCTAGATGACTACTGCTTTGAGGTATCACAACTCAGGACCATAGAGCTGGCACGAATTGGAACATTGGTCAGTGCAAAGAAATGAACTACTACGGACTTTAGTAGGTTTAGGTTTTTAGGTTTTTATTAGGCAAATCGGCAAATACAATTGCCTTTGGCCAGTTAACAAATAAACGATGAATATGGCCAAGACATAATACACAATGAACATATATATATATATATATATATACTTAATATATAATATATATATATACACTTCAGACATATTTATCTAGCATATATAAAGACTGTATATGAATAACACATTTAAATGCATACTTAAGAAGCATTTAAGCCAACAAGGGTTTCTTTTCTAATTTTAAAAGCATCAGTCACACATTTTGCAATATTCCATAAGGTTTTCTGATTTCTAGACGACAGTAATGTCACAAATTTATGCATATTCGGCGATGAACAGTTATTGCGGTATATATTTCAAACAATAGCATATTTAGGACAACATAATAAAATGTGGTATTCAGATTCAATCACATTATATGTGCACAATTTACAAATTCGATCATTTCTATGACCGCCAGAAAATCTACCAAATTCTATTTTAAGGTTATGTGAACATAATCTAAGACATGTTAATTGTTTTCTTATTGTACTAATTGATATAACATTATGCTACTCTGAAGTTTGATTCATATCGCATGCTAATTTGATGGACGATAAGAAGCTCGTGCATTATTCAGGTGTTAATATATACCAACGCATATGTAAAGTATACTTTAGAATATTAAGACATTGTATAATGAAAACGAATACTCACTTAGTTGACAACCAGGACCCCAAAATCCCTTTTCACATCCGTTATAGCATGTACCAGTGACCTTGTCGCATGGTTGATCGCCCAGGCATCGGCATCTATATTTGCAGTTGTATCCAAACAGTCCATCTAAGCAATTGAGCATTAAGTCCCGTACATCGCCTGTAATATTGTAATCAAATAATTATAATATTGCAAACAGATAATTATAACATTGTAAACAAATAATTATAATATTGTAAACAGATAATTATAACATTGTAAACAAATAATTATAATATTGTAAACAGATAATTATAATAGTGTAAACAAATAATTATAATATTGTAAACAGATAATTATAATATTGTAAACAGATAATTATAATAGTGTAAACAGATAATTATAATATTGTAAACAGATAATTATAATAGTGTAAACAGATAATTATAATATTGTAAACAGATAATTACGAGCGCATATCTATACTACATGCACAGTCAAATCTGTCTTAAGCAGTCAGCCAAAAGAATCACAGTGTCTGCTTAGCACAGATGGCTGCTTAATAGAGACAAGGTATAATAAAACAATATATTGGGAATTGGCTGCTTAATACAGGTTGGCTGGTTAATAGAGATAACCACTAACACAGGTTTGAATGCATATGTAGTCCTGTGGTAACACGCTGGACTGGTAATCCAGGGATCGCAAGTTCGATCCCCCGTCTGACCCTAATAACATTAACAGTCTTTCGGATGGGACATTAAATCGAAGTCTCGTGTCGGTGCTTTACACCGTGAACGTAAAATAACCAGAGGAGAATCTGGAATGGGTCTCCGTCTGTATCATTACACTATCGTCCAAAATCTAAAATGACCTAATCTCTTCAAGAGGCGTCGCTCATATGGGGGCAACCGGTAGGGACGATAAATAAACGTGAAACACATGCATAGCAAACTGACACCATCCCCAACTAGGTACATAGTAATTGTAGGGTACTAACAGTATGCTATATACCTAATGGTGTAAATAACATATTCCCATCCGCTTAATAATGGCATGCTAACCGCGTATTATCTCCCACATAAGTGTACATACTCGACTCTTTCTATTTCTTTTAATTTGTTTAGTCTATGTCGCTGCTGCATGGGATCATGTTTCAAATATTTTGTGGATGTATCCGAGAGATATTCTATAATTCATATCCCACATGACCCCCACTGGGCGCCGCGCTTAAAGCTCTGAGTATTGCCGGAATTGCTTTTCTGAAATGCCAGTTAACACCAATGTAATTAAATTAGGTTTCTCAGTTGAAGCATTTTGCATTCCCAGTAGTGGTTTGTTCGTTACAAATCCCATATGTGTCTACTAAGGAAGAAACCCACATAAAGCTGTGAATAAACAATGACGGAGGGTCTCCGTGTGGATATCCATTAGTAAGTGATAATTCCACCACAGTTGTTGTATTAAACTGCCTGCTGCTGTTTCAATTCATTACAATAAAGACTGAGCAATTTTATTTTTAGGCGTCAATTTTAACCTTAGAACGATGAGGGCCGCTTAAGTGGGATCAAGAGGAATTTGCACATGCACGTCTGCTTGGAGAGATCGGAATGTTATCGAAAATATTTGCATACATGTAATCCATTGATGTAGCTAATTTCTTCGAGGTTTCAATCGAAATTTAATCCCTTAGCAAAATCTGTTTCCCAATAACACCACATTAGGCCAGCAGTACCGTCAGATGTTTAAAGCAGTTGTTAATATGCCAATATTACCGTCAATGGTTTGACGTGTGTGTCAACAGATCACAAGTACCGTCAATGGTTTGACGTGTGTGTCAACAGATCACACGTACCGTCAATGGCTTGACGTGTGTGTCAACAGATCACAAGTACCGTCAATGGCTTGACGTGTGTGTCAACAGATCACAAGTACCGTCAATGGCTTGACGTGTGTGTCAACAGATCACAAGTACCGTCAATGGCTTGACGTGTGTGTCAACAGATCACACGTACCGTCAATGGCTTGACGTGTGTGTCAACAGATCACAAGTACCGTCAATGGCTTGACGTGTGTGTCAACAGATCACAAGTACCGTCAATGGCTTGACGTGTGTGTCAACAGATCACACGTACCGTCAATGGCTTGACGTGTGTGTCAACAGATCACACGTACCGTCAATGGATTGACGTGTGTGTCAACATATCACAAGTACCGTCAATGGCTTGACGTGTGTGTCAACAGATCACAAGTACCGTCAATGGCTTGACGTATGTGTCAACAGATCACAAGTACCGTCAATGGCTTGAACTATGTGTCAACAGATCACACGTACCTTCAATGGATTGAACTATGTGTCAACATATCACAAGTACCGTCAATGGATTGACGTGTGTGTCAACAGATCACAAGTACCGTCAATGGATTGACGTATGTGTCAACCGATCACAAGTACCGTCAATGGATTGACGTATGTGTCAACAGATCACAAGTACCGTCAATGGATTGACGTATGTGTCAACAGATCACAAGTACCGTCAATGGATTGAACTATGTGTCAACAGATCACAAGTACCGTCAATGGATTGACGTATGTGTCAACAGATCACAAGTACCGTCAATGGCTTGTCGTATGTGTCAACAGATCACAAGTACCGTCAATGGATTGAACTATGTGTCAACAGATCACAAGTACCGTCAATGGCTTGATCAACAGATCACAAGTACCGTCAATGGATTGAACTATGTTTGAACAGATCACAAGTACCGTCAATGGATTGACGTATGTGTCAACAGATCACAAGTACCGTCAATGGCTTGACGTATGTGTCAACAGATCACAAGTACCGTCAATGGATTGAACTATGTGTCAACAGATCACAAGTACCGTCAATGGCTTGACGTATGTGTCAACAGATCACAAGTACCGTCAATGGATTGAACTATGTGTCAACAGATCACAAGTACCGTCAATGGCTTGACGTATGTGTCAACAGATACCGTCAATGGATTGAACTATGTGTCAACAGATCACAAGTACCGTCAATGGATTGACGTATGTGTCAACAGATCACACGTACCGTCAATGGCTTGACGTATGTGGCATTACAAGAGGCGTTATTTTGGTTGTGTTAAAAAAAAAAAAATGCTGTAGATTATTTAAATAATACAATTATTTGCATCTTATCTTCCGTGCTCATGGTTACGTTAGCAAACTGATGTCCGTTTTACCGATGACGTGCTGAATGTCAACTGTTTTGTAGACTTTGAAATTTTGGGAGATCAATATACTACAGTGATTGAGAGAGATGGAGAGAGATAGATATGTGATTATAAATATGCATAATTATTTTATAGCTATGATAAATTATAACTATATGTTCTGAACTATTACCGATGCCCTTAAAGTTGCTACATGGGCAATGCAGTAGAAATACTAATACTACTAATAATAACAACTTTATTAACGAGATTTACAATGAGGTCATCAATACATTAAAACATGAAACGATAGTTCTAATAAATAGACAAACTTGTTAGCATGTCACGATAATCATTTAGATGGATCAGTGTATATGTGTGCGTGCGCGCGTGCGTGCGTGCGTGTGTGTGTGTGTGGATTCCATCTATATCTAGCTGGGAGTCATTATCTGGTACCCTGGTATCCATGGATATATAGCTGGGAATTCATTATCTGGTACCCTGGTATCCATGGATATATAGCTCGTGCATTCATTATCTAGTACTCTGGTATCCATGGATATATAGCTCATGCATTCATTATCTAGTACCCTGGTATCCATGGATATATAGCTGGGAATTCATTATCTAGTACCCTGGTATCCATGGATATATAGCTCGTGCATTCATTATCTAGTACCCTGGTATCCATGGATATATAGCTCGTGCATTCATTATCTAGTACCCTGGTATCCATGGATATATAGCTGGAAATTCATTATCTAGTACTCTGGTATCCATGGATATATAGCTGGGAATTCATTATCTAGTACCCTTGTATCCATGGATATATAGCTCGTGCATTCATTATCTAGTACCCTGGTATCCATGGATATATAGCTCGTGCATTCATTATCTAGTACCCTGGTATCCATGGATATATAGCTCGTGTATTCATTATCTAGTACCCTGGTATCCATGGATATATAGCTCGTGCATTCATTATCTAGTACCCTGGTATCCATGGATATATAGCTACGGAATTCATTATC
>CM026397.1:36240923-36295558 GCA_014843695.1 Archivesica marissinica | reverse complement strand
CTAGAGGACATAGAAAACGCACACCTACATTATATACTAGAGGACATAGAAAACGCACACCTACATTATATACTAGAGGACATAGAAAACGCACACCTACATTATATACTAGAGGACATAGAAAACGCACACCTACATTATATACTAGAGGACATAGAAAACGCACACCTACATTATATACTAGAGGACATAGAAAACGCACATCTACATTATATACTAGAGGACATAGAAAACGCACACCTACATTATATACTAGAGGACATAGAAAACGCACACCTACATTATATACTAGAGGACATAGAAAACTCACACCTACATTATATACTAGAGGACATAGAAAACGCACACCTACATTATATACTAGAGGACATAGAAAACGCACACCTACATTATATACTAGAGGACATAGAAAACGCACACCTACATTATATACTAGAGAACATAGAAAACGCACACCTACATTATATACTAGAGGACATAGAAAACGCACACCTACATTATATACTAGAGGACATAGAAAACGCACACCTACATTATATACTAGAGGACATAGAAAACGCACACCTACATTATATACTAGAGGACATAGAAAACGCACATCTACATTATATACTAGAGGACATAGAAAACGCACATCTACATTATATACTAGAGGACATAGAAAACGCACATCTACATTATATACTAGAGGACATAGAAAACGCACATCTACATTATATACTAGAGGACATAGAAAACGCACACCTACATTATATACTAGAGGACATAGAAAACGCACACCTACATTATGACTAGAGGACATAGAAAACGCACACCTACATTATATACTAGAGGACATAGAAAACGCACACCTACATTATATACTAGAGACATAGAAAACGCACATCTACATTATATACTAGAGGACATAGAAAACGCACATCTAATTATATACTAGAGGACATAGAAAACGCACACCTACATTATATACTAGAGGACATAGAAAACGCACACCTACATTATATACTAGAGGACATAGAAAACGCACACCTACATTATATACTAGAGGACATAGAAAACGCACACCTACATTATATACTAGAGGACATAGAAAACGCACACCTACATTATATACTAGAGGACATAGAAAACGCACACCTACATTATATACTAGAGGACATAGAAAACGCACACCTACATTATATACTAGAGGACATAGAAAACGCACACCTACATTATATACTAGAGGACATAGAAAACGCACACCTACATTATATACTAGAGAACATTGAAAACGCACACCTACATTATATACTATAGGACATAGAAAACGCACATCTACATTATATACTAGAGGACATAGACGACGCACACCTACATTATATACTAGAGGACATAGAAAACGCACACATACATTATATACTAGAGGACATAAAAAACGCACACCTACATTATATACTAGAGGGCATAGAAAACGCACATCTACATTATATACTAGAGGACATAGAAAACGCACATCTACATTATATACTAGAGAACATAGAAAACGCACACCTACATTATATACTAGAGGACATAGAAAACCCACCTCTACATTATATACTAGAGGACATAGAAAACGCACACTTATATTATATGCTAGAGGGCAGAGAAAACGCACATCTACATTATATACTATAGGACATAGAAAACGCACACATACATTATATACTAGAGGACATAGAAAACCAACCTCTACATTATATACTAGAGGACATAGAAAACGCACATTTATATTATATACTAGAGGACATAGAAAACGCACACCTACATTATATACTAGAGGACATAGAAAACGCTCACCTACATTATATTCTAGAGGACATAGAAAACACACATCTACATTATATACTAGAGGACATAGACGACGCACACATACATTATATACTAGAGGACATAGAAAACGCACATCTACATTATATACTAGAGGACATAGAAAACGCACACCTACATTATATGATTAGTATTACATGAAAACGAAATACGAAGGATTCAAGCAAAGATATATCACAAAAAACATAAACTGAACAGCTAAAAATATTCCAAAATGTTTAAAACTATGTATTTATATAGTTATTGTTTTTCATGTAAAAAACACACTAATCGAAGTGTGCGTTTTCTATGTCCTCTAGTATATAATGTAGGTGTGCGTTTTCTATGTCCTCTAGTATATAATGTAGGTGTGCGTTTTCTATGTCCTCTAGTATATAATGTAGGTGTGCGTTTTCTATGTCCTCTAGTATATAATGTAGGTGTGCGTTTTCTATGTCCTCTAGTATATAATGTAGGTGTGCGTTTTCTATGTCCTCTAGTATATAATGTAGGTGTGCGTTTTCTATGTCCTCTAGTATATAATGTAGGTGTGCGTTTTCTATGTCCTCTAGTATATAATGTAGGTGTGCGTTTTCTATGTCCTCTAGTATATAATGTAGGTGTGCGTTTTCTATGTCCTCTAGTATATAATGAGAATTATAATATTTTCTTATTAATTTTTTTCTGAATATTGACAAAGTGTTGTTAATTTAGAGATATCAATACATAGCTGCTATTTCATTATTCATTAAAAAACAAAATTGCAGTCTATGCGAGGTTCCCCGATATTTTTATACCATTATTTTTAATAAGACACGTCAAAAGTAATTTACGCACATAATGTATTTTCTATTGTGGTTTGTTATAAGGACACATAGTTAGGAGAGCGGAACTAGGATTATAAATAAGAGGTCGGCGAACCAACTACCATCTAGGGCACGCAGGTTCGATCCCCCGTCTGACTCTAATAAAATTAACAGTCTTTCAGATGGGACTTTAAACCGAGGTCTCGTGTCGGTGCTGTACACCGCACGTAAAAGAACCAGAGGAGACTCTGGAATGGGTCTCTGTCTGTATCATTGCACTATCCTCCAACAATCTAAAATGACTAATCTCTGCAGGAGGCGTCGCTCATATGGGCAACCGGTAGCGACGATAAATAAACGTAAAACACACGCTCTTGGATTGGAGTTATTTACTGAACCACAGGGAGTAATACAGATAGATTTGTAACTGGTACAAATACGTAACAGCCTCATTAGAATATTAATATGACTTCAATAATGTATAGATCTATATCAAGCACGAGTGGTCTGTATTCCGGAAGAGATAAGACATTGCACAACGTCCGTGTTAAGCGATCGTATAAACGCATTTTGATTCAGAAAATCAGACAAGAATAGTGTGTTGCACAAGGAAATATTTGGATTGGAAAACACGCCAATGCTTATCGTACTGTCCATGTAGAGTGTTAATATGAGCAAATGACAGACTGGCCAGCGGTCTAATGGTTAACACTTTCCACTGCGACTGGAATCGCAAGTTCGGCGATAATATCATTGACACGATGTTAAGCGATCGTTTAAGCGCATCTTTATTCAGAAAATCACACAAGAATAGTGTGCTGAACAAAGAAATATTTGGATTGGAAAAACTGAATGTTTAAATGTTTAATCTAGTTCCATGTAAATCGTTAATATGTAGGATGGACTGGCCAGTGGTGCAGTCGCAGTGGGAAGTGTCAGCCATTGGACCACTGGCCAGGTCCGGCACTAATACCATTAACTGTTATAAACCGATGCATCATGTATCGGTGCTAGACACGGGGATGTAAAAGAACAAGAGATTATTCTGCAATTCAAGCGTCGTCTGTATCATACACCATCCTCCAAGATAATTAACATGACTTCTGGAGGCGTCTCTACGATTATAGTGGGGCTTCTATCCAAATTAAGTGTAACTGTATCTTCATACATATACCAACATGGCCACTATATAAATAACTAGCATAGTTGCCAACGACCTTCTACTAATATATTGGAAGTCGTGATATCGCAGTGGTAGCACGTTCGCTTGGGGTGCGAAAGGACCAGAGTTCGCGCCCCGCTGGAGCCGTTACGAGTGTGCCCTTAGGCAAGGCATTTAAATGCCTCTTCTCTCTCCCTCGGTGATGGATGTATATACAAAATTATTTTAGCTCGATTGTGAAACAATTGCTTACAACTTATATTAATCAATCTCGCTACCTCATTCCTGATGGAATCCATCGTCACAAGGGAGAGATAGATAGATAACTTTATGTCCTCCATTGCAGGGAGAACATTTAAATGCCTTGCCAAAGGGCACACCCATTACGGCTACAGCTGGGCGCGAACTCCGAGCTATTAGCACCTGAAGCGAACGCGCATCCACTGCACTATCACGACTTCCACTGCAGACATATGCATTACAACAATACATCAACATTATATAGAGCAACATATAGAATATCGGTGTCGCGGAATTTCTATAATGAATGTACAGGGCATTTGAATTAACTACCTCATTATTGTCAGTTACCTTCTAGTGGCGACAATTCTTTTTTCCAAACCACATACATCCTGTCGATCAATATATACGTAAATTACTCCAGACTTTGGGCGTGCAAATTGGCAAGAAAACACAATTATATCAACGATTGGTTCTTCCTTGACGGCGACACACTGGAGATGGATGCGTCAATGTAATCAGTTGTAATAAACCTTACATCAGACAGAAAATAAAGTCCTATCCGAGGTTAATGAGAGTACACGTATAGTTTGTGTATGTATGTATGTTTGTTTGTTTGTTTGTTCGGGTTTTACGCCTGCATCAGCACCATTTTGGGCTATATAATATATCGCCGGCGGGCAGTTTACCTATCAACACCTTTCCTGGGCAGGCTCCATGGTTAACCAGTACTTGGTGTCCCAACCTCCGTAAGAAACTGCCAACGTTTTCATATAAAAGACACACACTGAGCGGGGTTCGAACCAGTGACGATCAGTGATGTTAAGTTACAGTGGTATGCAAGTCACTGATCTTAATCACTCGACAACGGAGGCGGACATAGCACGTGTAAATTACAGTCAAACCTGTGTTAGTTTAAACATTATTTATTTCAGTATTTGTACATGTAATCAAGAAATGAACAGTTTACGTATAATTTAACAGCAGTAGACTGAAAGGGATTAGAACGAAAGAACACTTCTATAGTTCTTCTCCCTATTCATTCTCCTCTATTAAGCAGCCAGTAACCAAACTCCCACTGTGGTAATATGTTCAGCATTTAACCTCTATTAAGCAGCCACTTTTACAACTCCCTTGGCTGGCCGCTTAAGACAGGTTTGACTGTACTTATATCTCCTTGTATTTAGCTTATTTCTGCTGTAACATCATGTTCTAGAACACATATAACGGTTTGTGCTTTATCAACTGGACGTGTCTATGTACTACTATTTTCAATTATGATCCTATTTTTGACAACAAAGTATAATTATATTTGAATAATTAGCCTGATCTTCCGGCAAAGAAGAAACTATCGAGGGAAAACAGCCGAAAATGAGAAAAAGGCAAATATACGCTATCATGATTTAATTCAATAAGTAATGATGATGTTTCTTATGGAGATTCAGCTGGGAGAACACATTTCCTTCAGGCGATACGCTAGCTGTGTGTTACATTACATGTATTGTAATGAGTAGCTGAGCATGAATAATTTATCGGACAACTATACAAAATGTATTGACCTTTAGCAAAACAATGGCTCTCGATGGTAAGCATCACTCACTGACCGATATAATGCCGATGGACATGCACATATCGTCAACAATTTCCACTTCTGGTATATTGGGGGTATTTCTGTTTCAAGATGTGTCTTACCGTGCAGCGACCATTATTGGCACGAGTTTATGTTAAAATGTGTGGAATTCCAGAAGACTTTGGTAGTCCAACCGTTTGCTTCGAAGAACGACTGCCTAGTCAATATTATATAGATATAGTCACCAGTATCATCCAACAAATATAAAATGACTAATAGCGACGATAAATAAACGTAAAACAAACAAACATGAAATATGTATTAAGTTTAAACTTATTTATTTTACAACGATTGCGAAACAAGTTTTAACAACTTATATTAATCACTCTCGTTGGCTCTGATGAAAGCGTATTGAATGTGGCCATTCGCATTAGTGTGGGAGGAAACCGGAGTACCCGGAGAAAACTCACCTGTCCGATCTGGCGACTACCGTACCATCTCACACACTTCCCGGTCAGAGGATCGAACCCGGGTAGTATATAGCTATGTATTAGATGCACAATGGAATCCGTATACCACCCTGTAACATCTCTTTGTATGTGTAAATATGACCAGAGGCAAGGTTTAAGATAAGTTGTGAGCAAGGAGTTTGATGCAATGCTGCTAATACACCAACAGATCTTTGTTTTAGATGTTCGTGAGAAAATCGTAGACATTGAATGGAGCAAATGCTGGGGATTATAAACAGATGTACTAACGTACCGACACTCGAAGAATATAATAACATAAATCATATAACAGCCATCATGTACACGGTACCAGCAGTTTTCTCGATCACCTTGGCGATAATTAACTCTGACATGGGTGTTTTAGTTTCCCTGAACAAAAATAAATGTTTCGAATATTTAATTACGGTGTACTTCAGGCAAGCAGGTTAATATACCTGACTGTGATTAATTAACACGAAGTTAAAGGAGGTACATTACTGCTGCTGCCGGCGATAAAGCTAGGATCGGAGAAACAAAGGATATAAAACGGTGTTAGATGTGCTGCTGACGCAGATAGCCTCTAGGACAGCGAGTTTATGATACTAGCGAGTACGATAACCAACGGAGAACGAAACTCGTTTGCGTAACATTAACGCAATGGGAAATTAGATTACAGCTATTATTCCTCTTTCAAATAGGACACTTTTTAACTGTTCAAAACAAAACAGAACAGACAATGTATTCAGTACATAATACATCGTCAAATATATATACATAATTGTATAGCATAAATTATATATAAATAATACTTCACGTGAATTGGTACAAAACAGTTTGCAATATTCAGGCGCGTAGCCACACTGAGGCTAGGGTCGTAACTAATGTTGCTAGAACATGTGGCCTGACCCGTTTCCATTTATTTAATTTGTCATGTTTTGTATTCACATGTAAATTTAAATAAATAAAATGCAAAAACATATCCCTTTACTGTAGACAATGTTGACCGCTAGAGAGCTGAAGGATCAGTACATAAGTATACGTCTAAGCTCATTAAATCAGAAAACGCTTCTATATCCCAACAATTTAAAGGGAAACATGCCCCCGGACTCCCTCCCGATCCCCTGTCTGACCCTAATAAAATAACAGTCTTTCAGATGGGACGTTAAACCGAGGTCTCGTGTCGGTGCTTTACATCGTGCACGTAAAAGAACCAGAGGAGATTCTGGACTGGGTCTTTGTCTGTATCATTGCACTATCCTCCAAAATCTAAAATAACCAATCTCTTCAGGAGGCGTCGCTCATATGGGCAACCGGTAGCGACGATAAATAAACGTAAAAACACACACCCGGACTCCCTAGATTGCCTCGGTTGAAATGTGCTTCTGGCTACCGTTCTGAATATCATAAATAGCAGAGGATGAACACATTACATAATAATATTTAAAAGTGAAGTTCTAACATTCAAAGATTCTTTGATTAATGTATCAAGATTAGCTACAATAGAGTTATTTGTAGATTGCATTAGCGGTTAACTGTATACGAGAGCACGGATTATTATGCCATTAATTTTAATAAAGCATAATAGAAGTGATTAATGTCTATGCAATGAGAGATATCTCTAATTTTCTATTACCTCCCTTGGTAGATTAAATCTGATTTATTCGAAAATGTGAATAGGTCCTTTTAGTTGGAATCCTTTGTTTTTACTGTTGTTCCCTAGCCAGATGTTGCGGTACGATAATTGTGATTTTTATCAAACTCGTGTTAATTAAATGATAGCATTGTTTTACAAATAAGTACCTATTGCATATACTGTAGGAGATCTGTCGAGATATAGTAATTTAAAGATCATTTAATGCGATAGTGGAATAAAATTGCTAGCATGTTGTGCAAAGAAAACAACGATAAAAACAGAGGAAAACACTCACCGATGTCTCTCATTAGGATGATAAGGAGAAACGGGGCTACAGTGAGAGTCAATGAAAAATGACCATCGTAGTTTAAAAAAAGATTTCATGTTTTTTTAATATAATTTTCTAAATGTACACTCAACCCTGTCAAAGGGCTGCTTATCACCGATGGCTGCTTAACAGAGGTCAAGTGTTTACACATATTGGGAAACTGGAAACTGGTTGCTTAATACAGGTTGGCTGATTACTGGAGGTGACTACTAGCACAGGTATATTGACTGTATATTAAAATGTTAAAAAAAGTTGGATATATTTACAGAAACATTTGTGTACGCTGGGTTTGTAGCGTATATAATTACAGTCAAACCTGTGTTAGTTGTCACCTCCATTAAGAATGAAGTTGGACCCATACAACAATTACGGGCTATTCGTAGCCCGGCCATAGCTCTATTCTCCACGACTATGAACGTACTATTGATGGCATGTTATATGGCAAACTACCAGATATGTACGCTACCACTATGGTCTACTACTACTTGGGTCGACCATTTCTTCGCAAAATATTCATCTCATAAATGTACATTCAAACCTGTGTTACGCAGCCATCCAATGAAAAGGAATCACAGAAAGTGGCTGCTTAGCACAGGTTGCTGCTTACTAGAGGACAAATGCATAACTAAAAGAACATATTGGGAATCTGGAAACTGACTGCTTAATACAGGTTGACTGCTTAATGGAGGTGACCACTAACACAGGTTTGACTGTAAATGTAAATATCGTTTCAAACCAAACAGACGCTGCAGCTACGTGTGAAACAACGAGCCATAGTTCTTATCACGTTGCTATAAATACTCGGTTTATGACTGCCAGAGGTAGAATAACGAATTCCATATATTAAGTACGGGCAACAATATATGTTATCATTTTAGGTAATCAGCATGTTTAGCTAGGACCATTATAACTAGTATTATATATTCAGATAGTGGACGATAATTCCGTATAATGATCGGCTTCTGACGAGGCACTCTGCGTACACATCACGTGAAATCACTAAATAATCACTAAATAATATGATAGGGATTCCCGCTACACTCTCATTACAGACAAGAATGCATATAGTGCTCGTTATATAGTATTTGTTGTATATAGTAACCTGTGGGGTCATTCTTTTTAAAATATACCTCATTACTACAACGTCATTTTTATAAAATATATGGTATTTATGATAAAGTATAGGTTATTTGTCATGCATAGGAGTAGATGCAAACTACTTATAGTGTATATACGATTGCAATGATCTAATGACCCAATATAGTTAATTTGCAGGCCCGTAGCCACAATGAGGCACACCGAGGGAGCTGCCTCTGTTAAAATTTCCAAAGAAACCAAAAAAATAAATGAAAACTTAAATAAACAAAATGCAAAATATATTCCTTTGCTGTATACAATGTTCACTGCTAGAGAGCTGAAAGGTCAGTCCATAAGTATAGGCCTAAACTCATTAGATCAGAAAACAACGCAGGAAATCGCTTCTATATACCAATAATTTTAATGGGGAACATGCCTCCGTACCCCCTAGATTGACTCGGTTGAGATTTGCCTCTGGCTACGGTACTGGTTTGTATTAGTTTAAACATATTTTATTCATCAACATGTACATCATGTTGAAACGTTAATATAAAAGAACATATGAATTAAATTCATTTGTATTGATTCTAGAATGTGAAATCACTGAAATTTAAACTTTGTTTATTTTACAACTCTTGCGAAACAAGTTTTAACAACTTATATTAATCACTCTCGTTGGCAACTCGTTGGCGCGGATGAAAGCGTAAATGTGGTCATTCGTGTGTGTGTGGGGGGGGGGGACCGGAGTACCCGGAGAAAAACCCACCTGTCCGATCTGGCAACCACCGTACCATCTCACATACTTCCCGGTCCGAGGATCGAACCCGGGTTGAATTGGTGAGAAGCGAGCGCGATAACCATTGCGCTAATCGGACAGTAAAAACACAGGATTAGTTGAATATATATTTAACTCTTTGTACGCTAGAGGTGAAAATAACAGTGAAATATGTCTCGCAATTTCATTACAAGTGTGCCGTAATGGCGCAATTCTAACGAAATGCCAGGACATATTCCCAGAATTCTCAGCTACAAATAATAGAAACACATTAATGAATTGTCGTCAGTTACACTTACTTGAACTATTTATAGCCTTTATTTTACCCAGCATGCAACGCGTTAATAGTTATTGGCGCTGATTGAATGTTTGCTGCTCTGAATTAGAATATGGTCCGGTTGTCGAGCTGGAGAGATAGCGACCACATCACTTATTTTGTAAAATAATCTTATACTTTGAACCATCAATTTGTGTTCAACTGTCCAGCTACAGTGTTCAGTGAAATCGCGAAATACGTATTAATTTTGGTAAACTGATCAACAACATTGTACACATGACCCTGATCTACAGCATGGTACACATGTCCCCTGATCGACATCATTGTACACATGTCCCCTGATCGACATCATTGTACACATGTCCCCTGATCGACATCATTGTACACATGTCCCTGTTCGACTTCATTAAACTGGGAACATGATACTAGTCACAAACATGATATAACTCGGATGGGTGACAATAAACACATTTACGCCACATGCCTTTCATTGTGTACTAAAATACTATTCACGCCATAATATTTAATGTGTGAACATTCCCGCGATTCAATCGAGAACTGGTTTAGCCCTAACTGGAAGCTCTCCAACTGTTACAATAAGCTGCCGGGTACCATGAACCAGTGTTTTCATAAAATTTACCAATTCCGAAGAGAAACAACGGGTTCAACTTGCCTGACGAATGTGCCGGTAATTAAAAATAATGAAGAAAAAGCGCTTTTAATTAAGTCTTAAAATGCTTCTCAATCTAAACGAGCGGTGTCCCGCTGTTTTATATCTCTAAACACTCCGCAGATTTTAATCATATTTTACATAGCTGAAGTGTATAGCGGTGATGCTACTACACCACGCCTACCGTTAATGGGGCTTGTCTTCAACGGAAACACTTGCTACATACATATTCTGTTGGAAGTTACTGTTGGTTAGAGATAGATATATAGATAATGAACAGGGATTGTGAGAACTTAGTTGTTGACGCTGTAGAAGTAAAGTAGTGTTTTGTTTATTATGGTGTCACCCCTATTGAAAGGGCCAGCCATTACTGACTTATGAGACACATCTTATGGACATCAGTAATTCCTGAATCCTATCCTTGCGGACCAGGAGCCTGGCTGGTAGGCAATCGTTAACCATTATTTAACTACCTGACGGAACCCCAACCGGCCATATCAGAATGAATCCCGACAAGGTTCGAACCTTCGACATCCCACTACGTAGGTTGACGTCTTAACCACTAAGCCACGGAGTGTTTGCGTGTTTTACGTTTAGCTATCGTCGCTACCGGTTGCCCATATGAGCGACGCCTCCTGAAGAGATTGTTGGAGGATAGTGCAATGATACAGACAGAGACCCATTCCAGAGTCTCATCTGGTTCTTTAACGTGCACGGTGTACAGCACCGACACGATACCTCGGTTTAAAGTCACATATGAAAGACTATTAATTGTATTAGGGTCAGATGGAGGATCGAACCTGCGGGCTATATGAGACATTATTTTGAACAATTTATAATGCAGAGGCCATGTATGACGCTCACACATTTTACAATCACGATGGTCAGTGGTATATGAAAGAACACTCATTCACAATATATAAGGCGGGCAGAAGTACAGATTACCAATACAGACGGATCTGTAGTCCAGTGGTAACACGCTGGACTCCTAATCCAGGGATCGCAGGTTCGATCCCCCGTATGACCCTAACAAAATTAACAGTCTTTCAGATGGGACGTTAAACCGAGGTCTCGTGTCGGTGCTTTACACCGTGCACGTAAAAGAACCAGAGGAGATTCTGGAATTGGTCTATGTCTGTATCATGCACTATCCTCCAAAATCTAAAATAACTAATCTCTTCAGGAGGCGTCGCTCATATGGGCAACCGGTAGCGACGATAAATAAACGTAAAACACCCAAAAGATTACCAAATATTTACGGAAAAATTGCTCTATACAATAAATGGTTTCTGTTCAATATATGTTGGCGTGGTCTGTATTACTGATGCTATGGTTATTGTCGATGGAAGCATCAGTTGTCTTGCAGTATCATAATACGGGGACACAGTGACATAGAGCTTCTATGACCATTCACCTCTGAACAAGTGCCTTACACCGATCTACATAATTATTCTAGATACAAAATAAAAGAGTTGTAGAAGAGAATACAAGTTCTGGATTCGTTACTGTAAGTGTGTGTTTTACGTTATTCATCGTCGCTACCTGTTGCCCATATGAGCGACGTCTCCTGAAGAGATTAAGATTAGCCATTTTAGATTTTTGGAGGATAGTGCAACGATACAGACAGAGAGAGACACATTCCAGAGTCCCATCTGGTTCCTTTACGTGCACGGTGTATAGCACCGACACGAGACCTCGGTTTGAAGTCCCGTCTGAAAGACTGTTAATTTGATTAGGGTCAGACGGGGGATCGAACCTGCGATCCCTGGATTACCAGTCCAGCGTGTTACCACTGGACTACAGATCAGTCTGTCGTTACTGTAAAACACACGTATGCTCATATAAACCATATGTACAGGAGACACATACATGTATATCACACTATTATAAAGAAATACACAATCTGAACTGTGTACAAGTACCCGGAAGCAGTATAAGACAGTGGGCGAAGAAGTTGGCAGGAATCACAAACATTTATCTCTATCCGTGGTGTTCTGGCATACGTACAAACCCTCTCACAAAAACCGAGTTTGAAAACTTTTTAAAGCTTACTGGGGACAGTAATAAATGTACTTACCCGCTTCTGTTGTTAATATTCCCAAGCTATTTATACACAAACACAATAGATATCCTTTTATAATCCACCTATAGGCCATTTTTGACCAAGAAAATCTGATTTCTTTGAAGAGGTCACATATTTTGTAAGGTCAGGAGCTAAGTATAGAACGTATATGTGTTTTACAGGCGAGATCGTCTGCAACGTTCTGTAAGAAACAAGCTGTGCGCATGCCCTGTTAGCGTAATGCACCAGCCATATGCGGTATATCGGTTCTGAGAGAGAACTGCGAATACTCTCTGGCGAAGCAACGGAGCGGACGATTGGAACGATCGGGAACGATCGGGAACGATGATCGCTAAAAATATTAATTAAAGCCGTATTGAATTAATTTTGCATGCTTCACAGATCGTTGCACAAAATAATATCGCTATTTTGTAGCAAATAAAGTCTACTCATGTACATACGAAATAAGGTAGGTTTATCAAGTAAACAAACGGTAGCAAACGCAGTAACGTAATGCATTTATTTTCACGGAACACAGTTTCGGTTGTTTACATGACACAACAAACTAACGTCTGAATAATCCAGCGAAGAAATAGCGGCTATGTAATCCACGTGTGGCTAACGCGTGTGGATATACATATGTCGGTGATCACGAGATGAAATAAAACCCCATCTTACAGTAATAAACACACATCTTTCTTTTCATTTATGATTTCAAAGCATTTTGGCTAATATAATATTTATTATCAAATTTAATTCATTTTAACTGCCCATGTCGGGAGCCTCATTTCACTACACTCCACAACGGCACAGCCACTTATGTTCGTAATAAGAAATAGCTCCGGTATAATTTTCAATTTAGTTTCTGTTTACTGGCAAATTTAAAACAAACAAAATCAATTGATTAGAATATATTACTTTACTGTTCATTATTGTCAGAAAATAGCTAAATTACATAAGTAAATCCAACCGCGGAGGAATACGAAACTCAACCAGTGACAGAAAACATACCATCTTCCACAATTTGAAATCAGTGAAAGATAGCATTTTCTTTCACTGAGAAAACGCAATAATGCATTGGAAAGCATAAACGAAAGTATGGGGCGTAATAAAATGCACACTAGGTATATAGCAGAGCTTATTGCAGCTGCGAAATAAACTCACATAGGAAAATCTCATTCATTTTAGGAAGAATACAAGTACACAGACGTTGTTATTTAGCTGGAAGAATCCCTATGAATTATTCAACCAGGGGATTGCAATTAGATTAAACGTTCCATTTTGCAATAATGCTTGTTGGCAGATTTTTATGCCACGATCTCCGAGTAGGGTTCCCGCGAGAATATGAGGCCTCGGGGTGAAGGATCCGATCGGAGATGCCAGAAAGATATTACTATTATCGGATCTAGATTACGTTATTGCTTGATTCAAGATATTAATTGGTTATCTATATTTAGCATATACAATGATGATTCCAACAGCCACAGAATCCCGAAGCACAGTGTGACGGATGAATGAGTAAACCGTATACAGTCTTTCAGTTGGGACTTTAAATCGAAGTCTCGTGTCCACGCGGTGCTTTACACTGTGTACGTAAATCGAGGTATCGTGTCCACGCGGTGCTTTACACTGTGTACGTAAATCGAGGTCTCGTGTCCACGCGGTGCTTTACACTGTGTACGTAAATCGAGGTCTCGTGTCCACGCGGTGCTTTACACTGTGTACGTAAATCGAAGTCTCGTGTCCACGCGGTGCTTTACACTGTGTACGTAAATGAACCAGAGGAGACTCTGTAACAGCACAGTCATTCCATGCCTTCCAGAGGGTGGATAGTGCGAGCCCTGTGGGGGTATGGATACTGATTATGTCGTATCTATGTCATGATATCCATGTCATTATATATGTCATGATCTATGTCGTGATCTATGCCATGATCTATGTCATTATATATGTCATGATCTATGTCGTGATCTATGCCATGATCTATGTCATTATCTATGTCATTATATATGTCATGATCTATGTCATTATCTATGTCATTATCTATGTCATTATCTATGTCATTATATATGTCATTATGTATGTCATTATATATGTCATGATCTATGTCATTATCTATGTCATTATCTATGTCATTATCTATGCCATTATCTATGCCATGATCTATGTCATTATATATGTCATTATATATGTCATTATCTATGTCATTATCTATGTCATTATATATGTCATTATATATGTCATTATCTATGTCATTATCTATGTCATTATCTATGTCATTATCTATGTCATTATCTATGTCATTATCTATGCCATGATCTATGTCATTATCTATGTCATTATATATGCCATGATCTATGTCATTATCTATGCCATTATCTATGTCATTATCTGCGTTCATGCCAGTATCGTTCATGTTTCACGGACTCACGTTCCCATGGCAATATGTCCAGAGGCTCTTTGAATGCACATACGCTTGTGGTCTGGAGAAATGGTATTCGGTTCAAAACCAACAAATAATTATGATACACTAAGACATGCAAATTGCTTAGACCATATCCAAGCATGTGTAAAAGTGGTATCACGTTGCTATCAGAGCATCTATGTAGATGTATATGGGGCGCCGTTATGTTATTAATTCAGCATTTATGGATATCCATAATTCGATTTTTGGATATCCAAAAAACATTGTTTTTTATTTAAGTTTATTTAACGTCGCTACCGGTTGCCCATTTGAGCTACGGGGCATTTACCTAGCACCTTTCATGTGTAGCTTAAGTGGTTAACCAGTACTTGGTGTACCAACCTCCGTAAGAAATTGCTTTTTAATATAAAAGAACACGGTCCGAGTTGGGCTCGAACCCGTGACCATCAGTGATGATATGTTACAGTGGTATGCAAGTCAGCGACCTTAACCACGGACGGAAGCAGAATGTGGCAAACATTACAAGGTTTGAAGGCTGTAAAACATTTCTCCAGTTTCAAACTCAATCTCAAGCCGAATTGGTTCAGCCGAATTTAAATCTCATAAATTATCCAATCAAATCTCTTGAGCTCGAAATTTGAGAAATTGTTTTGAGCTTCTAGACCGTGATCTTAAAATCCATGTCAATGATGCTTGTAACCGATATCGAATCCTGCATCAGGGGCATCGCAGCACCGATATTTTGACATGCTGTGTGGAAGTTGTGTGGCCATAACTTGCGATAGCTAAAATAGACGCCTGTGTACCAGATCATCGCTTGTGAGACATTCAGGCTTTCCAAATTTGCTACAGGGAATACCCACAAACCTCACTTCCACTACGTTGCGCATGACTACCAGCGCTCTTGCCGGTGGCACTATTCATGTTTACGAAGTCTCGCAGCTCCAATGCCAGCTGCCTTTCGACGCGCCTGTGTATTTGCACCTGGTCAAATCTAAGCATAAGATGCATGCAAGATCTCGAAGAATATCGGAAACAGTGTCAAATGACTTAAAGTGAATATCTGCATTACATATTTGTTTTTTTTTTATTTTGTTTTATTTTATACTTTATTTATTTTACAACGATTGCGAAGCAAGTTCTAACAACTTATATTAATTACTCTCGTTGGCTCGGATGTAAGCGTATATGTGGTCATTCATGTGGGAGGAAACCGGAGTACCCGGAGAAAACCCACCTGTCCGATCTGGCGACCATCGTACCATCTCACATACTTCCCTGTCCGAGGATCGAACCCGGGTCGCATTGGTGAGAAGCTAGCGCGCTAACCACTGCGCTAATATTAATATTGAATCAGGATGTCATGCAGCGGTGTAATGACAGTAACATGGGCTATAAATATGTTCATGCAAGTTCCCAAAGAACCACTGGATATAATTTGACGCAGCATGCAACTTCAAACTGTTTACACTCTAATCATAGGAATAATTCTTCCACAAACACACATTATGTAATCATACACCCATTAGCAATCTCATAATCGAGCCATTCTTCGCTCAGCAAAGTAGCGGTACATCTGTCTTTAGATTATTCTCTGGTGTTTATAACGACAGCAAGCTAACACCGCAAACAAGCAAATGCATATATCACACAATCGGAAACAGAAACCACTAATATGACATAGCACCATTTAAAGAGCGTCCTCCGAGAAAATAATGATTGAATAAACTATAATTCCATTTTCACTAAATTCCAAACCCCATTACTGTAATGAGTACATGTCTAATTTTGCAAGTAATAAATTCAATCAGTGGAAATTATGATCTTCATGCGGACGTATTCTTCCAAAGAACCCGCATTAGTACTATATCAAAATATAGCGATAACTGGCCAGAAGCTTAACAGTAGATTATATGGAATTGTCATAGTGATAGTGCATGCTTTATCCAAGTAAAGCGTCTATTGTGGCATCTTCAACGCATTTTGGTAGACGAGGCCTGGACCTTCGGGAATAACTTCAACAAATGAACGTTTTTAGTATTTTATCTGCAGGCGGTGTATCTGTTTCATGCGTGTGGATGGGTAGGTTTGAGACACCTTGCAAACTTGTGACATATGGCATGAACAGAATTGACAGATAGGCCATGGACACCCGAAACCCGAAACAATCACGTTTTGGTCTAAGCATTTAAAGGCATACTGTTTGGATTGGTTGGAATTGCATACACGAAATTTAAATACACCAAGATAGTCGTGCCTCTGTATAGTGTTGTATCTCTCTTTGTGTTTTGTACTTTTTAAAAAACTTTTATTTCTTTTACAACGATTGCGAAGCAAGTTCTAACAACTTATATTAATCACTCTGGTTGGCGCGGATGAAAGCGTAAATGTGGTCATTCGTGTGGGAGGAAACCGGAGTACCCAGAGAAAATCTACCTGTCCGATCTGGCGACCACCGTTCCATATCACATACTTCCTGGTCCGAGGATCGAACCCGGGTTGCATTGATGAGGGGCGAGCGCGCTAACCATTGTGTTTTGTACTAATTACTAATAGTATAATTATGCTGCTATATGTGATAAGATGATACGTATGTACAGATGATCATGCTGCTATATGTGATAAGAAGATACGTATGTACAGATGATCATGCTGCTATATGTGATAAGATGATACGTATGTACAGATGATCATGCTGCTATTTGTGATACGATGATACGTATGTACAGATGATCATGCTGCTACCTGTGATAAGAGGATACGTATGTACAGATGATCATGCTGCTATATGTGTTAAGATGATACGTATGTACAGATGATCATGCTATTATATGTGATAAGATGATACGTATGTACAGATGATCATGCTGCTATATGTGATATGATGATACGTATGTACAGATGATCATGCTGCTACCTGTGATAAGATGATACGTATGTACAGAGGATTATGCTGCTATATGTGATACGATGATACGTATGTACAGATGATCATGCTGCTATATGTGTTATGTGATAAGATGATACGTATGTACAGATGCTCATGCAGCTATATGTGATACGATGATACGTATGTACAGATGAGCATGCTGCTATATGTGATACGATGATACGTATGTACAGATGATCATGCTGCTATATGTGTTATGTGATAAGATGATACGTATGTACAGAGGATCATGCTGCTATATGTGATACGATGATACGTATGTACAGATGATCATGCTGCTATATGTGATACGATGATACGTATGTACAGATGATCATGCTGCTATATGTGATACGATGATACGTATGTACAGATGATCATGCTGCTATATGTGTTATGTGATAAGATGATACGTATGTACAGAGGATCATGCTGCTATATGTGATACGATGATACGTATGTACAGATGCTCATGCAGCTATATGTGATAAGATGATACGTATGTACAGATGCTCATGCTGCTATATGTGTTATGTGATAAGATGATACGTATGTACAGAGGATCATGCTGCTATATGTGATACGATGATACGTATGTACAGATGATCATGCTGCTATATGTGATACGATGATACGTATGTACAGATGATCATGCTGCTATATGTGATACGATGATACGTATGTACAGATGATCATGCTGCTATATGTGTTATGTGATAAGATGATACGTATGTACAGATGCTCATGCAGCTATATGTGATACGATGATACGTATGTACAGATGATCATGCTGCTATATGTGATACGATGATACGTATGTACAGATGATCATGCTGCTATATGTGATACGATGATACGTATGTACAGATGATCATGCTGCTATATGTGTTATGTGATAAGATGATACGTATGTACAGAGGATCATGCTGCTATATGTGATACGATGATACGTATGTACAGATGCTCATGCAGCTATATGTGATAAGATGATACGTATGTACAGAGGATCATGCTGCTATATGTGATAAGATGATACGTATGTACAGATGCGCATGCAGCTATATGTGATACGATGATACGTATGTACAGATGATCATGCTGCTATATGTGATACGATGATACGTATGTACAGATGATCATGCTGCTATATGTGATACGATGATACGTATGTACAGATGATCATGCTGCTATATGTGTTATGTGATAAGATGATACGTATGTACAGAGGATCATGCTGCTATATGTGATACGATGATACGTATGTACAGATGATCATGCTGCTATATGTGATACGATGATACGTATGTACAGATGATCATGCTGCTATATGTGATACGATGATACGTATGTACAGATGATCATACTGCTATATGTGTTATGTGATAAGATGATACGTATGTACAGAGGATCATGCTGCTATATGTGATACGATGATACGTATGTACAGATGCTCATGCAGCTATATGTGATAAGATGATACGTATGTACAGATGCTCATGCAGCTATATGTGATACGATGATACGTATGTACAGATGCTCATGCATCTATATGTGATAAGATGATACGTATGTACAGAGGATCATGCTGCTATATGTGATAAGATGATACGTATGTACAGATGCTCATGCAGCTATATGTGATACGATGATACGTATGTACAGATGATCATGCTGCTATATGTGATACGATGATACGTATGTACAGATGACCATGCTGCTATATGTGATACGATGATACGTATGTACAGATGATCATGCTGCTATATGTGTTATGTGATAAGATGATACGTATGTACAGATGCTCATGCAGCTATATGTGATAAGATGATACGTATGTACAGAGGATCATGCTGCTATATGTGATACGATGATACGTATGTACAGATGCTCATGCAGCTATATGTGATAAGATGATACGTATGTACAGATGCTCATGCAGCTATATGTGATACGATGATACGTATGTACAGATGATCATGCTGCTATATGTGATACGATGGTACGTATGTACAGATGATCATGCTGCTATATGTGATACGATGATACGTTTGTACAGATGCTCATGCAGCTATATGTGATACGTTGATACATATGTACAGATGCTAATGCAGCTATATGTGATACGATGATACGTATGTACAGATGCTCATGCAGCTATATGTGATACGATGATACGTATGTACAGATGATCATGCTGCTATATGTGTTATGTGATAAGATGATACGTATGTTCAGATGATCATGCTGCTATATGTGATACGATGATACGTATGTACAGATGATCATGCTGCTATATGTGATACGATGATACGTATGTACAGATGATCATGCTGCTATATGTGTTATGTGATATGATGATACGTATGTACAGATGATCATGCTGCTATATGTGATACGATGATACGTACGTACAGATGATCATGCTGCTATATGTGTTATGTGATAAGATGATACGTATGTACAGATGATCATGCTGCTATATGTGATAAGATGATACGTATGTACAGATGATCATGCTGTTATATGTGATAAGATGATACGTATGTACAGATGATCATGCTGCTATATGTGATATGTGATAAGATGATACGTATGTACAGATGATCATGCTGCTATATGTGTTAAGATGATACATATGTACAGATGATCATGCTATTATATGTGATAAGATGATACGTATGTACAGATGATCATGCTGCTATATGTGATAAGATGATAGGTATGTACAGATGATCATGCTATTATATGTGATAAGATGATAGGTATGTACAGATGATCATGCTATTATATGTGATAAGATGATAGGTATGTACAGATGATCATGCTGCTATATGTGTTAAGATGATACGTATGTACAGATGATCATGCTGCTATATGTGATAAGATGATAGGTATGTACAGATGATCATGCTGCTATATGTGTTAAGATGATACGTATGTACAGATGATCATGCTGCTATATGTGATAAGATGATACGTATGTACAGATGATCATGCTGCTATATGTGATAAGATGATACGTATGTACAGATGATCATGCTGTTATATGTGATAAGATGATACGTATGTACAGATGATCATGCTGCTATATGTGATAAGATGATACGTATGTACAGATGATCATGCTGTTATATGTGATAAGATGATACGTATGTACAGATGATCATGCTGCTATATGTGTTATGTGATAAGATGATACGTATGTACAGATGAGCATGCTGCTATATGTGTTATGTGATAAGATGGTACGTATGTACAGATGATCATGCTGCTATATGTGATAAGATGATACGTATGTACAGATGATCATGCTGTTATATGTGATAAGATGATACGTATGTACAGATGATCATGCTGCTATATGTGATAAGATGATACGTATGTACAGATGATCATGCTGCTATATGTGATAAGATGATACGTATGTACAGATAATCATGCTACTATATGTGATAAGATGATACGTATGTACAGATAATCATGCTGCTATATGTGATAAGATGATACGTATGTACAGATGATCATGCTGCTATATGTGATAAGATGATACGTATGTACAGATAATCATGCTGCTATATGTGATAAGATGATACGTATGTACAGATGATCATGCTGTTATATGTGATAAGATGATACGTATGTACAGATGATCATGCTGTTATATGTGATAAGATGATACGTATGTACAGATGATCATGCTAATTCTCTTTGCTTCGTGTACTCATTATGTATGTATGCACTAACAGTTGAACGGTTTTGAGGATGTACTGGAAGGAATGTGTGAATGGTGGGGGCTAACCTCATGTTGAAATGTCCATATTTAGAACTGCATTTCATAAAGAAAAACGGGGTGATATTCTGCTTAATGCAACCAATCAATACCGCATAAAGAATGAACACATTATTCCTTGAACTAAATTGGATGACATTTCCTGAAATGGTTATTTTTCAAAAACGTTCTTGATGTATAAAAGTGTAAATTATCAAGTCCATGCTACCGCAGAAACACATTCACTTTCAGTTCATATTTCCATATCCATTCTTCTGATTTTCATCTGTATCATCCCAGACATTGAAGTTAATTATTCCGAAAGTCATTTGTCTACTCTGGCACTGCCATCTGGAGTGATTTGCTAAATTATATTAAAAATGCCTCATCAGTCAGTCAATTTACTAGAAAGTCAGTTTCCTCATCAGTCAGTCAATTTACTAGAAAGTCATTTTCCTCATCAGTCAGTCAATTTACTAGAAAGTCATTTTCCTCTCCAGTCAGTCAATTTACTAGTAAATCATTTTACTTAATTTGGAGCGGGTCAAAATTATGATTTATTACAGTACTACATAATATATTTACTTGCATCTCTGTAACTAAAATTCCAATAATGTCATTTATCACTTGCTTGTATTCTTTATTTTGTCTGTACGCGTGACATGTTGTACCGGATTTATAGTTTGTTTTATATGTTTATAATTATGTTTGTTTGTTTGTTTTTTTTTGCTCTGTGTTCTTTATTTACTTTTCTGGTGATTGTATGTAAGTAACTCTTTAGAAAAGGAGGAATAAAAGATGTGTGTGTGTGTGTTTTACGTTTATTTATCGTCGCTACCGGTTGCCCATATGAGCGACGCCTCCTGAAGAGATTAGTTATTTTAGATTGTGGAGGATAGTGCATGATAAAAACAGAGACCAATTCCAGAATCTCCTCTGGTTCTTTTACGTGCACGGTGTACAGCACCGACACGAGACCTCGGTTTAACGTCCCATCTGAAAGGCTGTTAATTTTATTAGGGTCAGACGGGGGATCGAACATGCGATCCCTGGATTACCAGTCCAGCGTGTTACCACTGGACTACAGATCCGTCTGTGAATAAAAGATAATATATGTGTATATATATATACAGTCATGACATAAATTCGTATATGTCCACACGTTTAATAACACATGGAAGGAGCCAAAAGGCTTGCTTAATAGCAAAATTCCAAAAGTTGTTTCATAAGATATGGCATGAAATCACAACTCATGTAAGATCCTTTATTAATTTATACAAATTTAGTTTAGCTCGATTGCGAAACAAGTCCTTACATCTTATATTAATCACTCTCGAACCCTCATTCCTTATGGAATCGATCGCCACTCGGGAGAGAGAAAGAGGCATGTGGAATTTAAATGCCTTACCTAAGGGCACACTCTTAACGGGCTCCAGCGGGTCGCAAACTTGGGCCCTTTCGCACCTGAAGCGAACGCTCTACCACTGCACTATCACGCCTTCCAGATCCTATATGTACATGTAGTATTTTTAATGTTCTGTATATAAAAATATGCATGTATATACTTAGCCTTATGGACGATTGACATTGTCAACTAAGATTATTCGTTAATAAGGTCTTTATTATTATTTTATTATTATTATTATTAAAAAACAATTGATTTATTTATAAAACGCGTTGCGAAACGTGGATGCAATTACAGTCAAATCTGTCTTCAGCAGCCAATCAAGGGAATCTCATAAAGTGGCTGCTTAGCACAGGTGGCTGCTTAATAGAGGTTAAATGAATAATAAACCTACATATTGGGAATATGGAAACTGGCTGCTTAATACAAGTTGGCTGCTTAATAGAGGTGACCACTAACACAGGTTTGACTGTATATACGAGTATTGAGATTCGAATCAGCTTCGCATGCCTCCATGATTTTCAATTGATGTTTTCGACAAAGATATAGTTATCCCCTGATATCAGATGATGCATTAATATTTCGGTATGTTCCCTTTTTTTGTATGTTTTCCCTCTATGATTAATTGGTCCCGGAAAGGCATTGAATCATTCATTGGGCTCGAATGCTATCAGTTATTACACCACACATAGGACGCAGAGTCTTCATGTTTCCTTATTGCTTTTTATCGATTAAGATATTTTTTAATTCGGACCAAGTTTAGAGAGGCGGGCATAAATCACTGGGATTATTTTCAAAAATGAGCGTGCAGCACGTGTTTGCGTGTTATTACCAGCGGTCGTTCACTGCGGGTCTGCTTCGAATTGTGGTTGTTTTAAGAGCTTTTTACTGCTAACTTGGTCAGAGGTTTGTCTATGGATCATTAATCGCTCTCAATTGTTCATCTTAGGAAACTGTTTTTGTATCAATAGGTGATTTGCTATTGTAGAAATGGGACGTTGATACGACGCTAACAGAAATAAATATTGCACTTATTAGCCGAGTTTTTGAACATTAGCAGAATTAGGGCAAACTAAGCCATTTTTGTTTGTGTTTGGGGTTTAAGGTCGCATGGACATCATAGGTTATATTGCCACTCACCAGATAGTATTTGTAGAGGACGTCCCAGGTGCCCCTCAGTAGTAATGCAGCTACAAAGGGCGCCCGGATAGAACCACCCACCTTCCACAAGCCAGCTGGATTGCTTCCTCACATGAAATAATTCGACACCCACAGTGGGATTCGAACATACATCGGTGACAGGCAAGTGAAATGAAGTCAACGACCGTAACCACTCGGCCTCGGAGGCCCCTATACTAAGACATTATGTACATGCACATGTAATAGTTTATACAAATTAATTTTAAATTTATTACGAAGCAAGTTCTTACAACTTATATTATTTACTCTCTAGACCTCATTCCTGTTGAAATTCATCACCACGAGGGAGAGAGAAGAGGCAACGTGGAATTTAAATGCCTTGCCTGCGGGCACAATCGTATCGGTTCCAGCGGGGCTCGAACTCCAGACCGTTCGCACCTAAAGCGAATGCGCTACCACTGCGCTATCACGACCTCTGTACATTAATGTACATACTCTTATTTTGACAATAAGATAGTCTATGTTTCAGTTGGAACCTCTCCACAGCACAGTTTCTCTAAAATAAACCATAATGGCAAAGCAATTAAAGCAGCATTACATCATAATAAAGGATGTTTTGGGTAAAATATATACATACTAATGTGTGTATGTTTACAAAAATCGAAATAGTCGCTCAGAAACGATAAAATTCCAATAAATTTAAACCGTCGTATACGCGAATTTGTTTATCAACACACGAAATTTAAACATGCACAGCGCGCATGCGTAAAACAACTGAGGATGTAGAAAACAACATATATATTTTAAACATGAAATACTATCTATCTTCCTCTAATGTCGAACCCCTCGCGGGGATGTAGAAATGTCCCTAAAAGACTTAGCTAACAGAGATATGAATCAACATATCAAGTAATTTAATTAAAAAAGACAACGTGGGACAAATGGGGTCGATGCATTCCGAATGTAAACATGTGCGGACGATGTGTTCCGGTTGTAAACAAGTGCGTGACCGATCGACTCGGAAAGTCCAACTTTCGGTTTCGAGTTTGTTTTATCGCAAAAAAACACTGTTTACCAATTGAACATAAGCATACAAAGTATCATGTTAGAATGTGTAGCAGCATTGCTACCCATACGTAAAATTTGAATTATCTTTTATTTCATACGATGTAATGCTGCTTTAATATGCGTGAATCCGCATAGCTTGTCTTATGAAATTGCTGGCATTAAAGACAGAACACTCACATTGTGCTTATATCTTATTTCCTATGAACGTTTTACTGGTTACTGTTTACATGTTTCATTATGCTATTTCATGTTTTAATTTGTTGAGGGCCTCATGGTAGATTAACTTAATTGTTCAAATGAATCATCTCGTTAAATATGACTTAATTATTCAAATGAATTATCTCGTTAAATAAAGTCTTTATTATTATTATATTATTTTATATACATTTTGGAATTTCCTTTATGATCAGAACTATGATTTTAATTAAGCAAAGTCATTAATTTTATTATTAATACTATTATTTTTTATTAATGTTATTATTATTATGTGAATATCGCATGCTGAATGATCATACATCGCAAGTACATTATTGGAAAAGAATTCTGTCGAATCCTCAGTTGATTCGGCTAGTATAACACAAAGTCAACCAAGCGTCAGTGACTGAAATGTCACGTGGGCTCTATGAATCATAGAAACGCATCAATAATTAATTAAAGTTTGTTAATAAACAATCACAATAGTGACATGTTCTGTTCCTTCGTAGACGTTTGTAAAAGTGTGTGCTTCTGAATGCAATATTGCAGCCACTGCATCATTGATTCACTCGCATATCTCCGATCGTGACAAGAGTATGTATGTACATGTACATGTACAGTCAAACCTGTCTTAAGCAGTCAGTCAAGGGAATCACAGACAGTGGCTGCTTAGCACAGGTGGCTACTTAATAGAGGCTAATGTATAATAAAACAGCATGTTGGGGAAATGGAAACCGGTTGCTTAATACAATTTGGCTGCTTAATGGAGGTGACCACTAACACAGGGCTGACTGTGGTATTGAATGAAAACTCCTAGATAGCAGTTTTGATAATGGGCCGGTTGTTCTGCATCACTACAAGTAGGCAACCGAACACATTGCATTGACATGGTGGTCAGGTATGTATTTTGGAAAAGTAGCAATTTTCAATTATTGAATTGTGTGGAGCTATTGGTTTACAATTCGGGAAAGTTCATTTAGCAAAGCATCTAGCCATGTTGTTAGTTTGCTAGCTGGTTCTTTCATTTAGTGTTGTTTTGTTAGCACATGTACAGGTGCTGTGCAGAGAACCACATACGCTTGGGGGTCTGAACAAATGATGGAACGGTTCAATTTCAAAAAATATGTTTTTTAATTTTTTAGTTGTTTTAAGAAAATTATGACACTATATAGTTAAACTGCATTAAGCAGCCAGTTTTCATATTCCAAATATGTTACTTTGGTATACATTTAACCTCTAGTAAGCAGCCACCTGTGCTAAGCAGCCACTTTCTGTGATTCCCTTGGATGGCTGCTTCAGACAGGTTTGACTGTACATTCAATTAGTGTAGGCCATATACAATCAAGTTTAAAAACGACACCCCGTCACCATCGAAGCCATACACTATGGAGAATCCGAAACCATGTGTGCAGACCCCAAGCGTCTGTGAATAAACCTGGCGAACCGTGTATTCTAACATCTAGTTGCAGTATTACTGTTAGCACGACTATGAAGGCCATTCCGAATGTGATAGGTTGATACATGTCAGCTACAAACCAACCAGTAACTATAACACAGTATGGTGTTATAAATGCATTCATTAATATGTATGTGTGTGGTTTTACGTTTATTTATCGTCGCTACCGGTTGCCCATATGAGCGACGCCTCCTGAAGAGATTAGTTATTTTAGAGTTTGGAGGATAGTGCAATGATACAGACAGAGACCAATTCCAGAATCTCCTCTGGTTCTTTTACGTGCACGGTGTAAAGCACCGACACCTCGGTTTAACGTCCCATCTGAAAGACCCATCTGAAAGACTGTTGATTTTATTAGGGTCAGACGGGTGATCGAGCCTGCGATCCCTGGATTACCAGTCCAGTGGTAACACAGACACATAGGTGACATATCCGTCTGTATCATTAACTTCATGTAGACGATATTTCTTATATTCAGGGTCACACTTCACCTCCCTTATCACACCAAAACAGCACATTATGTTCCTCACTTCAAAGCTTTATATATCAGGTGGTGCCAAGAACAGTCCGTTAACCTAACGAGTAGATACAGAATGCGAGGCTTGCCATTATATGTATGCAGATTATTTAACACACATTGTCTCGCGCTGCACACTATCCGGCATTATCAATGAACAATTCTTTACTACAATTTCGCTAACTTTCGGTAATTGTCCCATGGATAGTTTGAAATTATTAGACACCAACGCGTTCATGCTAAAATTGCTGGAAGCGCCAATAGCACCTGATATAGTACCTCTAAATGGTACTGTACGAGACAGGACAAAAACAAACTAATTCTGAAATACTGTTTCGATTACGTCATCGATTGTCTACTAAGTATTTCCCTATCATTGGGAATAGAGACGACGCATTATATTAAATACAGAATATGTTTCACGATCTAGATTATAAAGCTAATATATAAATTATTCGGTAAGAATTGCGTAGAGCGCAATGTAATATATAACATACATTCAACTACATTTACTTAGTATGCACACTATGTAAACTGTCTATTGTGAACTATTTGTAACCTTTGTAACATGCCTTTATTTGTTGTTTTTTACGTTTATTTATCGTCGCTACCGGTTGCCCATATCAGCGACGCCTGAAGAAATGAGTCATTTTAGATTGTTGGAGGATAGTGCAATGATACAGACAGAGACCTATTCCAGAGTCTCCTCTAGTTCTTTTACGTACACGGTGTATCTGTCTGCCTGTCTGTCTGTCTATCTGCCTGTCTGTCTGTCTGTCTGTCTGTCTGTCTGTCTGTCTGTCTGTCTGTCTGTCTGTCTGTCTGTCTGTCTGTCTGTCTGTCTGTCTGTCTGTCTGTCTGTCTGTCTGTCTGTCTGTCTGTCTGTCTGTCTGTCTGTCTGTCGTCTGTCTGTCTGTCTGTCTGTCTGTCTGTCTGTCGTCTGTCTGTCTGTCTGTCTGTCTGTCTGTCTGTCTGTCTGTCTGTCTGTCTGTCTGTCTGTCTGTCTGTCTGTCTGTCTGTCTGTCTGTCTGTCTGTCTGTCTGTCTGTCTGTCTGTCTGTCTGTCTGTCTGTCTGGTATCTATTTATTATTATTATTATTATTATCAGTCGATCAGTACTGAGTTTCTAAACTCATGTTGAGAATAACAATACGAGAACAACTACAGACGTCCATATAATTATTTGTAAACAATTATTTGTTCTTTCGAACCTCTGCCCTTCATATGAACCGGTTGCCAGGACATGCGTTGCTCTCATAGCCTCTATATTTGTGAATGTCTTGAATTTAATAATTAACGCAGGTATGCCAACGCCATTTTATGTTTAATTTTATATACCCTTTGAATTAGCAGCTCATTGAACGAGCCAATATTCTATGGAACACAATAGCATGTCATTTGAACAATGAGTCAATATCGTGAGTTTTTATGTTTATTTATCGTCGCTACTGGTTGCACATATGAGCGACGCCTCCTGCAGAGATTAGTCATTTTAGATGGTGGAGGATAGTAGAAGATATTGCAATGTGTCAGACATTCCAAAGTCTCCCTCCCCGGTTCTTATGCGTGCACAGGGTAATGCACCGACACGAGACCTCGGTTTAAAGTATCACCCTAAAGACAATGCTATGTGTCATTTTAGTATGGTGTAGTGGGTGATCGAACCAGCGATCCCTGGATAACCACTGGACCACTATAGCAGATTCTTGAAATCAAATGAGTCAATATTCTAATATTCTATAAATACTCAATAGCAAGCCATCCCATGAATCAATATTCTATAAATACTCAATAGCAAGCCATCCCATGAATCAATATTCTATAAATACTCAATAGCAAGCCATCCCATGAATCAATATTCTATAAATACTCAATAGCAAGCCATCCAATGAGTCAATATTCTATAAATACTCAATAGCAAGCCATCCAATGAGTCAATATCCCATAAATACTCAATAGCAAGCCATCCAATGAGTCACTATTTTATAAATATTCAATAGCAGACCATCAAATGAGTCAATATTCCATAAATACACAATAGCAAGCCACCCAATGAGTCAATACCCCATAAATACACAATAGCAAGCCACCCAATGAACAATGAGTCAATATTCCATAAATACACAATAGCAAGCCATCCAATGAGTCAATATCCCATAAATACACAATAGCAAGCGACCCAATGAGTAAATATTCCATAAATACACAATAGCTAGCCATCCAATGAGTCAATATCCCATAAATACACAATAGCAAGCCATCCAATGAGTCAATATCCCATAAATACACAATAGCAAACCACCCAATGAGTCCATATCCATTAAATACACAATAGCAAGCCACCCAATGAGTCAATATTCTATAAATACACAATGAGTCAATATTCCATAAATACACAATAGCAAGCCACCCAATGAACAATGAGTCAATATTCCATAAATACACAATAGCAAGCCATCCAATGAGTCAATATTACATAAATACACAATAGCAAGCCATCCAATGAGTCAATATCCCATAAATACACAATAGCAAGCCACCCAATGAGTCAATATTCCATAAATACACAATAGCAAGCCACCCAATGAGTCAATATCCCATAAATACACAATAGCAAGTTATCCAATTAGTCAATATTCCATAAATACACAATAGCAAGCCATCCAATGAGTCAATATCCCATAAATACACAATAGCTAGCCACCCAATGAGTCAATATCCCATAAATACACAATACCAAGCCACCAAATGAGTCAATATTCCATAAATACACAATAGCAAGCCATCCAATGAGTCAATATCCCATAAATACACAATAGCAAGCCATACAATAAACAATGATTCAATATTCCATAAATACACAATAGCAAGCCACCCAATGAACAATGAGTCAATATTCCATAAATACACAATAGCAAGCCATCCAATGAGTCAATATTCCATAAATACACAATAGCAAGCCACCCAATGAGTCAATATCCCATAAATACACAAAAACAGACCACCCAATAAGTCAATATTCTATAAATACACAATAACAGACCACCCAATAAGTCAATATTCTATAAATACACAATAACAGACCACCCAATAAGTCAATATTCTATAAATACACAATAACAGACCACCCAATAAGTCAATATTCTATAAATACACAATAACAGACCACCCAATAAGTCAATATTCTATAAATACACAATGACAGACCACCCAATAAGTCAATATTCTATAAATACACAATAACAGACGACATAATAAGTCAATATTCTATAAATACACAATAACAGACCACCCAATAAGTCAATATTCTATAAATACACAATGACAGACCACCCAATAAGTCAATTTTCTATAAATACACAATAGCAAGCCACCCAACGAGTCAATATTCCATAAATACATAATGACAAGCCATCCAATGAGTCAATATCCCATAAATACACAACAGCAAGCCACCCAATGAGTCAATATTCCATAAATACACAATGACAAGCCATCCAATGAGTCAATATCCCATAAATACACAATAGCAAACCATCCAATGAGTCAATATCCCATAAATACACAATAGCAAGCCATCCAATGAGTCAATATCCCATAAATACACAATAGCAAGCCATCCAATGAGTCAATATCCCATAAATACACAATAGCAAGCCACCCAATGAGTCAATATCCCATAAATACACAATAGCAAGCCACCCAATGAATCCATATTCCATAAATACACAATAGCAAGCCACCCAATGAGTCAATATCCCATAAATACACAATAAAATACCACCCAATAAGTCAATATTCTATAAATACACAATAGCAAGCCACCCAACGAGTCAATATTCCATAAATACACAATAGCAAGCCACCCAATGAGTCAATATTCCATAAATACACAATAGCAAGCCATCCAATGAGTCAATATTCCATAAATACACAATAGCAAGCCATCCAATGAGTCAAAATCCCATAAATACACAATAGCAAGCCACCCAATGAGTCAATATCCCATAAATACACAATACCAAGCCACCCAATGAGAAAATATCCCATAAATACACAATAGCAAGCCACCCAATGAGTCAATATTCTATAAATACACAATGAGTCAATATTCCATAAATACACAATAGCAAGCCACCCAATGAACAATGAGTCAATATTCCATAAATACACAATAGCAAGCCATCCAATGAGTCAATATTCCATAAATACACAATAGCAAGCCACCCAATGAACAATGAGTCAATATTCCATAAATACACAATAGCAAGCCCCCCAATGAGTCAATATCCCATAAATACACAATAGCAAGCCATCCAATGAGTCAATATCCCATAAATACACAAGAACAGACCACCCAATAAGTCAATATTCTATAAATACACAATAACAGACCACCCAATAAGTCAATATTCTATAAATACACAATAACAGACCACCCAATAAGTCAATATTCAATAAATACACAATGACAGACCACCCAATAAGTCAATATTCTATGAATACACAATAACAGACCACCCAATAAGTCAATATTCTATAAATACACAATAACATACCACCCAATAAGTCAATATTCTATAAATACACAATAACAGACCACCCAATAAGTCAATATTCTATAAATACACAATAACAGACCACCCAATAAGTCAATATTCTATAAATACACAATGACAGACCACCCAATAAGTCAATATTCTATAAATACACAATAACAGACCACCCAATAAATCAATATTCTATAAATACACAATAACAGACCACCCAATAAGTCAATATTCTATAAATACCCAATGACAGACCACCCAATAAGTCAATATTCTATAAATACACAATAGCAAGCCACCCAAGGAGTCAATATTCCATAAATACACGATGACAAGCCATCCAATGAGTCAATATCCCATAAATACACAATAGCAAGCCACCCAACGAGTCAATATTCCATAAATACACAATGGCAATCCATCCAATGAGTCAATATCCGATAAATACACAATAGCAAGCCATCCAATGAGTCAATATCCCATAAATACACAATAGCAAGCCACCCAATGAATCAATATCCCATAAATACACAATAGCAAGCCATCCAATGAGTCAATATCCCATAAATACACAATAGCAAGCCATCCAATGAGTCAATATCCCATAAATACACAATAGCAAGCCACCCAATGAGTCAATATCCCATAAATACACAATAGCAAGCCATCCAATGAGTCAATATCCCATAAATACACAATAGCAAGCCACCCAATGAGTCAATATCCCATAAATACACAATAGCAAACCACCCAATGAGTCCATATCCATTAAATACACAATAGCAAGCCACCCAATGAGTCAATATTCTATAAATACACAATGAGTCAATATTCCATAAATACACAATAGCAAGCCACCCAATGAACAATGAGTCAATATTCCATAAATACACAATAGCAAGCCATCCAATGAGTCAATATTACATAAATACACAATAGCAAGCCATCCAATGAGTCAATATCCCATAAATACACAATAGCAAGCCACCCAATGAGTCAATATTCCATAAATACACAATAGCAAGCCACCCAATGAGTCAATATCCCATAAATACACAATAGCAAGTTATCCAATTAGTCAATATTCCATAAATACACAATAGCAAGCCATCCAATGAGTCAATATCCCATAAATACACAATAGCTAGCCACCCAATGAGTCAATATCCCATAAATACACAATACCAAGCAACCAAATGAGTCAATATTCCATAAATACACAATAGCAAGCCATCCAATGAGTCAATATTCCATAAATACACAATAGCAAGCCACCCAATGAACAATGAGTCAATATTCCATAAATACACAATAGCAAACCACCCAATGAGTCAATATCCCATAAATACACAATAGCAAGCCATACAATGAACAATGATTCAATATTCCATAAATACACAATAGCAAGCCACCCAATGAACAATGAGTCAATATTCCATAAATACACAATAGCAAGCCATCCAATGAGTCAATATTCCATAAATACACAATAGCAAGCCACCCAATGAGTCAATATCCCATAAATACACAAAAACAGACCACCCAATAAGTCAATATTCTATAAATACACAATAACAGACCACCCAATAAGTCAATATTCTATAAATACACAATAACAGACCACCCAATAAGTCAATATTCTATAAATACACAATAACAGACCACCCAATAAGTCAATATTCTATAAATACACAATGACAGACCACCCAATAAGTCAATATTCTATAAATACACAATAACAGACGACATAATAAGTCAATATTCTATAAATACACAATAACAGACCACCCAATAAGTCAATATTCTATAAATACACAATGACAGACCACCCAATAAGTCAATTTTCTATAAATACATAATAGCAAGCCACCCAACGAGTCAATATTCCATAAATACATAATGACAAGCCATCCAATGAGTCAATATCCCATAAATACACAATAGCAAGCCACCCAATGAGTCAATATTCCATAAATACACAATGACAAGCCATCCAATGAGTCAATATCCCATAAATACACAATAGCAAACCATCCAATGAGTCAATATCCCATAAATACACAATAGCAAGCCATCCAATGAGTCAATATCCCATAAATACACAATAGCAAGCCATCCAATGAGTCAATATTCCATAAATACACAATAGCAAGCCACCCAATGAGTCAATATCCCATAAATACACAATAGCAAGCCACCCAATGAGTCAATATTCCATAAATACACAATAGCAAGCCACCCAATGAGTCAATATCCCATAAATACACAATAAAAGACCACCCAATAAGTCAATATTCTATAAATACACAATAGCAAGCCACCCAACGAGTCCATATTCCATAAATACACAATAGCAAGCCACCCAATGAGTCAATATTCCATAAATACACAATAGCAAGCCATCCAATGAGTCAATATTCCATAAATACACAATAGCAAGCCATCCAATGAGTCAAAATCCCATAAATACACAATAGCAAGCCACCCAATGAGTCAATATCCCATAAATACACAATACCAAGCCACCCAATGAGAAAATATCCCATAAATACACAATAGCAAGCCACCCAATGAGTCAATATTCTATAAATACACAATGAGTCAATATTCCATAAATACACAATAGCAAGCCACCCAATGAACAATGAGTCAATATTCCATAAATACACAATAGCAAGCCATCCAATGAGTCAATATTCCATAAATACACAATAGCAAGCCACCCAATGAACAATGAGTCAATATTCCATAAATACACAATAGCAAGCCCCCCAATGAGTCAATATCCCATAAATACACAATAGCAAGCCATCCAATGAGTCAATATCCCATAAATACACAAGAACAGACCACCCAATAAGTCAATATTCTATAAATACACAATAACAGACCACCCAATAAGTCAATATTCTATAAATACACAATTACAGACCACCCAATAAGTCAATATTCCATAAATACACAATGACAGACCACCCAATAAGTCAATATTCTATGAATACACAATAACAGACCACCCAATAAGTCAATATTCTATAAATACACAATAACATACCACCCAATAAGTCAATATTCTATAAATACACAATAACAGACCACCCAATAAGTCAATATTCTATAAATACACAATAACAGACCACCCAATAAGTCAATATTCTATAAATACACAATGACAGACCACCCATAAGTCAATATTCTATAAATACACAATAACAGACCACCCAATAAGTCAATATTCTATAAATACACAATAACAGACCACCCAATAAGTCAATATTCTATAAATACCCAATGACAGACCACCCAATAAGTCAATATTCTATAAATACACAATAGCAAGCCACCCAACGAGTCAATATTCCATAAATACACAATGACAAGCCATCCAATGAGTCAATATCCCATAAATACACAATAGCAAGCCACCCAACGAGTCAATATCCCATAAATACACAATGGCAAGCCATCCAATGAGTCAATATCCCATAAATACACAATAGCAAGCCACCCAATGAGTCAATATTCCATAAATACACAATAGCAAGCCACCCAATGAGTCAATATCCCATAAATACACAATAGCAAGCCATCCAATGAGTCAATATCCCATAAATACACAATAGCAAGCCATCCAATGAGTCAATATCCCATAAATACACAATAGCAAGCCACCCAATGAGTCAATATTCCATAAATACACAATAGCAAGCCATCCAATGAGTCAATATCCCATAAATACACAATAGCAAGCCACCCAATGAGTCAATATCCCATAAATACACAATAGCAAGCCACCCAATGAGTCAATATCCCATAAATACACAATAGCAAGCCACCCAATAAGTCAATATTCTATAAATACACAATAGCAAGCCACCCAATGAGTCAATATTCCATAAATACACAATAGCAAGCCATCCAATGAGTCAATATCCCATAAATACACAATAGCAAGCCACCCAATGAGTCAATATCCCATAAATACACAATAGCAAGCCACCCAATGAGTCAATATCCCATAAATACACAATAGCAAGCCACCCAATAAGTCAACATTCTATAAATACACAATAGCAAGCCACCCAACGAGTCAATATTCCATAAATACACAATAGCAAGCCATCCATTGAGTCAATATTCCATAACTACACAATAGCAAGCCACCCAATGAGTCAATATCACATAAATACACAATAGCAATCCATCCAATGAGTCAATATCCCATAAATACACAATAGCAAGCCATCCAATGAGTCAATATCTCATAAATACACAATAGCAAGCCACCCAATAAGTCAATATCCCATAAATACACAATAGCAAGCCACCCAATGAGTCAATATTCCATAAATACCTAATAGCAAGCCACCCAATGAGTCAATATTCCATAAATACACAATAGCAAGCCATCCAATGAGTCAATATTCCATAAATACACAATAGCAAGCCATACAATGAGTCAAAATCCCATAAATACACAATAGCAAGCCACCCAATGAGTCAATATCACATAAATACACAATACCAAGCCACCCAATGAGTCAATATCCGATAAATACACAATAGCAAGCCACCCAATGAGTCAATATTCTATAAATACACAATGAGTCAATATTCCATAAATACTCAATAACAGACCACCCAATAAGTCAATATTCTATAAATACACAATAGCAAGCCACCCAACGAGTCAATATTCCATAAATACACAATAGCAAGCGACCAAATGAGTCAATATTCCATAAATACACAATATCAAGCCATCCAATGAGTCAATATTCCATAAATACACAATAGCAAGCCATTCAATGAGTCAAAATCCCATAAATACACAATAGCAAGCCACCCAATGAGTCAATATCCCATAAATACACAATACCAAGCCACCCAATGAGTCAATATCCCATAAATACACAATAGAAAGCCACCAAATGAGTCAATATTCTATAAATACACAATGAGTCAATATTCCATAAAGACACAATAGCAAGCCACCCAATGAACAATGAGTCAATATTCCATAAATACACAATAGCAAGACCCCAATGAGTCAATATCCCATAAATACACAATAGCAAGCCATCCAATGAACAATGAGTCAAATACCATAAATACACAATAGCAAGCCACCCAATGAACAATGAGTCAATATTCCATAAATACACAATAGCAAGCCATCCAATGAGACAATATTCCATAAATACACAATAGCAAGCCACCCAATGAGTCAATATCCCATAAATACACAATAGCAAGCCATCCAATGAGTCAATATCCCATAAATACACAATAACAGACCACCCAATAAGTCAATATTCTATACATACACAATAACAGACCACCCAATAAGTCAATATTCTATAAATACACAATAACAGACCACCCAATAAGTCAATATTCTATAAATAAACAATACCAGACCACCCAATAAGTCAATATTCCATAAATACACAATGACAGACCACCCAATAAGTCAATATTCTATAAATACACAATAACAGACCACCCAATAAGTCAATATTCTATAAATAACAATAACAGACCACCCAATAAGTCAATATTCTATAAATACACAATAACAGACCACCCAATAAGTCAATATTCTATAAATACACAATAACAGACCACCCAATAAGTCAATATTCTATAAATACACAATGACAGACCACCCAATAAGTCAATATTCTATAAATACACAATAACAGACCACCCAATAAGTCAATATTCTATAAATACACAATAACAGACCACCCAATAAGTCAATATTCTATAAATACACAATAACAGACCACCCAATAAGTCAATATTCTATAAATACACAATAACAGACCACCCAATAAGTCAATATTCTATAAATACACAATTACAGACCACCCAATAAGTCAATATTCTATAAATACACAATAGCAAGCCACTAAACGAGTCAATATCCCATAAATACACAATAACAGACCACCCAGTAAGTCAATATCCCATAAATACACAATAGCAAGCCACCCTATGAGTCAATATCCCATAAATAAACAATAGCAAGCCATCCAATGAGTCAATATCCCATAAATACACAATAGCAAGCCACACAATGAGTCAATATCCCATAAATACACAATAACAAGCCACCCAATAAGTCAATATTCTATAAATATACAATAACAGACCACCCAATGAGTCAATATTCTATAAATACACAATAACAGACCACCCAATAAGTCAATATTCTATAAATACACAATAACAGGCCACCCAATAAGTCAATATTCTATAAATACACAATAACAGACCACCCAATAAGTCAATATTCTATAAATACACAATAACAGACCACCAAATAAGTCAATATTCTATAAATACACAATGACAGACCACCCAATAAGTCAATATTCTATAAATACACAATAACAGACCACCCAATAAGTCAATATTCTATAAATACACATTAGCAAGCCACCCAATGAGTCAATATTCCATAAATACACAATGACAAGCCATCCAATGAGTCAATATCCCATAAATACACAATAGCAAGCCACCCAACGAGTCAATATTCCATAAATACACAATGACAAGCCATCCAATGAGTCAATATCCCATAAATACACAATAGCAAGCCATCCAATGAGTCAATATCCCATAAATACACAATAGCAAGCCATCCAATGAGTCAATATCCCATAAATACACAATAGCAAGCCATCCAATGAGTCAATATCCCATAAATACACAATAGCAAGCCATCCAATGAGTCAATATCCCATAAATACACAATAGCAAGCCATCCAATGAGTCAATATCCCATAAATACACAATAGCAAGCCACCCAATGAGTCAATATCCCATAAATACACAATAGCAAGCCACCCATTGTGTCAATATCCCATAAATACACAATAGCAAGCCACCCAATGAACAATGAGTCACTATTCCATAAATATACATTAGCAAGCCATCCAATGAGTCAATATTCCATAAATACACAAAAGCAAGCCACCCAATAAACAATGAGTCAATATTCCATAAATATACAATAGCAAGCCACCCCAATGAGTCAATATCCCATAAATACACAATAGCAAGCCACCCAATGAACAATGAGTCAATATCCCATAAATACACAATAACAGACCACCCAATAAGTCAATATTCTATAAATACACAATGACAGACCACCCAATAAGTCAATATTCTATAAATACACAATAGCAAGCCACCCAACGAGTCAATATCCCATAAATACATAATAGCAAGCCATCCAATGAGTCAACATCCCATAAATACACAATAGCAAGCCACCCAATGAGTCAATATCCCATAAATACACAATAGCAAGCCACCCAATGAGTCAATATCCTATAAATACACAATAGCAAGCCACCCAATAAGTCAATATTCTATAAATACACAATAGCAAGCCATCCAATGAGTCAATATTCCATAAATACACAATATCAAGCCATCCAATGAGTCAATATCCCATAAATACACAATAGCAAGCCATCCAATGAGTCAATATCCCATAAATACACAATAGCAAGCCATCCAATGAGTCAATATCCCATAAATACACAATAGCAAGCCATCCAATGAGTCAACATCCCATAAATACACAATAGCAAGCCACCCAATGAGTCAATATCCCATAAATACACAATAACAAGCCACCCAATGAGTCAATATCCCATAAATACACAATAGCAAGCCACCCAATGAGTCAATATCCCATAAATACACAATAGCAAGCCACCCAACGAGTCAATATTCCATAAATACACAATAGCAAGCCATCCAATGAGTCAAAATCCCATAAATACACAATAGCAAGCCACCCAACGAGTCAATATTCCATAAATACACAATAGCAAGCCATCCAATGAGTCAATATCCCATAAATACACAATAGCAAGCCATCCAATGAGTCAATATTCCATAAATACACAATAGCAAGCCATCCAATGAGTCAATATCCCATAAATACACAATAGCAAGCCATCCAATGAGTCAATATCCCATAAATACACAATAGCAAGCCATCCAATGAGTCAATATCCCATAAATACACAATAGCAAGCCACCAAACGAGTCAATATTCCATAAATACACAATAGCAAGCCATCCAATGAGTCAATATCCCATAAATACACAATAACAGACCACCAAATAAGTCAATATTCTATAAATACACAATAGCAAGCCACCCAACGAGTCAATATTCCATAAATACACAATAGCAAGCCACCCAATGAGTCAATATCCCATAAATACACAATAGCAAGCCACCCAATGAGTCAATATCCCATAAATACACAATAGCAAGCCACCCAATGAGTCAATATTCCATAAATACACAATAGCAAGCCACCCAATGAGTCAATATCCCATAAATACACACTAACAGACCACACAATAAGTCAATATCCCATAAATACACAATAGCAAGCCACCCAATGAGTCAATATCCCATAAATACACAATAACAAGCCATCCAATGAGTCAATATACCATATATACACAATAGCAAGCCATCCAATGAGTCAATATCCCATAAATACACAATAGCAAGCCACCCAATGAGTCAATATCCCATAAATACACAATAGCAAGCCACCCAATGAGTCAATATCCCATAAATACACAATAGCAAGCCACCCAATAAGTCAATATTCTATAAATACACAATAGCAAGCCACCCAACGAGTCAATATTCCATACATACACAATAGCAAGCCATCCTATGAGTCAATATCCCATAAATACACAATAGCAAGCCATCCAATGAGTCAATATCCCATAAATACACAATAGCAAGCCACCCAACGAGTCAATATTCCATAAATACACAATAGCAAGCCATCCAATGAGTCAATATCCCATAAATACACAATAGCAAGCCACCCAACGAGTCAATATTCCATAAATACACAATAGCAAGCCATCCAATGAGTCAATATCCCATAAATACACAATAGCAAGCCACCCAACTAGTCATTATTCCATAAATACACAATAGCAAGCCATCCAATGAGTCAATATCCCATAAATACACAATAGCAAGCCACCCAACGAGTCAATATTCCATAAATACACAATAGCAAGCCACCCAACGAGTCAATATCCCATAAATACACAATAACAGACCACCCAGTAAGTCAATATCCCATAAATACACAATAGCAAGCCACCCTATGAGTCAATATCCCATAAATACACAATAGCAAGCCATCCAATGAGTCAATATCCCATAAATACACAATAGCAAGCCACCCAATGAGTCAATATCCCATAAATACACAATAGCAAGCCACCCAATGAGTCAATATCCCATAAATACACAATAGCAAGCCACCCAATGAGTCAATATCCCATAAATACACAATAGCAAGCCACCCAACGAGTCAATATTCCATAAATACACAATAGCAAGCCATCCAATGAGTCAAAATCCCATAAATACACAATAGCAAGCCACCCAACGAGTCAATATTCCATAAATACACAATAGCAAGCCATCCAATGAGTCAAAATCCCATAAATACACAATAGCAAGCCACCCAACGATTCAATATTCCATAAATACACAATAGCAAGCCACCCAATGAGTCAATATCCCATAAATACACATTAGCAAGCCACCCAACGAGTCAATATTCCATAAATACACAATAGCAAGCCATCCAATGAGTCAATATCCCATAAATACACAATAGCAAGCCATCCAATGAGTCAATATCACATAAATACACAATAGCAAGCCATCCAATGAGTCAATATCCCATAAATACACAATAGCAAGCCACCCAACGTGTCAATATTCCATAAATACACAATTGCAAGCCATCCAATGAGTCAATATCCCATAAATACACAATAGCAAGCCACCCAATGAGTCAATATCCCATAAATACACAATAGCAAGCCACCCAACGAGTCAATATTCCATAAATACACAATAGCAAGCCATCCAATGAGTCAATATCCCATAAATACACAATAGCAAGCCATCCAATGAGTCAATATCCCATAAATACACAATAGCAAGCCATCCAATGAGTCAATATCCCATAAATACACAATAGCAAGCCACCCAACGAGTCAATATTCCATAAATACACAATAGCAAGCCATCCAATGAGTCAATATCCCATAAATACACAATAACAGACCACCCAATAAGTCAATATTCTATAAATACACAATAGCAAGCCACCCAACGAGTCAATATTCCATAAATACACAATAGCAAGCCACCCAATGAGTCAATATCCCATAAATACACAATAGCAAGCCACCCAATGAGTCAATATCCCATAAATACACAATAGCAAGCCACCCAATGAGTCAATATTCCATAAATACACAATAGCAAGCCACCCAATGAGTCAATATCCCATAAATACACACTAACAGACCACCCAATAAGTCAATATCCCATAAATACACAATAGCAAGCCACCCAATGAGTCAATATCCCATAAATACACAATAACAAGCCATCCAATGAGTCAATATACAATATATACACAATAGCAAGCCATCCAATGAGTCAATATCCCATAAATACACAATAGCAAGCCACCCAATGAGTCAATATCCCATAAATACACAATAGCAAGCCACCCAATGAGTCAATATCCCATAAATACACAATAGCAAGCCACCCAATAAGTCAATATTCTATAAATACACAATAGCAAGCCACCCAACGAGTCAATATTCCATAAATACACAATAGCAAGCCATCCAATGAGTCAATATCCCATAAATACACAATAGCAAGCCATCCAATGAGTCAATATCCCATAAATACACAATATCAAGCCACCCAACGAGTCAATATTCCATAAATACACAATAGCAAGCCATCCAATGAGTCAATATCCCATAAATACACAATAGCAAGCCACCCAACGAGTCAATATTCCATAAATACACAATAGCAAGCCATCCAATGAGTCAATATCCCATAAATACACAATAGCAAGCCACCCAACTAGTCATTATTCCATAAATACACAATAGCAAGCCATCCAATGAGTCAATATCCCATAAATACACAATAGCAAGCCACCCAACGAGTCAATATTCCATAAATACACAATAGCAAGCCACCCAACGAGTCAATATTCCATAAATACACAATAGCAAGCCACCCAATGAGTCAATATCCCATAAATACACAATAACAGACCACCCAGTAAGTCAATATCCCATAAATACACAATAGCAAGCCACCCTATGAGTCAATATCCCATAAATACACAATAGCAAGCCATCCAATGAGTCAATATCCCATAAATACACAATAGCAAGCCACACAATGAGTCAATATCCCATAAATACACAATAACAAGCCACCCAATGAGTCAATATCCCATAAATACACAATAGCAAGCCACACAATGAGTCAATATCCCATAAATACACAATAGCAAGCCACACAATGAGTCAATATCCCATAAATACACAATAGCAAGCCACCCAATAAGTCAATATTCTATAAATACACAATAGCAAGCCACCCAACGAGTCAATATTCCATAAATACACAATAGCAATCCATCCAATGAGTCAATATCCCATAAATACACAATAGCAAGCCATCCAATGAGTCAATATCCCATAAATACACAATAGCAAGCCACTCAACGAGTCAATATTCCATAAATACACAATAGCAAGCCATCCAATGAGTCAATATCCCATAAATACACAATAGCAAGCCATCCAATGAGTCAATATCCCATAAATACACAATAGCAAGCCATCCAATGAGTCAATATCCCATAAATACACAATAGCAAGCCACCCAACGAGTCAATATTCCATAAATACACAATAGCAAGCCATCCAATGAGTCAATATCCCATAAATACACAATAGCAAGCCACCCAATGAGTCAATATCCCATAAATACACAATAGCAAGCCAACCAACGAGTCAATATTCCATAAATACACAATAGCAAGCCATCCAATGAGTCAATATCCCATAAATACACAATAGCAAGCCACCCAATGAGTCAATATCCCATAAATACACAATAGCAAGCCACCCAATGACTCAATATTCTTTAAACACTGTGACATTTATATTGCACAAAAACTTCTGTAGAGAGATATTGCTGTTTCTCTGAAAGAATAACAAAACGAGTTAATATACTCAATCAGCTATGACACCTGTCAACGAGTTGCGCATCATTTCAATATCGGTTTCCATGGAAAAATTATTAAACATGCCCTCTAGACGTATTTGCATGCAGCTTTTAAAACACCCCCCTCTATGAAATACGTCCCTTGATAGTTTATCTGTCGTTTTCTATTAGGATATCGAGCTATTCTTAATAAATTCTCCCTAATGAATCGTCAACTGTTGAAGCTAATTGAATTTCCGGTTATGACTAAGGTCAATACACCAGCAAATGATGCCTTTGTTCGGGCATATTTAGGTCAAAATAGAAGCAATTGTGTATCTTTGTTCTGATATAGTTATACGTTTTATGATGCTAATAATCCACTATGGAGCATCATACCACATTATATGGAGCATCGTACCACATTAGTTCAATCCAATATTATATCAAGACGGTTAAAGCGACACTACATCAGTGAAAACGCAAATCTATACAGAATGTAATTTCCTATTATATGGTATAATTTGTTTCCAAATATTTGCCTCAAAAACTATGTATTTCAACTAATAAACAAGCGTCGTATACGTAGGTTGTTGACATAACAAAATAATGTAAATAGTGTCGACATACATGCGTAATACAACCTGTGTATCCCGAATAACGAGATGTATTGTACAGATTTACCGTTATATCTCACATGTGTGCCCATGCAAATGTATGTGTAGACTATTCTTAGTTAAAGGCCTGCAGGTTGACCTATATTTGACCTTAAACACACGAGGAATAGCGGTACAAATCTGACGGTCGACGCACTAAACACACGAGGAATAGCGGTACAAATCTGACGGTCGACGTACATCGTATTTGCCACATGCGAGGCCCTGCATGGTATACATCTAATACATGAGCACCACTTATATCTATTATGACCCACGTACATATCAGAGGTTATAAATTGCTGAAATTGAAGTTCTGTATTTTTATAGTACTTACAACTGGTATAAACAATTCAACTCCACTTATGGCCCACATAAGGCTGGTTGCGCGGGTTAGGCAGCCAGTTCCTGCATTGCTGTACCACACATTCAGGCATCAGTTCCCTCTTATGCCAAGTACAGTCTCCTCTTCTAGCCGCTACTTTTCTCTCTATATATCTGATATCTTTCCATGCGCCACAATTATATAGCATTGCCCAAAACCTCCTGTATAGAAACTTTCTCTCATGTGAATTTAGATTATGCGGTGGACAATTATTAGCAGGCCACCAAAGTTGTTTGTTCTGTTCATTTATTATGCAAGGGGAACACAAGCACAGTGGACACTCAGCAACACCTTCAGCATGCTGAGGCATAGTGGGAGGTACGTAAGCAGCCTCTGCAACGTTTCTTTAATTTCGTGTACATGTATTGTTTTGCGAATGTATATAGTGCAATAAATATGTCTAAACCAAAGGGAAAGTGCGGAAGACTAACCATAGCGCACGCACGCACGCACGCACGCACGCACGCACGCACGCACGCACACACACTCACAGTACAGGGAAGTATCTAAACTTACAATGAAACTCTTCTTTTGCTGCGTTTCATCGAGTTATGAACGGTGAATGGCAGTCACATGATCTGCGACCTTCAGCTCATGAGCTAATGCCACTACGATCACACTATCTGTTTTCGTGTATGATTTATAATAACACACCAGGGATAAGAGAAATCTGTGACGATCGTATTGCATCTAGAGAATGGAATTAACTGTTAGATGTTAGATATTTGTCTGGGTGGTTTACATATAGCCATTGTCTTAACATAAGCACACTTACTGTCAATGTGATTTATATTGCCCATGTAAGTGTGATGGGGCGGTTGTGGTTTGTTAATATAAGAAGCCATTCTAGAGAGCGAGAGAGATATACGCAGAGAGAGTGGGGAGTGAGAGAGAGAGAGAGGGGGAGAGAGATGGGGGAGAGGGAGAGGGAGAGGTAGGGGATATATTGGGGAGTGGGAGGGAGAGAGAGGTGAGATAGGGCGGTGAGAGATGGAGGAGAGGGAGAGGGAGGGTAGGGATATAGAGAGGGGGAGGGAGAGGGAGATAGGGAGAGAGGGGAGAGCGAGAGGGGTGGATAGTGAGAGGGAGAGAGAGGAGAGGGAGAGAGATAGGGGAGATAGAGGGAGAGTGGCGATGAGGGATTGAACATACAGTGAAGACGACACAGTTAGGTGGTAGACCAATACTACAATAAAACTGAAGGAACTTATTACCGGATGTTAGATTATTAGTTACGTATTACTATTCCACGTGTTAATCCTCTATTACGCAGCCACCTGTGCTTAGCAGCCACTCTCTGTGATTCCGTTGGCTGGCTGCTTAAGACAGATTTGACTGTATCAGTGCTCACGGAAAATAGTTTAACAGACAGGCACAGGGCTTGTCACCTCTGAAAATGGACAGGTCCCAATTTAAAATGGACAAGCTCTGATTTAAAGTGGACAGGCCCTGATTAATAGTGGACAGGACCATTCATTATATGCATGTTAGATCAATATGGGTGACTTTCTAGTATACAGTCCTGGTCTGTGAACTTATATCATCTTCCTGATTTGACTGTAGTATATCAGGGGCGTAGCTTGTCCTTGCTATATGTGTAGACACCACTAAGATAGTGAGTCGGAGGGGTATATTCTCCGGAAATTTATGAACGTCAGGGGCGTAGCTAGGCTTACGCATGTACGTACGTGCGTACGATTTATTTTGACAGTTCCTGAAAATGAAAATGGATCGTAAGAGGGTAAGGGGGGACACTGACATTGATCATTCACAAGAAAGCAGACATGAACGAAATGCCAACATATATTGATTGTAGCTGATGTTCATAGTAGGCAAAAATCACCTGAGACCATATAGCGGGGAAACTAATCTCCGGGTGGGGTATGCCCCCGGACCCCCCCCTAGGATGGTGCGTAATCCATATTGAGGTCTAGCTACGCGCCTGAACATCTATATCGTCGTAACTGCAGTCGGGTGTATTTTAAGGCATGGAGCAAATGTTTGCAGTTGTGTAAATCTTAATTAAAAAGTAAAATGAAATGCCGACTTATTTTCATAGTCGTTGGGTTCGCTGTACGTCATGCACCTCCACCCCTTACCTATCATTATATTGTTGTCATTCATAAACAGGGAAACCTTCGCTATTTTTTTCGGCACAATTGCGTTTGCGCTTCGACAAAATTAATTTCTAAAGTATGACTTTGTCCCATATGCGAATACTATAACCTCACCCAAATTCTCAAATATCGTGCAGAATGTTTACAGGTAAAGGACCATATTAAACAGGAAATCCACAACCATGCTCTCAGAAATACACAGTTATGCATAATCCTTCACAATGCCAGGAATTACGGTAACCGAATGGGAGACAACCGTGTATGACATCATTCATATGGAAAAGAGTACTAGTCTCCCCTTACTGTGACACTGGCAAATCTAACACAAAGGGCGATTACCTCACTCTGCTAAAACAAATACGCCAACATCTAATACTCTCCCTTTAAATGTTAAATTTCTTATTTAGTTTAAGCAATATTTTAGCCATTATTTGTGATATAATAATTATATATATATATATATATCGGCGTATAAATGAGATCCAGTAACAACGGTATTCAACAAGTTATGGTGAGATTATTATTAGTTACCCGTAAACGGTTTGCTACTGACCTTCCATAGAGTTATGTGGGGTCTGTAAAATATATGGGGGTGAGGCATTATTGCATCGACTCACTGAATTAAAAATTAAAAATATTGGAATTATTGCCGAATTTTAAAAGTGTTTAATTGTTTTCATGAACTATTTACTGACCCTGCACAGTCTCGTGCAGGGTGACCACGTGACTGCAGTTGACCAATGGAAAGGATAGAATTTAGTGGAAGGTGCAATAAACAAATGTATTTCAACAGCTTACTCTCTAAACTCCAAAATGCATGTAAAGGAGTACATACAGACGGATCTGTAGTCGGGTGTTAACACGCTGGACTGATAAACCAGGGATCGCAGGTTCGATCCCCCGTCTGACCCTAATAAAATGAACAGTTTTTCGGATGGGACTTTAATCCGAGGTCTCGTGTTGCTGCTTTACATCGTGCACGTAAAAGAACCAGAGAAGGCTCAGGAATTGGTCTCTGTCTGTATCATTGCACTATCCTCAAACAATCTAAAATGACTAATCTCTTCAGGAGGCGTCGCTCATATGGGTAACCGGTAGCGACGATAAATAAATGTAAAGCACACAAGGAGTACATGGGTTATAGTGCCTAGCTTGATGTATACATACATGCAAGGCTATTTGTACCCCACTATCACAGTACTCGATCTTCCATAATAACAAATGGGCATTACCGGCACTTGCTATTCGAATTGCCGATGTATACAATATGTTCATAAACTGTAATCAGTCATATGTCGAAACAAATCCTGTTCACAATGATTAGATTCTGCATGTTTTAATTAAGACTTAAGTGTGTGCATGAAGTGCCGTAGCCGGAAGCTGAAAATAACAGAGGCCAGCCTTCCAGTGTGGTTCGAGGGATATGGAATTCCATTCAGATGTGTAAACAAGATTGAAACAAATAAAAGTTTCTACTGTTTGCCTGTTTTTTTCCTATGCTTGTTTTCGTTAGTTGCCAACTTCTAAATCGATTGCCAAACTCGATGCAAGTGCCTCATTCTCCTCAGTGTAGCTACGGGCCTGGCATGAGTTACCAGGAAATGGACACACATAATTTAAGACCTCCCACGTCTGTGTTGTAACTGTTACATGTAGGTAATGAATACGCCGACTTCCTGCTTTATTTTTAGATTTTTGATGCTTTGATGTTGTTGTGGGATGACTTGCAATCCTTGCCGTTAATATTAATATTAAGAATGCATAGTCATTCAGTTTGCGGTTGCTCGTAAACCTGCGTTATTGTATCGGTAACCGTCGTTCTAAATCGGATACCATCGTCGGGACTATATGGTTGTGAATCGGAAATCATCGTTCTGAATCGAAGACCATCGTTGTGAATCGGAGACTATCGTTGTGAATCGGGGACCATCGTTGTGAATCGGAAACCGTCGTTGTGCAATGGAAACACCCATTGTTGATCGGAAACATTCGTTGTAGATTGGAAACCGTCGTTGTGGATCGGGAACCGCCATTGTGACATCGGAAACATTCTTTGGGGATCGGAACCCGTCGTTAGGAATCGGACATCGTGGCTGTGGCATCAAACTCGGTCATTGTGGATTCAGTGGAACCACTCGTTGTGGTGTACTAGAGTCTGAGCAGGTGAGGACACTGGATGACAGATTATCAGTTGTATGTATTGTCTGACATAATGTCCGGAGTGGTACTCGGGAGTCGTTCGCTATCAGATATAGTTAGAAAGTTGGTATGTAACCTTATATGTCGGTGCGGTTCTAACACAAACAGATTAAACAAACAAACAAACACTATTATATTAGTTACCGAATTAAGGTCATTGTAGGGTTAGACGCAATGACTTAATATTTATGTACTTTGCCCTAACGTATGAGGGCGGTTCTGTCCTGTTTTGTTGACCGAGATACTTGTAGATTAACAGGAAGCCATGCACTTAAATCTCGGGAATGTTATAAAGTAGTATTTGCATACCCTATGGTGTATAAGCGGAAGTTGAATCTGTTATATTCCGTATTCCCGTAAAAGTTTTGTGTTTTACGTTTATTTATCGTGGCTACCGGTTGCCCATATGAGCGACGCCTCTTGAAGAGATTAGTCATTTTAGATTGTTTGGAGGATAGTGCAATGATAAGACAGAGACCCATTCCAGAGTCTCCTCTGGTTCCTTTAAGTGCACGGTGTGCAGCACCGACAGGAGACCTCGGTTTAATGTCCCATCTGAAAGACTGTTAATTTTATTAGGGTCAGATGGGGGATCGAACCTGAGATCCCTGTATTACCAGTCCAGCGTGTTACCACTGGACTACAGATCCGTCTGTGTGCATAGCTCCCGTAAAATAAAATACCTCTGTCATATATAGATACATTGTACTTTTCATGAATAGTCTGCAAGAAGCTGTTAGATAAAACAAATGTAAGATATGCTTGTATAACAACGTATGCAGAGACGGACGTACGGAAGGACGGACGGTGCGACGAACCACGCGACCGGCATTTGAACAAATATATTCCCCGCTTTCTACGACGCCTGAAATAGGACATAAATGATGAGATATTTAATTCGCAATATTTTCATATAAAAATTATATTTATATTGCTTTAGATTTTTTATGACGTAAGTTTTGAAGGTGACTTAATCTACGTAATAATAGGTTGGTTCCGTATTATGTAGCTATATCACACACGTATGGTATACTAATCCGTAACATAAGCAGGTTATAAATACACTTCCATACTATAATTACGTTTGTGTCTATTCTATCTTTAATAAGCTAAATATACACTCGAAATGATATTTTAAAACATCATTGTATTTTGAGCTGTAGAAAGCCGGATGATGTATGGGAAACATCCATTTCAATAACGTGGTACAGTTAAGCCACAGACGATTGGGGTCTGGCCAAGTTGTTTCCGATTCAAAACCAAATTATTTTTTAAGAACATTTTAATAAACCATAGGCTTGACACTATACATACAAACATAAACCATAGGCTTGACACTATACATACAAACATAAACCATAGGCTTGACACTATACATACAAACATAAACCATAGGCTTGATACTATACATACAAACATAAACCATAGGCTTGACACTATACATACAAACATAAACCATAGGCTTGACACTATACATACAAACATAAACCATAGGCTTGACACTATACATACAAACATAAACCATAGGCTTGACACTATACATACAAACAGTTAGGCCATAGCCAAGCATATTTAAAAAATGACACCCGGTCTCGAACAGAGTAATTATGATATGTATTGTTTGTATGTACATCTTGTATAGTGTTAAGCATATGGTTTATCAAACTATTCTTAAACAAACATTTGGTTTTGAACCCGAAACAACTTGTCCAGACCCCAAGCCAAGCGTCTGTGCGTTAATCTAGTACGAACACACGCTTGGTCTGCATTGGGACATGATTTTAAGAAACATTAGATGTATATAGTTACTGGTCGATTAGCTGTATATAGCTACAGGTCCACTAAATGTGTAGCTATATACGTGTATATATAGCCTCTTACCAATCAGATGTGCATTGCTACTGGTTGACTAGCTGTATATAGCTACAGGTCCACTAAATGTGTAGCTATATACGTGTATATATAGCCTCTTACCAATCAGATGTGCATTGCTACTGGTTGACTAGCTGTATACAGGTCCACTAAATGTGTAGCTATAGTGTATATATAGCCTCTTACCAATCAGATGTGCATGCTACTGGTTGACTAGCTGTATACAGGTCCACTAAATGTGTAGCTAACGTGTATATATAGCCTCTTACCAATCAGATGTGCATTGCTACTGGTTGACTAGCTGTATACAGGTCCACTAAATGTGTAGCTATACGTGTATATATAGCCTCTTACCAATCAGATGTGCATTGCTACTGGTTGACTAGCTGTATACAGGTCCACTAAATGTGGCTATACGTGTATATATAGCCTCTTACCAATCAGATGTGCATAGCTACTGGTTGACTAGCTGTATACAGGTCCACTAAATGTGTAGCTATACGTGTATATATAGCCTCTTACCAATCAGATGTGCATTGCTACTGGTTGACTAGCTGTATATAGCTACAGGTCCACTAAATGTGTAGCTATACGTGTATATATAGCCTCTTACCAATCAGATGTGCATTGCTACTGGTTGACTAGCTGTATATAGCTACAGGTCCACTAAATGTGTGGCTATACGTGTATATATAGTCTCTTACCAATCAGATGTGCATTGCTACTGGTTGACTAGCTGTATACAGGTCCACTAAATGTGTGGCTATACGTGTATATATAGTCTCTTACCAATCAGATGTGCATTGCTACTGGTTGACTAGCTGTATATAGCTACAGGTCCACTAAATGTGTAGCTATATACGTGTATATATAGCCTCTTACCAATCAGATGTGCATTGCTACTGGTTGACTAGCTGTATACAGGTCCACTAAATGTGTAGCTATACGTGTATATATAGCCTCTTACCAATCAGATGTGCATTGCTACTGGTTGACTAGCTGTATACAGGTCCACTAAATGTGTAGCTATACGTGTATATATAGCCTCTTACCAATCAGATGTGCATTGCTACTGGTTGACTAGCTGTATACAGGTCCACTAAATGTGTAGCTATACGTGTATATATAGCCTCTTACCAATCAGATGTGCATTGCTACTGGTTGACTAGCTGTATACAGGTCCACTAAATGTGTAGCTATACGTGTATATATAGCCTCTTACCAATCAGATGTGCATTGCTACTGGTTGACTAGCTGTATACAGGTCCACTAAATGTGTAGCTATACGTGTATATATAGCCTCTTACCAATCAGATGTGCATTGCTACTGGTTGACTAGCTGTATACAGGTCCACTAAATGTGTAGCTATACGTGTATATATAGCCTCTTACCAATCAGATGTGCATAGCTACTGGTTGACTAGCTGTATACAGGTCCACTAAATGTGTAGATATACGTGTATATATAGCCTCTTACCAATCAGATGTGCATTGCTACTGGTTGACTAGCTGTATACAGGTCCACTAAATGTGTAGCTATACGTGTATATATAGCCTCTTACCAATCAGATGTGCATAGCTACTGGTTGACTAGCTGTATATAGCTACAGGTCCACTAAATGTGTAGCTATATACGTGTATATATAGCCTCTTACCAATCAGATGTGCATTGCTACTGGTTGACTAGCTGTATATAGCTACAGGTCCACTAAATGTGTAGATATACGTGTATATATAGCCTCTTACCAATCAGATGTGCATAGCTACTGGTTGACTAGCTGTATATAGCTACAGGTCCACTAAATGTGTAGCTATATACGTGTATATATAGCCTCTTACCAATCAGATGTGCATAGCTACTGGTTGACTAGCTGTATATAGCTACAGGTCCACTAAATGTGTAGCTATATACGTGTATATATAGCCTCTTACCAATCAGATGTGCATAGCTACTGGTTGACTAGCTGTATATAGCTACAGGTCCACTAAATGTGTAGCTATACGTGTATATATAGCCTCTTACCAATCAGATGTGCATAGCTACTGGTTGACTAGCTGTATATAGCTACAGGTCCACTAAATGTGTAGCTATACGTGTATATATAGCCTCTTACCAATCAGATGTGCATAGCTACTGGTTGACTAGCTGTATATAGCTACAGGTCCACTAAATGTGTAGCTATATACGTGTATATATAGCCTCTTACCAATCAGATGTGCATAGCTACTGGTTGACTAGCTGTATATAGCTACAGGTCCACTAAATGTGTAGCTATACGTGTATATATAGCCTCTTACCAATCAGATGTGCATAGCTACTGGTTGACTAGCTGTATATAGCTACAGGTCCACTAAATGTGTAGCTATATACGTGTATATATAGCCTCTTACCAATCAGATGTGCATTGCTACTGGTTGACTAGCTGTATACAGGTCCACTAAATGTGTAGCTATACGTGTATATATAGCCTCTTACCAATCAGATGTGCATTGCTACTGGTTGACTAGCTGTATACAGGTCCACTAAATGTGTAGCTATACGTGTATATATAGCCTCTTACCAATCAGATGTGCATAGCTACTGGTTGACTAGCTGTATACAGGTCCACTAAATGTGTAGCTATACGTGTATATATAGCCTCTTACCAATCAGATGTGCATTGCTACTGGTTGACTAGCTGTATATAGCTACAGGTCCACTAAATGTGTAGCTATATACGTGTATATATAGCCTCTTACCAATCAGATGTGCATTGCTACTGGTTGACTAGCTGTATATAGCTACAGGTCCACTAAATGTGTAGCTATACGTGTATATATAGTCTCTTACCAATCAGATGTGCATAGCTACTGGTTGACTAGCTGTATATAGCTACAGGTCCACTAAATGTGTAGCTATATACGTGTATA
>CM026397.1:36215923-36235923 GCA_014843695.1 Archivesica marissinica | reverse complement strand
CATTACGGTTCCCAGAGAGATATATTCGAAGTGAGCCATTACGGTTCCCAGAGAGATATATTCGAAGTGAGCCATTACGGTTCCCAGGGAGATATATTCGAAGTGAGCCATTACGGTTCCCAGGGAGATATATTCGAAGTGAGCCATTACGGCTCCCAGAGAGATATATTCGAAGTGAGCCATACGGCTCCCAGAGAGATATATTCGAAGTGAGCCATTACGGTTCCCAGAGAGATATATTCGAAGTGAGCCATACGGTTCCCAGAGAGATATATTCGAAGTGAGCCATACGGCTCCCAGAGAGATATATTCGAAGTAATCCATACGGTTCCCAGATCGATATATTCGAAGTAAGCCATACGGTTCCCAGAGAGATATATTCGAAGTAAGCCATACGGCTCCCAGAGAGATATTTTCGAAGTGAGCCATTACGGCTCCCAGAGAGATATATTCGAAGTAATCCATACGGTTCCCAGATCGATATATTCGAAGTAAGCCGATATGAGCGACGCCTCCTGAAGAGATTAGTCATTTTAGATTTTTGGAGGATAGTGCAATGATAGAGACCCATTCCAGAGTATCATCTGGTTCTTTTACGTGCACGATGTAAAGCACCGACACGAGACCTCGGTTTAACGTCCCATCTGAAAGACTGTTAATTTTAGTAGGGTCAGACGGGGGATCGAACCTACGATCGTTGTGCAATATATATCACAACTATATCGGGTTCGAAGTTGAATTGGCACAATCTGTTTTGCTTTTGGGTTTAATCTTATCACAGTTCGGCACTCCTGGATAATTAGCTTATTTATAGCTTATATATACAACTGCTATAAATAACTAATCCAGAACAAGTAACTATCTTTCTAATAGTTGTTATACAGTAGTATTCTATAGCATTATATAGTATTATATAGTATTATATAGCATTATATAGTATTATATAGTATTATATAGCATTATATAGTATTATATAGCATTATATAGTATTATATAGCATTATATAGTATTATATAGTATTATATAGCATTATATAGCATTATATAGTATTACATAGTATTATATAGTATTATATAGCATTATATAGCATTATATAGTATTATATAGCATTATATAGCATTATATAGCATTATATAGTATTATTTAGCATTATATAGTATTATTTAGTATTATATATTATATAGTATTATATAGTATTATATAGTATATATACACTATTATAAGGAAGAATATTTACAGTATTCAATGCATGAGTACATAGCTCTACGAGAACATGCCCTTCATTCAATCAATCAATCAATCAATCAATCAATCAATCAATCAATCAATCAATCAATCAATCAATCAATCAATCAATCAGTCATTCATTCATTCAATCAATCAATCAATCATTCATTCATCATTTATTCATCATCCATTCATTAATTAATTCATTCATTCATCCATCCATTCATTCATTCATGCTTCATTCATTCATTTATTCATACTTCAGATGTTCGAACTCAAAACTTGCGATCATCCTGCAATCTCCAACTTTACGCTCCTAAGTCAAATAATGAACTTTTTAGACAATCGTTCTTATATTCAGAGTCACACTTGTGGAAATCCCTCCCTTATCACACCAATACAGCAAGTTCTGTTCCACACTTCAAAGCTTTATATATCAGGTGGTGCAAAGAACAAGACCATTAACCTGATACACTGATAATATACACTTATACATGAATATAAGTAGATCTATTAGTTCGTGCAGCAAATATCTTATTTCCTATGAAAGTTGTGCGTGTCATTGTTTACATGTTTCATTATGCTATTTCATGTTTTACATTGTTGAGGGGCTCATGGTAGATTGACTTAATTGTTCAAATGAGTTCTCTCGTTAAATAAAATCTTTATTATTATTATATAACAACCTTAAGCCCTATTACAAGTACGCCTTCCATAAATATAAAATGTAGGCTATTATTAGTAGTATTACAATAACGCGATACGTGAACGCGATACGTGAATATGTAATATATAATTACTAATTTTTTTTTTTAAATTTAAATTTTTATTTAACGTCGCTACCGGTTTCCCATTTGAGCGACGGGCAGTTTACCTAACAACACCTTTCCTGGGCAGGCTCCAGCGGTTAACCAGTCCGTAAGAAACTGCCAACTGTTTCATATAAATGAGACACGGTCTGAGCGGGGCTCGAACCCGTGACCATCAGTGGTATACAAGTCAGCGACCTTAACCACTCGACCACGGAGGCGGTCCAATGACTAATTAATATATATTAAAGTCATAGGACATCTAGTTGTGTCGAGTTAGTTGTGCTATGTACAGCGACTGCCTCGCGGATCAGCAGGCTAACACGCCGTAACCAGGCGCGTAGCTAGGCTTACGCATGTACGCATGTGCGTAAGATTTATTTTGACAGTTCCTGAAAATAAAATAAATGCGAAAAATGCAATACAAACTGGATCGTACGGTAAGGGGGGGGGAGGCACTGACATTGGTCATTCACAAGAAAGCAGACATGAACAAAATGCCAACAGATATTGATTGCAGCTATATTATATTCATAGTAGGCAAAAGTCACCCCGAGACCATATAGCGGGGGGACAAATCGCCGGATGGAGAATGCCCCGGACACCCCTAGGCTGGTGCATAATCCATATTTAGGCCTAGCTACGCGCCTGGTAACCACCATCACCATCCGCATGACCGTAATCAAACATTATAAAACTGATATCATGTGAGATGTATAGTACAAATTCTCGTGAAATTTTGCATCATTCACGGTATTAATGAGAATGATACGAACGCCACGCGCCAAGCTTTTATCTACTATACACCACGTGACCACTAATTAGTCTATATCGATATTCATAAATGTATACGCCAGGTATGCAGTCATAGCTAATTATATATATATATATATTTTAGTCAGGTAAACCATTTTACATTGAAGCCAGCCTGTGAATGAAAACGTGTACATTCTCGAACGTATACTGGATTTCCCCGGTTCCTCAAATAAACTGCTGAGTCAGAAACACGTTGTGCAATCGTTCAAACGATTTCAATATGAACGTTTTGGAAATTCCCTACGGTCACGTGGTATCCTAATACATGTTGGGAGAATATTGTAAAATGTAAACAAACAAGTAATACACACATTTAACGAGAGTATGATACTGTTTTCATACTTTTATTTGCATCTAAAAACAATCTGATATGTATACCGTGACATTAGTAGTCTTAAAAACGTCTAAATGGAGTATTTTAACCGAACTTCCGGAGTATGCACAGTTGTTAGGGAAAATACCACCCTACGATTTTATCCAATCAGATGCGTTGTTCCAGGAAAAGCCCGATCCTGTCTGGTCTTGTTCTCAAAATTGATCTAAAGTCACATGCGGACTAGTCTTACGACATTCCAATCTTAACAATCGTACAGAACAGACGTAGATTTACTTTCGTGCAATTAAACGAATTAGAGTGAATACACTTTGGATAACCAATATGACGCTACCGGACAAAGAAGAAATCAAGGAGAATATATATAGCATGCCAGTTGACAAGTAAGTTCTGCTTTAATTAATTTTATTTTTAAAATTATGAATTTTAACTTTTGTGAAAACGTTGTTAGTTCAGCGCAAACTGCTCAAATAATGTTGTGGGTTTGTTTTCTGCAGTATTATTTTATTTTAATTGTTTTTGTTTATTTTGTTGAATGACAGGCGTTACATAGATCTATTGCTAGGATACGTGGCCGTTATTTGAATACCAAAGGTGAAGGTCGGTGATTATTGCACCATCACATGTAATTTTACCGACTCTGCATCCGAACGTCACTGATTGGTCAATGCTTACATCCGGATATATATACTTTTATTCCTGGACTTCAATAACTTAATCACCTTAGTTTATAATCTATGAGTAATAACTAAACTTCTTAAAGTACGCTCGCCCATATGGTTCGCCGGCGGCGAGGGTAAATAAGCTCACTCAAAAAAAAAAATCAATAGCTGGTTTACCAGTCAAAACTGTCATCTATTAGTATTACATTACATTTTTCGCATGCATCTCTCAAAATCTGTTTTGGCGGGAAACCGTTATGTACTTATTATTAAATGTTTATATCTTCTATTTTTTTAGAGCTAAGAAGACGTTAGGGGGTACCCTTGCAAAAGTGCTGGTTAGAGCCAAAAATGATGACAGAATTACAAGCGGCATATTTGAATGTGCTAGTTATCTGGAAACGTACCCGGATATGGTAATGGTGTGTCTGCTGCCCGAGGCTACACCGGATGATGTTGCCATGTCGATGCCTCATAAACTGATCGAGGCTTATTGTCTGGAGAATGACATAACAGTTGTCAAGGTAATTATTAAATCAATTAATTAAGTCATTTCATGACAGTAGGGGGCACTAGGTTTATATAGTGTGATGCTCAAATGGGAAATGAAACTAATGAGATATATTATATTACGTTCATGATCGTGCAGGGGCGGGTCAGATTATATTACGTTCATGATCGTGCAAGGGCGGATCTAGGTTTGCCTAAGTGGGGTTGCACATATTTTGGTATGAAGGTGGGAGAGGAGTTTAGAGGAAATTGTTCTATTTTAATAGGGAGAGAATATATATTGACAGCCAAAGAGGGGTAAACCCCTAAAACCCCCACCCCTATAGATCTGCCACTGTTGTGTATACCTCTGCTGTAAAGGTGGATGACATTGTTGTAATTCTATAGGACATAATACTTCCTTGTTTTGAGTACATTTATCACGGTTTACACTACACAAAGTCGGAATAATATCAATCACACCAAAGAGGATGTAAAGAATTACGCAAGATCTGATTGGTTTAGATTTATGATGGGGAAACACCGATGCAAATGCTAATAATATCTTTTTTCTATAATCTACAGATCAACAACTGCGAGAAGCTTAACACGTTGCTAGGCAACGGATCATCGCAGCAGAAGACGACGAATGACAACCCGGTGACGTGCCCATCTCTGGACTGCTCATGCGTCTTGGTTGGATGGCCACCAAAAGACAAAGCGAATAAGCACGAAACTCGATTGATGGAGCAAATATGGCCCAATCAAATCATCGACCTACCCATCTGATATAAATCATGCATTCCCACTGCACGCCCCATTCAGTAGGTAGGTACACCCACGGTTGTTATGTACTTTAATGTATTAGTTAAAGGAAATGAATATTATTCATTAATTAAAGGAAGTGAAAATTATTCATTAGTTAAAGGAAGTGAATATTATTCATTAGTTAAAGTAAGTGAATATTATTCGAAATTATTTAAATAAGTAGTTCTGCAAGGAAAAAGAAACCCTTGTGAAATTGATAAAAGGCAATTCTTGGTAATATAATTATTAATGTATATAATACTGTAAGTGTATTCACATTAATGTGATATTATGAAGTTGATCACTAATTCTTAATTTTACTGTTGTTTTTATTTTCAGGTAAATACCAAAAAAAATGGTAAATCCGAAAAATGAAAGGAAAAGTAAAGAAGAGCCCGTCCCAGTGTACATATACCTGGCACCATTTCCATGGAGGGACATTGTGGGATTCAGCAATCTCATGACGTCACCGGAAGTTACATGACCACATGGAATGACATCCGGGCATCTGAACATAACGTCATTGTCATTATCATAAAACTGTGTGATTTAAGGCCGTTATATTAACTGACCTTGAACATAGTTGACCAGTGATCGTCTACTGGTCAATGTCAGACTGAACTGACCAGTGTTTCATGTGCATGTACAAAGTCATTGTGTAGTTGTTAGATGGTGGAAGGACGTGGAGGAGAGAAACTTTGTGTATTGTGTAACCTAAGCGCAGCAGAAATGAAACGAAAATTCACCGGAATTAATGTAATAACAAATAGTAACAAAACTGTGTGTTAGATATGCACTAATATAGAGAGCTGTCCAATATGAACTATTAATGAAGAGAGATGTCTAATATGAACTATTACAGAGAGATGTCCAATATGAACTATTACGGAGAGATGTCAAATATGAACTATTACAGACTGATGTCCAATATGAACTATTACGGAGATATGTCCAATATGAACTATTACAGAGATATGTCCAATATGAACTATTACAGACAGATGTTGAATATAAACTATTGCATAAAGATGTCCAAGCTATGTTGTTTCTGAGCATCTTAAGCTATTAGTATGATGTTATATGGAAAATAACAGAAGTGAAGAATAGGACATGTTGACGCAGTGTGGTATTTAATGATTATGATCCATATGAAAGTCACGATTATACCATTATATCGGATGAAAAATGCCACATTTAGAGGATATATCAGTGAACTTAGGATTAGAATGATAGACCAACCAGTCAATAGAATAACATGTTGTCAATGATAAACTCAGACCAACCAGTGAATAGAATAACATGTTGTCAATGATAAACTCGAGTTCTTATTCGACAGTCACATATTTATTTAAAGCAATGCAGGATATTCCTGTAGTGTCCTATTTTGTTTGATGTCTGATAAAGGTCAATTATACTAATTATATTTAGTTGTTAGTATTTTTAGTTAATGTGCGTTTTATATAATACTTGAGCATGTATAGGGTTTCAATGTACACTATTACAGTAGTAAGCACTGAAGTGTTTGATATATGCTAAGAAATACTTAGAAATTATAATAAATAAAACAAATGGTTTCTGTTTTCCTGAGTTATTATTATTGAATTATAGTAATGCACAGGAGAATACACGTGTTGTACTCCAGTAGTACAATCACCACCCATAGGGGCCTTGTTAAGGGGCATAGAGCTCCTCGAGGAGAGGAACTCTATGGGTTCGGAGCTCTATGCGGCGTAACGCCCTCCGTGATCACTTTGCCCCCTCCCTCACCGCTGTAGTTTCGAATCACACTGGGGGTGTGGAATTATCTGATGTGAGGAACCTATCCAGCTGGCTTGCAGTAGGTTGGTGGTTCTACCTGTGTGCTAGTCTGTACCTAAACTACTGCTTGGAGGGACATCCGGGGTCTTTCTTCACCACTACTAGCTACTAACCTAAGCCGTTTGTGCGACGTTGAAACCCCCAGTCGCACCAACATGTTAGTTTATAGCGTGGACTCTCCAGCTATCAAATGGTGGAGGAATACCCAATCCGAGTACAATCACCGACTCCCCCTGTGCGATTCGATCTAATAGCGGCGAGGAGCCGTCAGTTACTGCCCCTGAATAGGCTCACAATGACAGACAGCAGTCGGTTACTGCCCCTGAATAGGCTCACAATGACGGACAGCAGTCGGTTACTGCCCCTGAATAGGCTCACAATGACGGACAGCAGTCGGTTACTGCCCCTGAATAGGCTCACACTGGCGGACAGCAGGCAGTTATTGCCCCTGAATAGGCTCACAATGACAGACAACAGTCGGTTACTGCCCATGAATAGGCTCACAATGACGGACAGCAGTCAGTTACTGCCCCTGAATAGGCTCACACTGACGGACAGCAGGCAGTTACTGCCCCTGAATAGGCTCACAATGACGAGACAGCAGTCAGTTACTGCCCCTGAATAGGCTCACAATGACGGACAACAGTCAGTTACTGCCCCTGAATAGGCTCACAATGACGAGACAGCAGTCAGTTACTGCCCCTGAATAGGCTCACAATGACGGGACAACAGTCAGTTACTGCCCCCGAATAGGCTCACAATGACAGACAGCAGTCAGTTACTGCCCCTGAATAGGCTCACAATGACTGACAGCAGGCAGTTACTGCCCCTGAATAGGCTCACACTGGCGGACAGCAGGCAGTTATTGCCCCTGAATAGGCTCACAATGACAGACAACAGTCGGTTACTGCCCCTGAATAGGCTCACAATGACGGACAACAGTCAGTTACTGCCCCTAAATAGTCTCACAATGACAGACAGCAGGCAGTTACTGCCCCTGAATAGGCTCACAGTGACGGACAACAGTCAGTTACTGCCCCTGAATAGGCTCACAATGACGGACAACAGTCGGTTACTGCCCCTGAATAGGCTCACAATGACTGACAGTAGGCAGTTACTGCCCCTGAATAGGCTCACAATGACGGACAACAGTCAGTTACTGCCCCTGAATAGGCTCACAATGACAAGACAGCAGGCAGTTACTGGCTCTGAATAGGCTCACAATGACAGACAGCAGTCAGTTACTGCCCCTGAATAGGCTCATAATGACAGACAGCAGTCAGTTACTGCCCCTGAATAGGCTCACAATGACAGACAACAGTCAGTTACTGCCCCTGAATAGGCTCACAATGACTTGACAGCAGGCAGTTACTGCCCCTGAATAGGCTCACAATGACGGACAGCAGGCAGTTACTGCCCCTGAATAGGCTCACAATGACGGACAACAGTCAGTTACTGCCCCTGAATAGGCTCACAATGACAGACAGCAGGCAGTTACTGGCCCTGAATAGGCTCACAATGACAGACAGCAGTCAGTTACTGCCCCTGAATAGGCTCATAATGACAGACAGCAGTCAGTTACTGCCCCTGAATAGGCTCATAATGACAGACAGCAGCCAGTTACTGCCCCTGAATAGGCTCATAATGACAGACAGCAGTCAGTTACTGCCCCTGAATAGGCTCATAATATCAGACAGCAGTCAGTTACTGCCCCTGAATAGGCTCACAATGACAGACAGCAGGCAGTTACTGCCCCTGAATAGGCTCACATGACAGACAGCAGCAGTTACTGCCCTGAATAGGCTCACAATGACAGACAGCAGTCAGTTACTGCCCCGGAATAGGTCACAATGACGGGACAGCAGTCAGTTACTGCCCCTGAATAGGCTCATATATCAGACAGCAGTCAGTTACTGCCCTGAATAGGCTCAAAATGACAGACAGCAGTCAGTTACTGCCCCTGAATAGGCTCACAATGACAGACAGCAGGCAGTTACTGCCCTGAATAGGCTCACAAAGACAGACAGCAGTCAGTTACTGCCCCTGAATAGGCTCACAATGACAGACAGCAGGCAGTTACTGCCCCTGAATAGGCTCACAATGACGGACAGCAGCAGTTACTGCCCCTGAATAGGCTCACAATGACGGACAGCAGTCAGTTACTGCCCCTGAATAGGCTCAAAATGACAGACAGCAGTCAGTTACTGCCCCTGAATAGGATCACAATGACGGACAGCAGTCAGTTACTGCCCCTGAATAGGCTCACAATGACGGACAGCAGTCAGTTACTGCCCCTGAATAGGCTCACAATGACGGACATCAGTCAGTTACTGCCCCTGAATAGGCTCACAATGACAGACAACAGTCAGTTACTGCCCCTGAATAGGATCACAATGAAAGACAGCAGTCAGTTACTGCCCCTGAACACACCTAATTCTTAAACTTGTTTTCATCGTAGTTTCTTTTGCACCGCATGTTATTAATTTCCATCTCTCATCTTGCAACTATTAAATCTCGACACATATCGTACAGTTTATCTAATGTGTACTTTAATGTAAAAAAAATCAATTAACATGATGCTGATAAAAAAATCACAGTTTATCATGCCACAACATCTGGTTATAGAACAACAGCAAACACAAAGGATTCCAACTAAACGGAACGATACACATTTAGGGATAAATCGGACTTTATCTGCCAAGGGTGGTAATAGAAAACCCAGTGATGTTGCTCATTGTATAGGCATGCGTGATACATAGCGGCGGAATATATGCCAGCTATGCACAAGGAAAATCACCGTGATATTTCAAGGCTACGTCTGTTGCAAACATTTTTGCGGTTATTATATAAAATAATTGTATTGCACTATATACACTATATACACCCACGAGAAGTAATGTAGCATATTATACGCGATTTCCTGAGAACAAGAAACACAGTACAGAGGTGGTAAATCATCTATGCTAGGTGTACTGTACTAACCGAATTCCTACGCAGGGTAACGACCCCCCTGTCATGTTCCTCTAGCCTGTGAACAGTCATTAATTTGGGCCGTATTGAGTTTCTGATAAAATCAACTTTCCAGACGTAAATTTGTGAAAAATCGACAAACTGGAACCCTAATATTCCTCAATACGTTATACATCGAATTATAATTCGGAGAACCGACCGAATTTAAATACCCTCCCGGGTGAAGTCAGGTAAAATCAAATCCTGTGTATAAAGCCCACCCGTGGGGTCAGCATCCCCCTACTGACCCTAATAAAATTAACAGTCTTTCAGATGGGACTTTAAACCGAGGTCTCGTATCGGTGCTGTATACCTTGCACGTAAAAGAACCAGAGGAGACTCTGGAATGGGTCTCTGTCTGTATCATTGCACTATCATCCAAACATCTAAAATGACTAATCTCTTCAGGAGGCGTCGATCATATGGGCAACCGGTAGCGACGATAAATAAACGTAAAATAACAAGGCAGAACGCAGTGTTTATTGACAGGTTTAACTGTATTGGTAAATGACCCGACGAGAGCACAATATGGTGGTCATTGTTCGGAGGTGGTCTTCCGCTCAGGGTTGACTGTATTGGTAAATGACCCGACGAGAGCACAATATGGTGGTCATTGTTCGGAGGTGATCTTCCGCTCAGGGTTGACTATATTGGTAAATGACCCGACGAGAGCACAATATGGTGGTCATTGTTCGGAGGTGGTCTTCCGCTCAGGGTTGACTGTTGTCTGTTTTTTAATTCCCCGAGTGTTTGAAACACCGCGTTGTCTAAGCCCTGTATTGTGCACACATTGTAGAAGGGCATCGCTGATCGGTGCGTTGCGGTCACCTATTCACCGCACGTCAAGCATAAAGCTACATTTAAAATCAAATGGATACTTGTTACAATATAAAGCTTTTAATCATGGTGATATTGTCAGTGGTACTTCACCAGGTGGTTTTCTTCCCTAAATATTTTGCGATAATTATTTTATTCACGATTGAAATCGGAAATATTCAAATACCAGGGTGAGGCATTTCAAATGCATTCGTCGTTTAGGGGGTGCTGCGCCCGCCATGAACGTGGGTGTTGTTGCTACAACGACTGATGTGTAATTGGTAGGCGTGTTTTCTGGACGAGTGGGAATTTATGTTATAAGAATTACTGCTATGTATTCGTATTGTAGGTATTACAAGTGTCGAACTAGTTCCAAGCTTTCACTGGTGTGTGCATAGAAATACACGCTTGAGCTGGAATTCAGAAATGGCCAGGTGAATCTATTTACGTAGTTGAAATTCTGCAACAATATTTGGTTCCCATTTGATTCGCGGATGTTCCAGCAGATATGTGGTATATAATATTATATTGGACAGGGTTTCATGTTATTGTCAACATGTTTGCATTTAATTACAAATGTATGCAATTTATATACATTCACTCAATACACTATCCGAGTGTGTAGTATGCAGTGTGAGTTTTCAATCGTCCTTCTATTACATATGTATATGTAATCGTTTTTCTTGTATATTTAACAGTTCTAAAAAAATATGCTTAGTATTTACAAGTAAGTTGATTGCATTTCACAATGGGTAATATGCTAAATCAACTGAATTATACTCATGCTATGTAATGTAGATTTTATATTTCAGTTAACCTCAGCAATGAGAGACAGCTCTAATTTTCTAGTATCTCCCTTGGCAGGTAAAGTCTGATTTTACTGTTGTTCCGTAACAAGATGTTGCGGTATGATAAATGTGAGTTTATCCAAATCGTGTTAATTAACTGATAGCATTTTATACAAATAAATACCCATTCATATACTGATGGAGATCTGTCGAGATATAGTAATTTAATAATCATAAGAAGCGATAGTGGAATAAAATTTCTAGCATGTTGTGCAAAGGAAATAACGATAAAAACAGAGGAAAACACTTAATAGGAACTATCTACTGTTAGGGAATATTCAGGGGCAGTAACTGACCGATGTCTCTCATTGTGATATGGTCAGTATTTGGACGAGAAAGTACGGGGCTTTTAATAATAATTGAAACACATAATGTGTACAGTCACACCTGTGTTAGTGATTGCCCTCTATTAAGCAGTCACAGTGTTGACTGTATCCCTATTCTGGACTACTCTACCCCTCACTTCAGTTAGTCTAGAGTCACTTCCCTTAATTTAAACAATATTTTATTCAAGAACGGTACATAACATAGGAATAGTTGCAATAGCACAGTTAGGATTTGTAATAGTAACTTATCCGAATCACTGCCCTTGAATTCTGAATAATGCAAAGCTGGCATAATTGCTTGGTATACTATCAGTGACCCCTCCGGCGGGCATATCAATATAACGATTTACTTGTATATGAATAATATATTCAATGGAATGTAGTTAAATACTACTGTGGTATCTGATCGTATGTCACGTGGCCATGTAAGATAGCAAATTAGTCTAGTTACAATATATAGTTTGAATACACTACAGCAGGCTTGTTAGCGACACAGATCGTCTGGTGATTACCGGTATCCTGTTGTTGGCAGTGACAACCGTGCAGTCTGAGTGTGTGTCTTACGTTTATTTATCGTCGCTACCGGTTGCCCATATGAGCGACGCCTCCTGAAGAGATTAGTCATTTTAGATTTATGGAGGATAGTGCAATGATACAGACAGAGACCCATTCCAGAGTCTCCTCTGGTTCTTTTACGTGCACGGTGTACAGCACCGACACGAGATCTCGGTTTTAACGTCCCATCTGAAAGACTGTTAATTTATTAGGGTCAGACGGGGGATCGAACCTGCAATCCCTGGATTACCAGTCCAGTGATTGTGCAGTCTGATCACATACATCATATAGTTAATGGGACACAATACACGCATGCGTGCGTCTAAGACTATAAATGCATGTGCGTATAAGTCAGCAAAACAGATTACAAGTACATGTACAGTCTAAATCCGTTATGTCGAATTCCGTCGGACCGAACAAAATACTTCGTCATAACCGAATTTTGACATAACGACATTCAATATAAACAGATCCAGTTATATGTAAAATGATAGTGTCTGTAATGGGACTTTGATCCGACTTCGAGATAACCGGATAATTCGACATAACCGATTTTGACATAACTAAATCTACATTTTGAAATATACATGATAAGCAATGCCAAATCATTTTTCAAAGGAGAATGAACTGAATTAAATTAAGATATCAAACACCACATTAATTAAAGAGTATAGAAACTAGCACTCGGAGAGATGACCCCCCCCCCCGCGCTTAGCTGACCGCCATGACCATATATATGCCTTGATCGATTTATCCCACAAATTAAACAACTTTGTTCTGGACCAACTCTCTCTATATAAACAGTTTGATCAAAATCCACATACAGACAGATCTGTATTCCAGTTGTAATGCGCTGGACTGGTAATCCAGGGATCGCAGGTTCGATCCCCCGTCTGACTCTAATAAAATTAACAGTATTTCAGATGGGAATTTAAACCGAGGTCTCGTGTCGGTGCTGTACACCGTGCACGTAAAAGAACTAGATGATACTCTGGAATGGGTCTCTGTCTGTATCATTGCACTATCCTCTAAAAATCTAAATAACTAATCTCTTCAGGAGGCGTCGCTCATATGGGCAACCGGTAGCGACGATAAATAAACGTAAACACAGTGTGATACTAATTGGGCGTTATCAAGATATACATGTAGTAACCTGCCTCAAACCCAGAGTGATTTAGTTTAATCATATTTTATTGCTAGATTCATTATGCATAATATGCAAATGCATATATGTAAATACAAAACCTGAGAATTTAAGGACAACCAAACGGGTTGGGCTAGCCTGGGTTCCAGTCTGTCGATTTTTCACTTTTTATCTTCTGGCAAAATGACAATTGATATTATCAGACACTCAATACGGCCCAATTAATGGTATCGGTGTTAAAATATATTTATTTGACCGTCCAGGCAAATATATATCGACGCTTGTTCCCCAGGCTAGGGTTGGGCCACACGTTAGTGACGATCCTTTATTGTAGCTCGATTGCGAAACAAGTTCTTAGAACTTCTATTAATCACTCTCGAGACCACAGTCCTGATGGAATCCATCGCCACGAGGGAGAGAGAAGAGGCAAAGTGCAATTTAAATGCTAAATTTATGAGCATACTCGTATTGGCTACAGCTGCACGAGAACTCCGGCGACAGCTGCACGAGAACTCCGGCTACAGCTGCACGGGAACCCCGGCTACAGTTGCAGGAGAACTCCGGGAATGTTCGACCCTTCAAGAAATGGTTGTGATATATCCTGTCGAAAAGGCCCTGAGTTCGAGTCCCGCTGGAGCCGTTACAATTGTGCCCTTAGGCAAGGCATTTAAACTCCACATTGCCTCTTCTCTCTCCCTCGTGGCGATGGATTCCATCAGGACTGTGGTCTCGAGAGTGATTAATATAAGTTGTAAGAACTTGTTTCGCAATCGAGCTAAAATAAATGTGTGTACACTATATATACAAATGTATAATACTATACTATATACGCCTCGTAATGTAAACTAGCTGAAACAATCAAAATCTCGGTTAAACGTCAGCGTATGTCAAACACTCCACTTCATATATATAACAATCAAGAGTTATGATGTATTGTAAAGTATTTGTCATACTAGGTCGCCGGGTAGTGTACAAATTGTCACCATTAGTCAGATAATTTCAAAGTACGGGTGCATTGCTCCTAATGTGGCAGCCAAAGAAAACAGCTTGACAAGCATTACGGCGACTTTAGTATGTTCTGTGGTTAGAGGCTTCGTTGGCCGCGTTGGTAGTAACTGAGATGACCACATTGTATGACTGTGCAATCGGGATGAGTCACACGTTGCCGTATAGTTATAACAATGGTTGTCAACAGACGGATATGTAGTTCAGTGGTAACACGCTGGACTGGTAATCCAGGGATCGCAGGTTCGATCCCCTGTCTGACCCTAATAAAATTAAGTCTTTCAGATGGGACGTTAAACCGAGGTCTCGTGTCGGTGCTTTACACCGTGCACGTAAAAGAACTAGATGATACTCTGGAATGGGTCTCTGTCTGTATCATTGCACTATCCTCTAAAAATCTAAATAACTAATCTCTTCAGGAGGCGTCGCTCATATGGGCAACCGGTAGCGACGATAAATAAACGTAAACACAGTGTGATACTAATTGGGCGTTATCAAGATATACATGTAGTAACCTGCCTCAAACCCAGAGTGATTTAGTTTAATCATATTTTATTGCTAGATTCATTATGCATAATATGCAAATGCATATATGTAAATACAAAACCTGAGAATTTAAGGACAACCAAACGGGTTGGGCTAGCCTGGGTTCCAGTCTGTCGATTTTTCACTTTTTATCTTCTGGCAAAATGACAATTGATATTATCAGACACTCAATACGGCCCAATTAATGGTATCGGTGTTAAAATATATTTATTTGACCGTCCAGGCAAATATATATCGACGCTTGTTCCCCAGGCTAGGGTTGGGCCACACGTTAGTGACGATCCTTTATTGTAGCTCGATTGCGAAACAAGTTCTTAGAACTTCTATTAATCACTCTCGAGACCACAGTCCTGATGGAATCCATCGCCACGAGGGAGAGAGAAGAGGCAAAGTGCAATTTAAATGCTAAATTTATGAGCATACTCGTATTGGCTACAGCTGCACGAGAACTCCGGCGACAGCTGCACGAGAACTCCGGCTACAGCTGCACGGGAACCCCGGCTACAGTTGCAGGAGAACTCCGGGAATGTTCGACCCTTCAAGAAAGGGTTGTGATATATCCTGTCGAAAAGGCCCTGAGTTCGAGTCCCGCTGGAGCCATTACAAGTGTGCCCTTAGGCAAGGCATTTAAACTCCACATTGCCTCTTCTCTCTCCCTCGTGGCGATGGATTCCATCAGGACTGTGGTCTCGAGAGTGATTAATATAAGTTGTAAGAACTTGTTTCGCAATCGAGCTAAAATAAATGTGTGTACACTATATATACAAATGTATAATACTATACTATATACGCCTCGTAATGTAAACTAGCTGAAACAATCAAAATCTCGGTTAAACGTCAGCGTATGTCAAACACTCCACTTCATATATATAACAATCAAGAGTTATGATGTATTGTAAAGTATTTGTCATACTAGGTCGCCGGGTAGTGTACAAATTGTCACCATTAGTCAGATAATTTCAAAGTACGGGTGCATTGCTCCTAATGTGGCAGCCAACGAAAACAGCTTGACAAGCATTACGGCGACTTTAGTATGTTCTGTGGTTAGAGGCTTCGTTGGCCGCGTTGGTAGTAACTGAGATGACCACATTGTATGACTGTGCAATCGGGATGAGTCACACGTTGCCGTATAGTTATAACAATGGTTGTCAACAGACGGATATGTAGTTCAGTGGTAACACGCTGGACTGGTAATCCAGGGATCGCAGGTTCGATCCCCTGTCTGACCCTAATAAAATTAAGTCTTTCAGATGGGACGTTAAACCGAGGTCTCGTGTCGGTGCTTTACACCGTGCACGTAAAAGAACCAGAGGATATTCTGGAATTGGTCTCTGTCTGTATCATGCACTATCCTCCAAAATCTAAAATAACTAATCTCTTCAGGGGGCGTCGCTCATATGGGCAACCGGTAGCGACGATAAATAAACGTAAAACACACACATGTCAACCAGGTAGCTAGCCCTTCCTTATATATGCCCTTATCTCATTGTGTTTCCATTTCTTCTATGGTCGTGCCTGTCATCTCCTTGGTAGCCCGTTCGCTTCAGGTGCGAATGACCCGGAGTTCGAGCCCCACTGGAGCCGTTACATTTGCGCCCTTAGGCAAGGCATTTTTTAAATTCCACATTTCCTCTTCTCTCTCCATCGTGGCGATGTATTCCATCAGAAATGAGGTATCGAGAGTGATTAATATAAGTTGTAAGAACTTGTTTCGCAATCGAGCTAAAATAAATGTGTATTAACTAATTCTTCTATTAAAACGAATTAGTAATGAAACCTACATCAATAATGCATATCATAGTGTAGTTTCAATTTTCTAGTTATGCTTTTCTAAACGTTTCATTTACATCGTGTACTTTTTTACTATAATTACATTACTTTCGATGATTATGCACTATATTAAAATGGTCATGCAATGCATTATGGGTGATATTTCATCAGATGGAGGTTACAATGGTCATGCAATGCATTATGGGTGATATTTCATCAGATGGAGATTACAATGGTCATGCAATGCATTATGGGTGATATTTCATCAGATGGAGGTTACAATGGTCATGCAATGCATTATGGGTGATATTTCATCAGATGGAGATTACAATGGTCATGCAATGCATTATGGGTGATATTTCATCAGATGGATATTACAATGATCATGCAATGCATTATAATAATAATAATAATAATAATAATAATAAAGACTTTATTTAACGAGACTACTCATTTAACAAACGTTAATCTACCATGAGGCCCTCAACATATACAATCAAATGCAATCAAAAGATAGCACTATAAGTGAGAACTGCACATTGGAATAATATAGTAATGTAAAAGCTGAAAAATAGAGAAACTATATTTAATATGTAATGGAATATGGTGATATATGGAATTGGCTAGCAGAGTAGAAAATGGGAATGAGACAATTAATGATACTAGATCTATCTAACAATGTACAGATTTGACTTGTAGTGGTATCTTCAAAATATGTATGAAATCAACTTAAAGACAGCAATATTTACGATTCTAATAAATATAGCAATCGCAATACACGTTTATAATAACAGTAGAAGTGCGCAATTAGTTTGAATTGTTATAGTTCCACCTTAAGTAGAGAATTTTGAACTGTTGGATAGTTGGAGCATTTTGAACTGAGTGAGGTAATGAATTCCAAATAGATGATCCTGAAAATTCAAATGTATTACGAAATAATTCACAATTTGGTCTTGGTGTGTATAATTGATATTCTGAGGTTGATCTAAGAATTCTAGGATGTATATCAGAAGTAAAAGTGAAGGATGATTTTAAATAGTCTGGAGCAGCTCCATGTAATGTTTTATACATTTGTATAGCCTTCTGATATATGACTCGTTTTGGAAAGGTCATCCATTTTAGTTGGGAGAATAATAATTGCGATGGAGTGTCAAAGTCCTGATCTAGAATTAGTCTAGCTGCTCTCTTTTGTAACCGAACTATTTTATCTTCTAAAGATGAGTTGCAGTTACCCCAAATCACACAACAAAAGTCTAAGTGAGGCAATATGTAAGCATTGTAGAAGAGGTTGCGATTGGGAATAGATAGATACCTTTTTATACGAGACAATAAATATAAATAAGAGTTACATTTTTTGAGAACATTGTCAGTATGCTTATCCCAGGATAGTGTGTTGTCAATCATAACTCCGAGTAGTCGTTCAGCAGAACTCGGATGTATTATGGGTGATATTACAATGGTCATGCAATGCATTAGTTTAAACAATATTTTATTCAATGAATATACATAGTATAATGATCACAATAAGAAAATACATGTAGGATTGAGGAGAAAGCAACTTGCTTATATGGTTACCTCTTTCCTATGTACATACATGTAGGATTGAGGAGAAAGCAACTTGCTTATATGGTTACCTCTTTCCTATGTACATACATGTAGGATTGAGGAGAAAGCAACTTGCTTATATGGTTACCTCTTTCCTATGTACATACATGTAGGATTGAGGAGAAAGCAACTTGCTTATATGGTTACCTCTTTCCTATGTACATACATGTAGGATTGAGGAGAAAGCAACTTGTTTATATGGTTACCTCTTTCCTATGTACATACATGTAGGATTGAGGAGAAAGCAACTTGTTTATATGGTTACCTCTTTCCTATGTACATACATGTAGGATTGAGGAGAAAGCAACTTGCTTATATGGTTACCTCTTTCCTATGTACATACATGCAATGCATTATGGGTGATATTTCATCAGATGGACATTTAAATTACATTATCATCATTTGCGCCATTGATAAAGATAGCCTTTTCTATATTCATCAGTGACACATATTGCGGCCATATTGCAGTCATATTGCAGACATATTGCAGTCATATTGCAGTCATAGTAATATTGCAGTCATATTGCGGCCATATTGCGGCCATATTGCAGTCATATTGCACTCATATGGCAGTCATATTGCAGTCATATTGCAGTCATATTGCAGTCATATGGCAGTCATATTGCAGTCATATTGCAGTCAAATTGCAGTCATATGGCAGTCATATTGCGATAATGCTGCGATCATATTGCGGTCATACTGCGGCCATACTGCGATCATAGTAAGGTCATACTGCGATCATACTGCGATCATACTGCGATCATACTGCGGTCATATTAAGGTCATACTGCGATCATACTGCGATCATACTGCGGCCATACTGCGATCATACTGCGAGCATACTAAGGTCATGCTAAGGTCATACTGCGATCATACTGCGGCCATATTGCGGTCATACTGCGGCCATATTGCGATCATACGGTGGCCATAATGCGGCCATATTGCGATCATACTGCGGCCATACTGCGACCATATTGCGATCATACTGCGGCCATACTGCGGTCATACTGCGGCCATACTGCTGTCATATTGCGGTCATACTAAGGTCATACTGCGATCATACTGCGGCCATATTGCGGTCATACTGCGGCCATACTGTGGTCATATTGCGGTCATACTAAGGTCATACTGCGATCATACTGCGGCCATATTGCGATCATACTGCGGCCATACTGCGATCATACTGCGGCCATATTGCGATCATACTGCGGTCATACTGCGGCCATACTGCTGTCATATTGCGGTCATACTAAGGTCATACTGCGATCATACTGCGGCCATATTGCGATCATACTGCGGCCATACTGCGGCCATATTGCGATCATACTGCAGCCATATTGCGATCATACTGCGGCCATATTGCGATCATACTGCAGCCATATTGCGATCATACTGCGGCCATATTGCGATCATA
>CM026397.1:36145763-36214923 GCA_014843695.1 Archivesica marissinica | reverse complement strand
TCATTATCTAGTACCCTGGTATCCATGGATATATAGCTCGTGCATTCATTATCTAGTACCCTGGTATCCATGGATATATAGCTCGTGCATTCATTATATGGTACCCTGGTATTCTTGGATATATAGCTGGGAATTCATTATCTAGTACCCTGGTATCCATATATATATAGCTCGTGCATTCATTATCTGGTACCCTGGTATCCATGGATATATAGCTCGTGCATTCATTATCTAGTACCCTGGTATCCATGGATATATAGCTCGTGCATTCATTATCTGGTACCCTGGTATCCATGGATATATAGCTCGTGCATTCATTATCTGGTACCCTGGTATCCATGGATATACAGCTACGGAATTCATTATCAATATCCCTGTGATAAGCCATTGAAATTACAAGCAGATATAAAGCTGGACGAAAATGCCAATATGTCCAAATCAAAGCTATTCACTAGCATGTAATCGCCATAGAACTCATTTATCACTTCCAAATTAGATAAAAAACGGTATAATATCGCTGGAATTCCATACATCATCTGACTAGAAGCTTTGTAATGTCATACAATTACTTCGCCCAAAGTCTAACAGAATTTCCGGCCAAAAAGAAATACATGTAATCATACTTAAAAAAATATATACAACTTGTTTTAGCGTTGCAAATAATATGCATTTTATCTATCTAAGCAATCTCTAAGGAAGTCGTGATAGCGCAGTGGATGCGCGTTCGCTTCAGGTGCGAAAGGTCCGGAGTTCGAGCCCCACTGGTGCCGGATTGTGCCATTAGGTAAGGCATTTAAATTCCACGTTACCTCTTCTATTTCCCTCGTGGCGATGGATTCCATCAGGAATGAGGTCTCGAGAGTGATTTATATAAGTTGAAATAATTGTTTCGCAATCTAGCTAACATAAATTTGTATAAACTATCTGGTTTTTTTTAGCGTGCGTAAAAACATTAAAATGCTAATGTCTTCAAGACGAATGCATGTGTTCCCTTATCCGAGAAATGATTTTGAAATTATGGTTGAAATAAAACATATGTTGGCGGTTTAGCTTTCTCAAATGAATGATTTCGACACAGTAGGGATCCAGCCTAATGTTTTGTTTTGGAATTACTGAACGGGTACCCATCCGAGTAGCCTGGGAACAGGGGTCGATATATTTTGCCTGGACAGTCAAATAAATATATTTAACAAATCTCACAGTATATGGATTTTATTTTCAGTGTGTACAGTTATATATTAACAATGATTACCTGTCCATTTACAGTTACTCTCGAGTAGTCGAACTTTATTATAAAGGTGTGAATTTATAATAATCATTGTTGTAACCATTACCATTGCTAACATTACAGTCATAAATACCATGCCATACTTAAAATGACTGAGTATCATATTGTTGATGTAATCATTGTGACTTCTATATGATGTTTATATGTATAACAATTTAATATGTAGGTGACTTATAGACCCATTGGGTCGGGTGCTATATTCATGTATTTATGTATGTATTGAAATATGTTAATGCACATGTCACTATAATAAACCTTTTACTTACTTACTTACTTACTTACTATATTTTAACACCGAGACTATTATTTAAGCCGTATTGAATTGAGTTTCTGATCATATCTGTCATTTTGCCAGAAGTTAAAAAGTGAAAAATCGACAGACTGTAACCCAGGCTACCATCCAAGCAGTATTTCATTCAATGGACCGGTACCCGGAGAGAACCACCGATCGTCCGCAAGTCGACTGGACAGCTTCCTGGTATGAATTATTTCGACACAGTGGAATTCGAACTTACAGCGGCGATATTACTAAGACGTCATTATATAACTATTAGTCACTTGAAACTCGCGTACTTAGCCACACAGCCACGTTGAGTCACAACATGTCATCTAATTTGCATAGTAAGTGCCGTTTTATATGTGTCCCTCTGTGACTCCATGTTATGACTGGTCCCAGCAGCATTGAGTGTGATGTACAGGACCTGTCCTATGACAGTATGGTCCTAGAGGACAACATAATGTATTAAGATGTATGACCTCTGTCAAAGTTATATGTGATAACGTTTCCCCCGTTAAATGACGGAATCCCATTTGCAATCTGTTATCCTTCACCTAAATTGGCTAATTCCCTTATACTAGCATTAGGGGATATGAGATGATTGCGCGTTCTTGAGATAATTCAAGAGACATTGATGATGTAATTGAACGGATGTATTATAATTAAGAAGTGCTCTTACTAGTAACAATCTGTAGTCCAGTGATAAAACGCTGGACTGGTAATCCAGGGATCGCAGGTTCGATCCCCCGTCTGACCATAATAAAATTAACAGACTTTCAGATGGGACGTTAAACCGAGGTCTCGTGTCGGTGCTTTACACCGTGCACTAAAAGAACCAGAGGAGACTCTGGAATGGGTCTGTCTGTATCATTGCACTATCCTCCAAAAATCTAAAATAACTAATCTCTTCAGGAGGCGACGCCCATATGGGCAACCGGTAGCGACGATAAATAAACGTAAAACACACATAGTAACAATAATTCAAACGATCACCAGAGAATCAAAACGATACATTTACATCGGAAGTTCATTCTCGTTGTCTTATATCCTCTTCTTCATTACAACTATATACGCCTAAACCTAAGATGGAAATATTCCGTAATACTTTTGTTTTTTCAGGTTCTTCCATTTGGAATTCACTACCTCATTATATTCAAAATTCCAACTCACTCAATATATTTAAAACTCGATATTTAAGTTGGAATAAACCAACAGAAACATAGAAATCTGGTATATATATACATACATAATAGATGAGCTCCACGTATTGCTGAATACTGTACTTAACATGTAGTGTTTCTTTAATTAATATGTTTTCTATGCCATTGTATATATGTTGAGGGCCTTATTTGTATTAGCCATGTGTTATGTAAGCTCCCTCATAAATAAAGTCTTTATTATTATTATTATTTATTATACATTTACACAGAACATAGTCTGTTTGTTTGTATGTTGCTTAGTGTTTTTAATTCGTATAACGACTCTTTAGCTAAAACCGTAGGCCTCCGCCCACTTAAACAACGCCCAATGGAGTTCATACCTCGATGGATACTATTAACCCGTGATTCATTTATTAATTAGTATACAGTACACAACTTGTGTCGCAATATCGTGATATAATTTGCAGACAGTTCTAGACAATAGAGCTGGATTAAGTGCGCATAAACCAAGAAATCAAACAACAATATCGTGATAGAATGAACAGACAGTTCTAGACAATAGAGCTGGATTAAGTGCGCATAAACCAAGAAATCAAACAACAATATCGTGATAGAATGAACAGACAGTTCTAGACAATAGAGCTGGATTAAGTGCGCATAAACCAAGAAATCAAACAACAATATCGTGATAGAATGAACAGACAGTTCTAGACAATAGAGCTGGATTAAGTGCGCATAAACCAAGAAATCAAACAACAATATCGTGATAGAATGAACAGACAGTTCTAGACAATAGAGCTGGATTAAGTGCGCATAAACCAAGAAATCAAACAACAATATCGTGATAGAATGAACAGACAGTTCTAGACAATAGAGCTGGATTAAGTGCGCATAAACCAAGAAATCAAACAACAATATCGTGATAGAATGAACAGACAGTTCTAGACAATAGAGCTGGATTAAGTGCGCATAAACCAAGAAATCAAACAACAATATCGTGATAGAATGAACAGACAGTTCTAGACAATATAGCTGGATTAAGTGCGCATAAACCAAGAAATCAAACAACAATATTGTGATAGAATGAGCAGGCAGTTCTAGACAATAGAGCTGGATTAAGTGCGCATAAACCAAGAAATCAAACAACAATATCGTGATAGAATGAGCAGACAGTTCTAGACAATAGAGCTGGATTAAGTGCGCATAAAGCAAGAAATCAAACAACAATATCGTGATGGAATGAGCAGACAGTTCTAGACACATAAAAAACTGTAACAAGCAAATCTTCCCGGCAATAATAATGAATGTGGACGAAAGTAATTTGTAAGAAACGCCAATATGGTCCAATTCTCTCAGACGGTGATTGATCTTAGACTGGGAGAATAATAGGTGCGTGAATCATATGATATGTAATTAAATGATAGATCAACTTGTCAATCAACACGGAGAACACACTCTTCAAATACGAGTATCTTCATCTCATTCACGTCGGATCTATAGCCCAGTTGTAACACGCTGGACTGGTAATCCAGGGATCGCAGGTTCGATCCCCCGTCTGACCCTAATAAAATGAATAGTCTTTCAGATGGGACGTTAAACCGAGGTCTCGTGTTGGTGCTTTACACCGTACACGTAATAGAACCAGGGGAGACTCTGGAATGGGTCTCTCTCTGTATCATTACACTATCTTCCAAAATATAAAATGACTAATATCTTCAGGAGGCGTCGTCTGTATATAATAACAAGTTTAGTCTAAATAATAATGAATAATTCTTAGTAAATGTATAACCCCTCGTGTTGATGTGATTCTCCCCTCCCCCACCGGGCAATTTCTGTCGTGTCTTAGGTTCAGTTTCACCGACAGCACCCCCGTGATCTCAGTTCAGCATATGTATAACTAGAGGCATGGTTACAGAGTTTACAACACAATGAACATGTGTGAAATATATTAGTATTTAAAACGTTTTGAATGCTTAATGAATGTCTGTACAGCTGTGATTATTCGATTGTTATCGTCCTCGCTCAACGTATCCCTACCAGATACTAACAAATCCACATTAAGTGGATGACAGCTTCTTGTTTCAGGAAAAAAGTATCCTCATCATCGATAGAGTTACAGCAAATTGTACATAATATCATCCTATAATCCATATCATGCAATGATCCTGTTTCTACACGCAATTTATGATTTCTAGACTAGTTCAATATTTATTGGGGATGGCAACGAATATTCAAATATTTTACAGTTTTCGAATATTCGGAAAAAGAAAAAAAATATTTGCAAAATTTAAATAAACTGTCATAAAATCAGATACGTCGTCGTTGTTTTCTTTTCAATATATCATAAAACCTTACACAGTTACAATACAAAAGAAATCGCCCGAGGAGGTGTGAATAAACCATGTTTGATCGCAACCACGACAGGTGTTAATTGACACTTGCCATGAAATTGGATAATTACAGTAGGTTCTAAGGTAGGTATTGTTTGAATTTTACTGTTTAATTTATAAACATGTTAATCTATATTACTGATTGAACCAATTCAATATTGCAAACTAATTTGTTTGCAAATTGTTGCTGCTGGGTAAATATCGGGGGTCTTTGATATGATTTTAAAATTGTTGTGCCTAGAAAATACCTTTGAAATATTACTGAACGTTTGCAGCAACATTCACGCCCATATGTATTTAAATCTTTTAATTAACTGCTCAATATTACCCATAAGTACTAGAGCCCGTAGACTACTGTCAGTGCCAGCAACGCCAGTCCCACCCGAACGCATCTTCACCGCAACTGGTCTACTTATCAACAAGCTAAGGAACAAATTATCCACTTCTCTTGTTGACAACATCATTTTTTAAAACAAGAACAACGTTCAAAAAGGTTGTGACATTGAGTTTTAATGTGCACGCATGGTGAGATCGTACGGTGCTACCCGTTGACATTTATGGACATATATATTGTATGTGTGAAATTTAGTACACATTGAAATGTTTCCAAGTAATTGAATTTGAATAAAGTTTAGCATGTTCTTATATAGAATTCTTCATTTATTATATATAGTAGCATAGGTATTAATTTGGTGTAATCCAGGGTCGCAGGTTCGATCCCCCGTCTGACCCTAATAAAATTAACAATCTTTCAGATGGGACTTTAAACCGACGTCTCGTGTCGGTACTTTACATCCTGCACGTAAAAGAACCAGAGGAGACTCTGGAACGTGTCTCTGTCTGTATCATTGCACTATCCTCCAGCATCTAAAATGACTAATCTTTTCGGGAGACGTCGCTCATATGGACAACCGGTAGCGACGATAAATAAACGTAAAACACACACACAGAATAAGCCACAAAAGAAAGTTGTAACAAAGTCCTATATCAACACACGTGTAATAACACCTGGCAGGATTCTGATTGGCTGATATAATTATCCTTATAATTTATTTAGCTAGACTTGAAAAGTATGCATATTTCTAGGTGTATTGGTACATAATATTAACGATAAGACAAATTTCGATTTAAAAGAAGTTTTGACGTAATAATAACGCTGTTTAAATCATTACGTAGTGACATCATGACAATATTTGTGACGTCATGACAATTTGCGCTGAATTTGGCCCCAAAATGAGAGTAGCAACCTTATTTTGTGTACACACATGATTGATTAAAATGAGCGCTATATGACAATGTGATAAAAACTGATCTCTATGGTTACATGCATGCAACAAACACCATTAATACTTGTAATAAGAGAAAAAGCAAGTGGATTGGACCGTAAGATTTGAACAACATTAGTAAGTTGGCACTTCCCATGAGAGTATGTTGAACTGAAATACCGTGTAGAGCATGTACGTTTTGATGGGCATGTATCAAATTATATGAAATTTAAATAAGAACATTACATATGTACCTACTTGTAAGTTTTGCTATGCATATATGACATTTAAATAAGAACATTACATACGTACCTACTTGTAAGTTTTGTTATGCATATATGACATTTAAATAAGAACATTACATACGTACCTACTTGTAAGTTTTGTTATGCATATATGACATTTAAATAAGAACATTACATATGTACCTACTTGTAAGTTTTGTTATGCATATATGACATTTAAATAAGAACATTACATATGTACCTAACCGAAAGGTAATTGATGTAGTGTTTGAATGACATAACTCAAATCAACAAAATGTCATTATTTATTCAGTATGACGTTTGTTAATTACTTGGAATTATTCTGGTATACGGTTTCTTAAACTTTTAAAACCGTTACCAAATATTCTCCTTTATTCCTATTTTATTCCCCTGTAATTCAATATTGCCGGATATATCGTCATACCTGTCTTAAGCAGCCAGCCAATTGAATCATAGAAGGTGGCTGCTTAGCACGGATGGCTGTTTAATAGAGGGTCAAATGTATAATAAAACAACATATTGTGGAATCTGGAAACCGTGTGCTTAATACAGTTTGGCTGCTTAATATAGGTGACTACTAACACAGGTTTGGCTGTATTAGAAATTATATATTACAACGTGTGTGTAACTATATGCTACGCCATGCACAGCATTACGACCTTTATTTAGCAAATATAAACGGACACTACAACCCTACTTATAGAGGCATAAGTCAGGGTTCCAAGTCTCGAAAAATAAACTAATAAGCAATCAAGTAAGCTCCGACAAATAAAACACTGTTGTCTCGTGGATTTGGACGTCATTATTTCCATGCAGATATGCAAGAGATTCGGATTATATATCCCGTATGAAGGCATGGTTCCCGGCTGATATTATCATATGTATTGTAGCTACATGATACAACGGCATTGAATGATAGATACAAACAACACATCACTCAAGACTAACAGAGAGTCCAGATGCATGTACATTCGTCGTAGTTTCACCAGGAAGTATGTAATAGTATTCTTTATAGTCGCTTTCGCAGAGGCATTTGGGCGACTGGTTTCTATAAGTAGTTTATGTTGACTGCTACCATGTTTATGAAGACATCTGAAGAGGCATCTTCGTTCTTCCCAGAGTAACACGTCCTGTATCCTTTCTTTCGAAGGCGGTCCCTTTTTGGGCCACATCCTCCACCATTTGTCAGCTACCAGCAGCGCAGCAATAATGGTTCCGGTTTCTTCGCTGGGGTCCTCGTCGATATCTAGAAGTCGCGTCCCACCGTCTCCTTGAAGGAGCCGGCTAAAATCAATCTCCAGTTATCAGCCGTCTCCAGCACCGAACATTGCTGTATCGCCAAGTAGGAATGTTAGTCTGTGCCACTCATACTGAGTCACGCAGCCTCTACTGTTCCGATAGCGCGGCTTCCGTCAGCGAAGTCCTTGACCCATTTTCCTGCTGTGAGCTGTGTCTAGGTCACGACGTGCACGCTGTATAGGAGAACCCTGGTAGGAAGTATGGCGACTAGCTCATTGTTGAACATACAATAAACATGGGCGTACATTCATTGTGCGTGCATGAACTAGTAGCAGTGATCTTGCAACATTCAGTTCCATACAAAGAATTCCAAGGCAGATGATAGTACATGTAGTAGTAGCAACACATGTATTAAATACGACACTCAAGTGTCAGTTTGTCAGAGTAATGCACAAAACAAGTGTTATACGAATTTAGGAAATAATGTTTGTATTTCATATAATTTTATTTATAGGCGAATAAAACATGGTTTGGAGTTCTGACGAGTAGGAAATAACAACGCAGGCCGTATGCCTACTTGGTTAATTCCGGCGCTCAGAACGAGCATATATGAGCATGTGATATGCTCATTATCAATTTTACATACAGCCATATGGCCGCAATAAATACACTTAGTACATTACAAACATGTCGGCGTGTTTAATGTGATACACTCATATAATTATTTAGATGTTACCAGTAATGCTATATATTACAAAACTCCATATAAAACAGTTCGGAACTTCTAAATAGTTATATATTTTACCCAATGAAATCATTAGAGGATCAGAATAGAGCATGCCTCGCATTGCACACTAATTGAATACAGTCAAACCTGTGTTAGTGGTCACCTCCATTAAGCAGCCAACCTGTATTAAGCAGCCAGTTTCCAAGTTCGCGATATGTTATTTCATTATACAGTTTCCCTCTATTAAGTAACCACCTGTGTTATGCAGTCACTTTCTGTGAGTCCCTTAGTTTTAACATTTATTTCAGTATTTGTACATGTATTCAAGAAATGAACATTTTACATATAATTTAACAGCAGTAGACTGAAAGGGATTAGAACGAATGAAAACTGATATAGTTCTTCGCCGTATCAATTGATTGATATACAATATGCAGGTGATTCCCTTGACTGACTGCTTAAGACAGGTTTGACTGTAGAGGATATTTGCTATATGCTATATGTTTGTTACGATGTAAAACCCAAATAAACAACCTTACTATTGTGTGTGTGTGTGTGTGTGTGTGTGTGTGTGTGTGTGTGTGTGTGTGTGTGTGTGTGTGTGTGTGTGTGTGTGTGTGTGTGTGTGTGTGTGTGTGTGTGTGTGTGTGTGTGTGTGTGTGTGTGTGTGTGTGTGTGTGTGTGTGTGTGTGTGTGTGTGTGTGTGTGTGTGTGTGTGTGTGTGTGTGTGTGTGTGTGTGTGTGTGTGTGTGTGTGTGTGTGTGTGTGTGTGTGTGTGTGTGTGTGTGTGTGTGTGTGTGTGTGTGTGTGTGTGTGTGTGTGTGTGTGTGTGTGTGTGTGTGTGTGTGTGTGTGTGTGTGTGTGTGTGTGTGTGTGTGTGTGTGTGTGTGTGTGTGTGTGTGTGTTGTGTGTGTGTGTGTGTGTGTGTGTGTGTGTGTGTGTGTGTGTGTGTGTGTGTGTGTGTGTGTGTGTGTGTGTGTGTGTGTGTGTGTGTGTGTGTGTGTGTGTGTGTGTGTGTGTGTGTGTGGTGTGTGTGTGTGTGTGTGTGTGTGTGTGTGTGTGTGTGTGTGTGTGTGTGTGTGTGTGTGTGTGTGTGTGTGTGTGTGTGTGTGTGTGTGTGTGTGTGTGTGTGTGTGTGTGTGTGTGTGTGTGTGTGTGTGTGTGTGTGTGTGTGTGTGTGTGTGTGTGTGTGTGTGTGTGTGTGTGTGTGTGTGTGTGTGTGTGTGTGTGTGTGTGTGTGTGTGTGTGTGTGTGTGTGTGTGTGTGTGTGTGTGTGTGTGTGTGTGTGTGTGTGTGTGTGTGTGTGTGTGTGTGTGTGTGTGGTGTGTGTGTGTGTGTGTGTGTGTGTGTGTGTGTGTGTGTGTGTGTGTGTGTGTGTGTGTGTGTGTGTGTGTGTGTGTGTGTGTGTGTGTGTGTGTGTGTGTGTGTGTGTGTGTGTGTGTGTGTGTGTGTGTGTGTGTGTGTGTGTGTGTGTGTGTGTGTGTGTGTGTGTGTGTGTGTGTGTGTGTGTGTGTGTGTGTGTGTGTGTGTGTGTGTGTGTGTGTGTGTGTGTGTGTGTGTGTGTGTGTGTGTGTGTGTGTGTGTGTGTGTGTGTGTGTGTGTGTGTGTGTGTGTGTGTGTGTGTGTGTGTGTGTGTGTGTGTGTGTGTGTGTGTGTGTGTGTGTGTGTGTGTGTGTGTGTGTGTGTGTGTGTGTGTGTGTGTGTGTGTGTGTGTGTGTGTGTGTGTGTGTGTGTGTGTGTGTGTGTGTGTGTGTGTGTGTGTGTGTGTGTGTGTGTGTGTGTGTGTGTGTGTGTGTGTGTGTGTGTGTGTGTGTGTGTGTGTGTGTGTGTGTGTGTGTGTGTGTGTGTGTGTGTGTGTGTGTGTGTGTGTGTGTGTGTGTGTGTGGTGTGTGTGTGTGTGTGTGTGTGTGTGTGTGTGTGTGTGTGTGTGTGTGTGATACTTCATTGTGTAGACCTGCACCATTGCTGACGTATTTAGACGTATTTAGGCGACCTATAAACCGTATTTAGGCGACCTATAATCGGTATTTAGGCGACCAATAAGCCGTATTTAGGTAACCTATAAACCGTATTTAGGCGTCCTATAAGCCGTATTAGGCGACCTATAGCCGTATTTAGGCGACCTATAAGCCGTATTTAGGCGACCTATAAGCCGTATTTAGGCGACCTATAAGCCGTATTTAGGCGACCTATAAGCCGTATTTAGGCGACCTATAAACCGTATTTAGGCGACCTATAAACCGTATTTAGGCGACCTATAAGCCGTATTTAGGCGACCTATAAGCCGTATTTAGGCGACCTATAAACCGTATTTAGGCGACCTATAAACCGTATTTAGGCGACCTATAAGCCGTATTTAGGCGACCTATAAGCCGTATTTAGGCGACCTATAAACCGTATTTAGGCGACCTATAAACCGTATTTAGGCGACCTATAAGCCGTATTTAGGCGACCTATAAGCCGTATTTAGGCGACCTATAAACCGTATTTAGGCGACCTATAAACCGTATTTAGGCGACCTATAAGCCGTATTTAGGCGACCTATAAGCCGTATTTAGGTGACCTATAAGCCGTATTTAGGCGACCTATAAACCGTATTTAGGCAACCTATAAGCCGTATTTAGGCGACCTGTAAGCCGTATTTAGGCGGGTCATAAACCGTATTTAGGCAACCTATAAACCGTATTTAGGCGACCTATAAGCCGTATTTAGGCGACCTATAAGCCGTATTTAGGCGGGTAATAAACCGTATTTAGGCGACCTATAAGCCGTATTTAGGCGACCTATAAACCGTATTTAGGCGACCTATAAACCGTATTTAGGCGACCTATAAGCCGTATTTAGGCGACCTATAAGCCGTATTTAGGCGACCTATAAGCCGTATTTAGGCAACCTATAAGCCGTATTTAGGCGACCTATAAGCTGTATTTAGGCGGGTCATAAACCGTATTTAGGCGACCTATATGCCGTATTTAGGCGACCTATATGCCGTATTTAGGCGGGTCATAAACCGTATTTAGGCAACCTATAAGCCGTATTTAGGCGACCTATAAGCCGCATTTAGGCGACCTATAAGCCGTATTTAGGCGACCTATAAGCCGTATTTAGGCGACCAATAAACCGTATTTAGGCGACCTATAAGCCGTATTTAGGCGACCTATAAACCGTATTTAGGCGACCTATATGCCGTATTTAGGCGGGTCATAAACCGTATTTAGGCGACCTATATGCCGTATTTAGGCGGGTCATAAACCGTATTTAGGCAACCTATAAGCCGTATTTAGGCGACCTATAAACCGTATTTAGGCAACCTATATGCCGTATTTAGGCGGGTCATAAACCGTATTTAGGCAACCTATAAGCCGTATTTAGGCAACCTATAAATCGTATTTAGACAACCGATGTGTCGTATTTAGGCGACCTATAAGCCGTAATAATTGTAGGCGACCTATAAACCGTATTTAATAGACATGTAAATGGTATTTAGGCAATGCATAAGCCGTTCATAGACAAACCATAAGCCCATGAATAGAGACTATTGTATGATGTTAAGGATCGTTGTGTTTGCGCAACTCGTGTTCAAGCACTATTTGGAATTATATTCTTCGGGAGTTCATAAAGTATTTGTGCAATTAATGCTCTCTTCGAAATCAATATGTAATATCCTGATCTAACAGAAAAACAGAATAGCAAGAGGTATAGAAGACAGTACAAAGCTTTTTATCCCACACACAGAATACAGATTAAGCATAAATTCTGCTGAATGGACAATTTTACCGATTTCAGCTGATGCGAAGAGCAATCCTAACTTGATGGTGTAAATGTTGCCGTAACACAATACAAAATGAGCAAATCCTTTTAAAGTTCAGATTGACAATGCCACTCAAGAGGATTGCGCAATATATCGTTACCCGCGGAAGCATGCTGCAGTAAGTGTAGTGTAAATGGCGATTGCACGCGTAACTCACGCGTAACAAACAATTCATTCAATTAGCGTGGCTTTCTTAGTTACGATAACACAATTAACGCGCAACAATATGAACGTATACTGAGCAACACTATTAACAAACTGAAACTAGATCGTGTATGTAGAGTTGTTTGGCACTTCTCTACACATCAGCTGTTAATCTGCATTATGGAATATGTCGTTAATAATGTCTAGCTGTACTGGTTATGTATAACTGGGACACGGTTATCACCCGATTAATGCAACCGTTATTCAATAGTTTCTACACATTTATTAAAGCTCGATTGCGAAACAAGTTCTTACAACTTATATGAATCGCTCTCGATACCTCATTCCGGATGGAATCCATCGCCACGAGAGCGAGAGAAGAGGCATGTGGAATTTAAATGCCTTGCCCAAGGGCACAATCGTAACGGCTCCAGCGGGCGTGGGGGGGGGGCGAACTCCGGGAATTTCACACCAGAAGTGAACTCGCTACGTATACGCTATCACGATTGCTATTGTTATTCATTGGGGCACGGTAATTTCACGATTGTTACAACCGTTATGTATCATTGGGCTACGGTATGCATGGTAAGCTCGACTACTACCATGATCAATAATCTCATCATTCGGAAGCTTTCTTAAGCGCAGAGCCCACAGAAGATGTTGATCTTAAAACGTTTAAGTGATAGATCATGGCATAGTTTGCAGGTTCGATTCCCCGTCTGACCCTAATAAAATTAACAGTCTTTCAGATGGGACTTTAAACCGAGGTCTCGTGTCGGTGCTTTACACAGTGCACGTAAAAGAACCAGAGGAGAATCTGGAATGGGTCTCTGTCTGTATCATTGCACTTTCCTCCAAAATCTAAAATGACTAATCTCTTCAGGAGGCGTCGCTCATATGGGTAACCGGTAGCGACGATAAATAAACGTAAAACACACACACAGTTTGCATCATTGTGTTTTACTCATGCATAACCCAAGCACCGGCTCTCGCACGTCGATTTATTAATACATCCTACATTGAAAAAACTCTATATCAATTTACATGAAGGAGAAAATGGAAAACCTCTAAGACGAAAATATTCATCGCATTATTCTGTAGTTGATCACAGACAATTACGTGTGCCAAAGAGATAACATGACACACCCATATAAATATATAGGTCATATTTGACATTCAGAAGAGGAAATTAAGTAACAAATAATCTATTGTATTAACTTGGTGGAATTAGAAACATAACTAACACTCAATAGAGACGATTCCACAGAAGTTTAATTCTGATACGCTTCTTGGAACTAATACTTCTTTGGGTTCATGAAGATAGATAACCAGGTCTTTGGGTGGATGGATGGATGGATGGATGGATGGATGGATGGATGGATGGATGGGTGGATGGGTGGGTGGGTGGGTGGGTGAGTGGGTTGATGGATGGATGGGTGGATGGGTGGATGGGTGGATGGGTGGGTGTCTGGGGTTTATTGAGTTTATTTGGATGGATGGATGGATGGATATATAGATATATTTATTTCGGCAATGAATGCATACATGGACATCTAAAACAATATGTACAGTATATAAAGAAAATTGTCACATACATGAGAATAAATATACCATGGCATGCACACCAACACCGAGGATAACACAAAGAGAGAGAACTCGTATTTCCATTGCGGTCCTCTGCGCTGGTGGCATGACACAGGGTGGCATTTAACATTTAAATTACTTCAATGAATTAAGAATTTAACAATGATTGCATAGAACATAATAAAAATAAAAAATTAGTTTTACATCAAAGTATGAAACCTTACATTAAAATTAAATTATTTGTGTCGTAGTACAATCTGAGCGAAGTAATGGATGGTTAATCCTTTCCCTCCTAGAAGCACCTCTTGACGCCATTACCAATACCACATACGATGTACATTAGTAGCCAAACCAATGTTCATAATAAAGGCTAGAATCATATGTAGTCCCAGTAATGTCTATGGAGGTGGGATAGATATGGCAACTACTTATCCACTGCATGATAGCTAAATGGCTGTCGTTTCAATGGAGATATAATAGTATATTAACCTAAGTCTCTATGAAGGAAAGGGTTAATACTGTGAGCATTATTTCTAACCATTTTCTAATTAACTGTTTTTTTATATCTTCTGTATTATCTCTGCTAATCATTCTCGCTACGATCAAAGCGAAGCTATTTCATTTAGCCAATGTGCAATAGATTATATTTTGTCTTTCTGTGTTTTTGTTTGTTTCTTTTTTTCTCTGTAAGAGTTTAAAGTCGTACAATCAACTTAGGTCACATGACGACTCTCCAGCTATTATTGGTGGTGGAAGACCCCGGTGCCCCTCCGAGCAGTATTTCAGGCTCGGACGGGCACACGGGTAAAACCACCGACCTTCCACTGGATAGTTTCGTCACTTGAAAGAAGTCGACACCACATTGGGATTCGAACATGCAGCCTATATTTATTTTATTTGATGATATATACTTGTACATACATCATGTGTCTGTATATTTCCAAGTTGCGTGAACATCAACGCAGATTCCTGGAAAATAACTGGATGGCTCGCAGACATCTGCGTGTGTATGTAACATAGTTGGAATGTGTGTAGACGTTTGCATGACACAGGGGCTTGTATTTAGTTTATACAAATTTATTTTAGCTCGATTGCGAAACAAGTTCTTACAACTTATGTTAATCACTCTCGAGACCTCATTCCTGATGGAATCCATCGCCACGAGGGAGAGAGAAGAGGCAATGTGGAATTTAAATGCCTTGCCTAAGGGCACAATCGTAACTGCTCCAGCGGGGCTCGAACTCCGGACCTTTCGCACCTGAAGCGAACGCGCATCCACTGCGCTATCACGACTTCCGCTTGTATTTAGTCTGGTGTGAATACAATATACAGATTAACTGTTTGTCTTGCGAAAAATACGGCTTGAAAGACGAACTAAATACTGTTGTAATCTTAAGAAGTACAAATCTTGTTATCTTGTTAAAGTTATTTATTGACTTACTGTGTCTATTCTCTCAGAATATCAATGGTATATCAAAATTGGCCTGTGTGTCTTGGGTTGTCATTCGTCCGTTACCCTCAACTATTATGGTAAACAGGAATGTGTATTCTCTGGAATTGTTTTATCTGGTGATGCTATCAGCATGTACCCTCATAAATGTGCCTGGTTTGTTGGATTACAGGGTGATCCTATGATCGGGATGTTACCATCACTTATCGTCAGACAATGAGGTGTTACCCATATTTATCATCACTAGGGTAACGTTCCAAATATGGAGAGCAACTGCTTTCTGTATAAAAACACCAGCTTATGACATGCGGGGAGGACCAACATACGGATATGTAGTCCAGTGGTTAACACGTTGGACTGTTAACCAAGGGATCGCAGGTTCGATCCCCCGACTGACCCTAATGAAATTAACAGTCTTTCAGACTTAAACCGAGGTTTCGTGTTCGTGGTTTACACCATGTACGTAATGGAACCAGAGGAGATTCTGGAATGGGTCTCTGTCTGTATCATTGCACTATCCTACACAAATCTAAAATGACTAATCTCTTCAGGATGCGTCGCTCATATGGGCAACCGGTAGCGACGATAAATAAACGTTAAAAAAGGCGTACATCACTTTAGGACAACAGACCGGTCGACCAGACTGAGTGGCCAGTCTGCTTGACTTACACACATACGACAATATGGGGAGGGCAGTTTACTAATGTTGCTAGAACTTGTTGCCCAACCCATTTTGCATTGTATCACATATAATGAATGTTAAGTCTATATGTACTATATATGTAAAATAGCAAATAAAATATGATTAAACAATACGACAATATGAATCCTGCTCACAGAAGAAACTATGCGTGACTGATTCCATAATTTCCAACCTTGCTAAACTTGCTAACCTCAGCAGAAAGTGGGTCTAATCTATATTGCAGCATGTGTAATTAGGGATACAGATGTTCTAGTCTGTTTTATTGGTGATGAAATGGCGATTTACTGTTCCGTGTCACTTAGTGCCAGGATATTAAAATGTATTGATCTCTACACAATTATGAAAGAAGTATGTCATTAGTTACATATTGATGTGCAATATATTTTTCAAACACGTATTGATGTTGACATACACTATTTTATCAACACGCATTGATGAATAATTCTAAGAACACGATAATGAAGTTTGTTTGCACAGATACTCCAAGGTGCGGTCAGGTGTACATTGTGTTTGCCAGTGGTAGATCAATGGAGCTAGTTTTATTACGAACGTTCGCACTAACATAAGTGGTTGTGTTGTTGTGTATTGTAGTGGAATGAGGTTCCCGGCACGGGGCGCTAAAATGAATAACATTGAATAACAAATATTATATTAGCCAACAACATTGTAAATCCTAAAAGTTGTGCGTTTATTGGTGTAAGATAGTGTTGTATTTCATCTCGTGATCACAGAAATATGTTTTTCCAAATATAAATTTAGGTGATCACTGGGTGAAATAAATAGAGAATATTAGGTTACTGTCTTATAAATTTTAATTTTTTCGGAGACGAGCCTAATAAATTAAAATTTATAAGACAGTAACCTAATATTCTATTTATCCTACATTCTGAGTGTCCACCCGACACAAAAACAAACAAACTAGCCATGACAGCTTACAAACTCGCTACGCACTTGGTAATATGTTGCGCATTGATATTTCTATTTATAGATAAATGATAAATGACATTTCTCTGACAACAGTAGTTTCCAGAGGGGTCTCATCGAGTGCTGTTAATTCATCCCAAACAACCTGAAAGTGTACCTGTACACGACTGTTGGGACATTTTCCAAACTCAGCAGACAACACAATACGTAAGCTAAGTAAGCTAAGCTGACGACAGGTCTACGCTTTGTTTATTTACAAATCGTAATCTGGGTCATAAAAGTAGTCCGTCACAAAAGTTTATTAGGCACTGACTAATAAAGCAAAATTTATTAGGCAGGCCGTTTTTGTACGTTATTTCGATAAATTCCAATATTACACTAGTAAGTACACATATTCTGTATGTCTTCAACTATAAGCTATGCCTAATGAATATTGACATGTCCCCTTGGAGAGGTGAATCTACACATACTGCACTAACGGGCAAGCTAGCTAGCACGCTCTGTTAGTGTGTATAATGTTTAAGTATAGTCGAGTGTGTATCCACATGGCGTTCATGTCTTGTTTAGTGCACACCATTAAGAAATATTTCTAATTCCAGCGTAATCGGGAGTTTCGACTAAGCGCTATAAAAGGACAGAAAGTAATGAGAATTTTCGTACTGGTTCCTAATATAATATAGTGTAGCAATCAATATTACTTGAAGACGCAGACTTTTATATTCACTTAAAGCGACACTACATTCGGTGAAAACGCAAATGTCTGCAGAATGTATTTTCCTATTATATGGTATAATTTGTTTCCAAATATTAAAATTTTGCCCCAAAAGCTGAGTATTTCAACTAATAAACAAACGTCGTATACGCGGTTTGCTGACATAGCAAACTAATGTTGCTAGGATAGACAGCCATGCGTAACACAACTCTCGAGTATCCTGAATAACACGATTTATGGTACAGATTTACCGTTATATTTCACATATTTATTTGTAAACTAATATTAGTTAAATTATCTCTATTAAAACAACATTATCTCGCGTTTAGTATTGACTCCGATGACAAACAAACGTCAATTCAGGAGCATGGATGACCGTTATATTAAATCCTACTTTAAATTTTGAAGGTGTGTAGACAACAAAAACATTGTTTATTGATTCAATGTTAGTGTTCGAATGTATTCAGAAGAATTTGTAGTAGCAATGCATTTATACGCGAACAAATGCATTTTATTTGCTTTTTGCGATGTAATGTCGCTCTTAAACTTGAAAATGAGAGATTTATTACAAACCCAGTAGGGCAATACGCCCCACGAGCCTGAGGTACAACACTTTACGTGCATAGCAAATAGTGGCCACCAATCTGGCGGGAAAGGAAAAGTGTGCAATACAACAATATACTCATTGATTACAAAATAATCACATATTAAATAATTACGGAACAGCTAGTTTTAGCTTTCTACTTGATCCTTTGCATTATTGTAATTTGTATGTCGTGGTATGTTATATGTGATTTATGTCTTGCAATAAATAATGTTTAAAGCGACATTACATCGCAAAAAGCAAATAAAATGCAGTTTTATAAATTTTATAAATACATTGCTACTTGTGTGGCGTCCGTGGTCCAGTGGTAGAGGGTCGGATTTGGAATCAAGCAAGGCACCTCACACACATTGCTTAGTACTGGTTAACCACTTAGGTCGGCTAAGTATGCCCAGGAAAACATGTCTAGGTCCCCGCAAGGGGACATACATACATACATAAAGTAAATAAAGTCACCTATTTTAGATACGATTTAGATTATTCCTGGAATATTATAAAAATTCCGATAATACTAAATAAATCATCTCTACTTTTCAAATTCCTCCACGCATGTGTGTGTTTTACGTTTATTTATCGTCGCTACCGGTTGCCCATATGAGCGATGCCTCCTGAAGATATTAGTCATTTTAGATTTTGGAGGATAGTGCATGATACAGACAGAGACCCATTCCAGAGTCTCCTCTGGTTCTTTTACGTGCCCGATGTAAAGCACCGACACGAGACCTCGGTTTAACGTCCCATCTGAAAGACTGTTAATTTTATTAGGGTCAGACGGGAGATCGAACCTGCGATCCCTGGATTACCAGTCCAGCGTATTACCACTGGGCTATAGATCCGTATGTGTGATGTACGCCGATGAATGGAACAGTATATATACTACTTATGATTGCTTTCCTCGTGCTACATGATAAACTCATTTGTAACTGTTCTAACTGGCCATAATATTTGCAGTTTATATTTAGAGGCCCAGACAGATTACTTTTATAACATAACTTTATGGGGGTATATATATACCATATTGATCTTAACAATTAATTGATTATCGATAACTCCGTCTGGGCCACAATTTATTACTAGTAGTAACAGTTAATAATATAACAGTAAAACACATGCTTCGCTGTAAGTTCACCTGCCAGACTTGGCCGTAATCAAATGTCTTTAAGGTTGATATTTTAAGAGTTTATACAACATATATATATAGATGCCAATGAGAGACATCGGTGAGTTACTGCCCCTTTAAAGTAGATAGGTCCTATTAAGTGCTATCCTTTGTTTTGTTCGTTGTTTCCTTTGCACAACATGCTAGCAATTTTATTCTAATATCGCTTATTATGAGTATTAAATTACTATATCTCGACATTTCTCCTACAGTATATGCATTGGGTACTTATTTGTAAAAGAATGTTATCAGTTAATTAACACGATTTTGATCAAATCACATTTATCATACCACAACATCTGGTTAGGGAACAACAGTAAAAACAAAGGATTCTAACTAAAAGGACCTATTCACATTTTGGAATAAATCGGAATTTATCTGCCAAGGGAGGTAATAGAAAATTACAGATGTCTCTCATTAATATACACATTCAACCAATAAAAATGACCCGAAACTTTAGGATATTAACTGCAAAATATAACACAGGTTACAAGTACAAAATATAACACAGGTTACAAGTACAAAATATAACACAGGTTACAAGTACAAAATATAACACAGGTTACAAGTACAACATATAACACAGGTTACAAGTACAACATAAAACACAGGTTACAAGTACAACATATAACACAGGTTACAAGTACAAAATATAACACAGGTTACAAGTACAAAATATAACACAGGTTACAAGTACAACATAAAACACAGGTTACAAGTACAAAATATAACACAGGTTACAAGTACAACTTATAACACAGGTTACAAGTATAAAATATAACACAGGTTACAAGTACAAAATATAACACAGGTTACAAGTACAAAATATAACACAGGTTACAAGTACAACATATAACACAGGTTACAAGTACAACATATAACACAGGTTACAAGTACAACATATAACACAGGTTACAAGTACAACATATAACACAGGTTACACGTACAAAATGCTCACTCTTCATACAATTGTGCATTCAGCTGTAGCCATTACGACTGTGCCCTGAGGCAATACAATTAAATTCCATAGTGCCCTTTCTCTCCTCTCCCTCATGGCGATAGATTCCATCAGGAATGAGGTATCGAGAGCGATTAATATAATGGTGTACAAACTCGTTTCGTAATCTAGCTAAAATAAATGTGTCGTGTGCGTCTGGAAATACAAAAAATAGATATTTTATCCAAATCAAATAGCAGTATATCTATATTACTACCGTCTTCGCGGCCTAGTGGTTAAGGTGTTCGCCTACCGAGCGGGAGGTCGCAAGTTTGAACGTCGTCAGGGGTTCGGTCTGATATGGCCGGTTGGTGAGCCGCCAGCTAGTTAAACAATGGTTACCGATTGTCTATCAGCCTGGCGCTTGGCCTACAAGGATAGGATTCGGGAAGTAGTGATGTTCAAAGTATACAGGCAAACAGGAAAGTATATTTTTCAAATACAGTCAAACCTGTGCTAAAGGTCACCTCCGAATAAAGGCCGCATATGAAAAACCTGTCTCTAAAGACCACCATTTTTCTCTCCCGTCGAGCCATTGTCAAATCATTTTAACCCTCTATTGAGAGGCCACCTGCCAACAAAAGCCATTTTGTTTACTTTCCCGAGGATGGCCTTTATAGACAGGTTTGACTGTATATGTGTAACGGTATGTATATTAACCCAATATGTGAGGTGATAGGTAGGCAACCCGGTTAGCTCAGTCGGTAGAGCAATCGCCCTGTAAGCGAGTCGTCCCGGGTTCGAGTCCCGGACTGGCTGCATGTTTTCTCACCTGGGTTACATATGGTTACTGTGGTAATGTGATAAAAAGGAGCTTGCATTGGTGATGTATACAATGCTTTATGAAACTCGTTTTGGAATTTGCTATTAAGCTCGCCAAACGTCTCATAAAATATGGTATGAAATCACAACTCGTGTAAGATCCTATACAGTCCAACCTATGTTAGTGGTCACATCCATTAAGCAGTCAACCTGTATTGAGCAGCCAGTTGCCAGAGTCCCACTATGTCGTTTTATTATACATTTGATCTCTATTAATGTTGGTAAAACTTGTGACCCAACCCATTGGCTTCTAAATTATTACAGTTTCACTCCTAAAATATTCATTACATTTCATTTGTTGAACAATTATTGTGCAGTCTGTGTATATATATGTTATTTGAAGGCAATACAATATGCTTAAACTAAACCTCTATTAAGCAGCCACCTGTGCTAAGCAGCCACTTTCTGTAATTCCCTCGGATGGCTGCTTAGCACAGGTTTGACAGTATATAATATATCAATGGGCTACACCTCTTTAACGTGTTACTGTATAAAGTAAAAAGTACATTAAAGTGTCTGTTTATTATAGTGTCACCCCCTATTTAAAGGGCCAGCCATTTCTGACTTATGAGACACTTCTTTTTATGAACATCAGTACTTCCCGAATCCTATGCTTGTATGCCAGGCGCCAGGCTGGTAGGCAATCGGTAACCATTATTTAACTAGCTGGCGGCTCACCAACCGGCCATATCAGAACGAACCCCTGACGAGATTCGTACCTTCGACCTCCCGCTCCGTAGGCGGACGCATTAACCACTGGGCAACGGAGACGGTCGTGTATAAGGATGCCCAATAAAACATATTGATCTTGATCCTGACCTAGATAGAGATACATCAGTGCCAGTGCAAATGTATTATAATCAACCATCGTGTTAGATAAAACTGCGAGTATGAACACACCTGCATCCATAACTTCTCGTTCAGTTAGACGACCATAATTACATCTATTAGCTATGCCATTAGCTTTATCTTTGAACTTCTCAATTTACTTCCAGATTATAGCAGCATTAATATTTTCAATATCTAGGAACCTTTCAGGAACATAATTGTTGCTATTATCTATCTCTATGGTCATAATACGAGCAGATGCAATGTCTATTCGTTATGCGCTTGATACATACACTGCAAATCAATGTTAGAAAATATATAATGTCATTTAAAGAGGTGTGCTCCATTGATTTACGTGTCACCCCCAAAGTTTCCAGGTTTTATTTTATCCAACCGTCTGACCCTAATAAAATTAACAGTCTTTCACATGGGACCTTAAACCGAGGTCTCGTGTCGGTGCTGTACAACGTGCACGTAAAAAAAACCCAGAGGAGATTCTGGAATGAGTCTCTGTCTGTATCATTGCACTATCCTCCGAGGTCTCATGTCAGTGCTTTACACTCTGTTTGTATCTTTGCACTATCCTCCGAGGTCTCATGTCAGTGTTTTACACTATGTTTGTATCTCTACACTATCCTCAGCATGAGTTATGAGAAACTATATACAATTTTAATAATAAAAAAACACAAAGCATCTAAAAGCATAGTATTAAGACATAAATCGACATTAACATTTGAATTTAAAACCTAAGACTACATTTATTACAACCAGATCATTGCATGAGAAATGTAAGTCATTCTGTAAATTGATACTGTACTCTTACTAGATAACAATAACTGACCTTCTCTGATGAATTATGTATGTGATGACACCCATCAGGAATGCTCACACTGGAACCCATATTATAACAGTGTTTGGACTAATTGAAGTACTAGTTTGTACGGTTTATGTCGAAGAAAACAATTTTCCTGTTGATGTAATATATCACTGAATCATTGGTGATTACTGGTAATTAATGGTTCTCACTTGGGTATTCTATCTAACGTGGGCATTCTATCTAACGTGGGTATTCTATCTAACGTGGGTATTCTATCTAACGTGGGCATTCTATCTAACGTGGGTATTCTATCTAACGTCGGTATTCTATCTAACGTGGGTATTCTATCTAACGTGGGTATTCTATCTAACGTGGGTATTCTATCTAACGTGGGTATTCTATCTAACGTGGGTATTCTATCTAACGTGGGCATTATATCTCACGTGGGTATTCTATCTAACGTCGGTATTCTATCTAACGTGGGTATTCTATCTAACGTGGGTATTCTATCTAACGTGGGCATTCTATCTAACGTGGGTATTCTATCTAACGTCGGTATTCTATCTAACGTGGGTATTCTATCTAACGTGGGTATTCTATCTAACGTGGGCATTATATCTCACGTGGGTATTCTATCTAACGTGGGTATTCTATCTAACGTCGGTATTCCATCTCACGTGGACATTCTATCTAACGTGGGTATTCTATCCTACGTGGGTATTCCATCTAACGTGGGCATTATATCTCCCGTGGGTATTCTATCTCACGTGGGTATTCTATCTCACGTGGGTATTCTATCTAACGTGGGTATTCTATCTAACGTGGGCATTATATCTCACGTGGGTATTCTATCTCACGTGGGTATTCTATCTAACGTGGGTATTCTATCTAACGTCGGTATTCCATCTCACGTGGACATTCTATCTAACGTGGGTATTCTATCCTACGTGGGTATTCCATCTAACGTGGGTATTCTATCCTACGTGGGTATTCTATCTAACGTGGGTATTCTATCTAACGTGGGCATTATATCTAACGTGGGTATTCTATCTAACGTGGGCATTCTATCCTACGTGGGTATTCTATCTAACGTGTGTATTCTATCTAACGTGGGTATTCGATCTAACGTGGGTATTCTATCTCACGTGGGTATTCTATCTAACGTGGGTATTCTATCTAACGTGGACATTCTATCTAACGTGGGTATTCTATCTAACGTGGACATTCTATCTAACGTGGGCATTCTATCTAACGTGGACATTCCATCTTACGTGGGACATTCCATCTTACGAGGGAATTCTATCTAACGTGGTGTATTCCATCTCACGTGGGAATTCTATCTAACGTGGGCATTCCATCTCACGTGGGAATTCTATCTAACGTGGGTATTCTATCTAACGTGGACATTCCATCTTACGTGAGTATTCTATCTAACGTCGGTATTCCATCTCACGTGGACATTCTATCTAACGTGGGTATTCTATCTTACGTGGGTATTCTATCCTACGTGGGTATTCTATCTAACGTGGGTATTCTATCCTACGTGGGTATTCTATCTAACGTGTGTATTCTATCTTACGTGGGTATTCTATCCTACGTGGGTATTCTATCTCACGTGGGTATTCTATCTAACGTGGGTATTCTATCTAACGTGTGTATTCTATCTTACGTGGGTATTCTATCCTACGTGGGTATTCTATCTCACGTGGGTATTCTATCTAACGTGGGTATTCTATCTAACGTGTGTATTCTATCTCACGTGGGTATTCTATCTAACGTGGGTATTCTATCTAACGTGTGTATTCTATCTAACGTGGGCATTCTATCTAACGTGTGTATTCTATCTAACGTGGGCATTCTATCTAACGTGGGTATTCTATCTAACGTGGGTATTCTATCTAACGTGTGTATTCTATCTAACGTGGGTATTCTATCTAACGTGTGTATTCTATCTAACGTGGGTATTCTATCCTACGTGGGTATTCTATCTAACGTGGGTATTCTATCTCACGTGGGTATTCTATCTAACGTGGGTATTCTATCTAACGTGGGTATTCTATCTCACGTGGGTATTCTATCTCACGTGGGTATTCTATCTAACGTGGGTATTCTATCTAACGTCGGTATTCCATCTCACGTGGACATTATATCTAACGTGGGTATTCTATCTTACGTGGGTATTCTATCCTACGTGGGTATTCTATCTAACGTGGGTATTCTATCTAACGTGGACATTCTATCTAACGTGAGTATTCTATCTAACGTGGACATTCTATCTAACGTGGGTATTCTATCCTACGTGGGTATTCTATCTCACGTGGGTATTCTATCTAACGTGGACATTCTATCTAACGTGGGTATTCTATCTAACGTGGACATTCTATCTAACGTGGGCATTCTATCTAACGTGGACATTCCATCTTACGTGGGACATTCCATCTTACGTGGGAATTCTATCTAACGTGGTGTATTCCATCTCACGTGGGAATTCTATCTAACGTGGGCATTCCATCTCAGGTGGGAATTCTATCTAACGTGGGTATTCTATCTAACGTGGACATTCCATCTTACGTGGGACATTCTATCTAACGTGGGTATTCTATCTAACGTGGGCATTCTATCTAACGTGGACATTCCATCTTACGTGGGACATTCTATCTAACGTGGGCATTCTATCTAACGTGGACATTCCATCTTACGTGGGACATTCTATCTAACATGGGTATTCTATCTAACGTGGACATTCCATCTTACGTGGGAAATTCTATCTAACGTGGGTATTCTATCTAACGTGGGCATTCTATCTAACGTGGGTATTCTATCTAACGTGGGCATTCTATCTAACGTGGGTATTCTATCTAACTTGGGTATTCTATCTAACGTGGGTATTCTATCTAACGTGGGCATTATATCTAACGTGGGTATTCTATCTAACGTGGGCATTCTATCTCACGTGGGTATTCTATCTCACGTCGGTATTCTATCTCACGTGGGAATTCTATCTAACGTGGGGCATTCTATCTAACGTGAGTATTCTATCTAACTTGGATATTCTATCTAACGTGGGTATTCTATCTAACGTGGGCATTATATCTAACGTGGGTATTCTATCTCACGTGGGTATTCTATCTAACTTGGGTATTCTATCTAACGTGGGTATTCTATCTCACGTGGGCATTATATCTAACGTGGGTATTCTATCTCACGTGGGTATTCTATCTAACTTGGGTATTCTATCTAACGTGGGTATTCTATCTAACGTGGGCATTATATCTAACGTGGGTATTCTATCTCACGTGGGTATTCTATCTAACGTGGGTATTCTATCTTACGTGGGTATTCTATCTAACGTGGGTATTCTATCTAACGTGGGTATTCTATCTAACGTGGGTATTCTATCTAACGTGGGGTATTCTATCTCACATGGGAATTCTATCTAACGTGGGGCATTCCATCTCACGTGGGAATTCTATCTAACGTGGGGCATTCCATCTCACGTGGGAATTCTATCTAACGTGGGCATTCCATCTCACGTGGGAATTCTATCTAACGTGGTGTATTCCATCTCAGGTGGGAATTCTATCTAACGTGGTGTATTCCATCTTACACGTGCATTCTATCTAACGTGGTGTATTCCATCTTACACGTGCATTCTATCTAACGTGGTGTATTCCATCTTACACGTGCATTCTATCTAACGTGGTGTATTCCATCTTACACGTGCATTCTATCTAACGTGGTGTATTCCATCTTACACGTGCATTCTATCTAACGTGGTGTATTCCATCTTACACGTGCATTCTATCTAACGTGGTGTATTCCATCTTACACGTGCATTCTATCTAACGTGGTGTATTCCATCTTACACGTGCATTCTATCTAACGTGGTGTATTCCATCTTACACGTGCATTCTATCTAACGTGGTGTATTCCATCTTACACGTGCATTCTATCTAACGTGGTGTATTCCATCTTACACGTGCATTCTATCTAACGTGGTGTATTCCATCTTACACGTGCATTATATCGCAAATAGCTACCTACTAGCACACACTTCAGCAGAAAAACCCTCAAGTGTAAACACATTCACAGTTAATACTTCACTATTGCTTCCTGTTGACATTTATGGATAATTGATCCGTTGAAATGACATTTACATAGATGCTTAAAATTAATGATGTTTCTATTTTTAAAAGCACTTTCCCAATCAATGGCTAAATGTAATAATTGTGCTATTGTAGAGTGAGGGAATATGTAAAATGTGGTTTCGTGATTCAATGAGAGACATTGTTCAGTTACTGCCCCTGAATACTCTCTAAAAGTAGATAGGTTCTTTTAAGTGTTTTCCTCTGTTTTATCGTTGTTCCATGTGCACAACATGCTAGCAAAACTATTCCACTATTGCTTCTTAGGAGTATTAAATTACTATATCTCGACAGATCGCATACAGTATATGCAATGGATACTTATTTGTAAAATAATGTTATCAGTTAATTAACACGTTTTTGATTAAATCACATTTATCATACCGCAACATCTGGTTAGTAAAAACAAAGGATTCTAACTAAAAGGACCTATTCACATTTTGGAATAAATCGGACTTTATCTGCCAAGGGAGGTAATAGAAAATTAGAGATTTCTCTAGTTTAGTCTATACAAATTTATTTTAGCTCGATTGCGAAACAAGTTCTTTCAACTTATATTTAATAACTCTCGAGACCTCATTCCTGATGGAATCCATCGCCACGAGGGAGAGAGAAGAGGCAACGTGGAATTTAAATGCCTCTCATTGGGGGAGGGGGGGGGGGTGACTATGAAGGACAGAATAAATGTGATACCAGAAGGCTGCTGTATACATGCTTCATGTACATATCTCGTGCTGCGTCACATGATTATATTATATACACGTGACACACGGTTATATTTGATTTAATAATAATATATTACCGTTTCAGATTGTTTAATCATATTTTATTTGCTATTTTACATATATAGTACATATAGACTTAACATTCATTATATGTGATAAAATGCAAAATGGGTTGGGCAACAAGTTCTAGCAACATTAGTAAACTGCCCTCCCCGTTTCAGATTGATGTCAACACATGCAGTCTTTCAGATGGGACTTCAAACCGAGGTCTTGTGTCGGTGCTGTACACCGTGTACGTAAAAGAACCAGAGGATACGCTGGAATGGGTCTCTGTCTGTATCATTGCAATATCCTCCAAAAATCTAAAATGACTAATCTCTTCAGGAGGCGTCGCTCATATGGGCAACTGGTAGAGTCGATAATTGTGTTCCGCTTCCTTGGCCTTGTATTCCCCTCCCTGAGCATTGTGTTCCCCTCACTGGGCCCTGTATTCCCCTCACTGGGCCTTGTATTCCCCTTGCTGGAAATTGTATTCCCCTCACTGGGCCTTGTATTCCCCTTGATGGGCCTTGTTTTCCCATCGATGGGTCTTGTATATATTCCCCTTGCTGGGCCTTGATGTTGTAAAATTCTTAAAATTGAATAAATTAATCTTCGTTTGTCAAAATCGTGTGCGAAATATATTTTCCGTCTGATTAGTGATTAAATTGCCGCGAACAGATGTGATAACGTTTAAGGTCGTATTCAGTCATTAATATTTTACACCAAAGTGATCTTTGTTGGTTTCACATTGTAGTTTGTTCTTCCAGACCTCCCTGTGGAGTTTCTCTACTAATCAGAAGAAAACAACAGCACCCTGCTCTACAATTGCAAGAATTTAAAACAAAATAATTATGGGAAATTAATGTAAATTAGTTTGTGAGAAACTTGTGTTTTGTTGCAACTGTGTGTTCTGAATGTTAATTCCTCTCTAGACCAATAAAGGGAACCGCGAGAATAATTTACTGGAACAATGTAAACATGGACATTGCTTGCTTTCTTGATTTCATATTTATAAAATGTTGTTTTTAGCCAATTTATCTCCAACACATGTTCCGCTGATATATTATGTAGTTTTTCGAAAGATATTTATAATATACTGGACCTATTTTTTTATTGCTAGCGTTCATACTAACATGAGTGGTTGTGCGGTTGTGCGTTGTAGTGAAATGAGGCTCCCGGAAGCGGCATCAAAACTGCATACAATGTATTAGTCAGAAATCATTGGAAACCACAAAAGAAAAAAATCGGATTTTATTAGAAAAAAACTGGTTTTATTTCGATAAACTGCACTATTGTTTTTATTTGTTATGAATGGCATGTCCCTTTTCTCGGTTTATGGGTTGTTTGTGCATAACAAATACACACACCAACGCTGCATTATTAGTAAAGTAATACATTTACTGGTGGAATGATTTGCTGTACAAAGATAGGGCAACTTGATTTTGAGGGCATTCTTGTACTTTACAACTGTGATATATAACACCAAATTGATTCGCATTCCATAAACGTTCTGCGACATCTTCATGAGAGCTGAAGTCGCTGGAGACCAGTAAATCAACGCCGTCTGGCAGCAGAGCTATCACCAGGAACCATAGTGATATGAAGCGGTCAGCCGAAACTGTTTAGTGTCGAAACAATGCAAGATAGTTTGTGGAAACATGGAACACATTTGGGAAATGAATCGAAAACATGGAACACATTTGGTAAAGGAATCGAAAACATGGAACACATTTGGTAAAGGAATCGAAAACATGGAACACATTTGGGAAATGAATCGAACATAGAGTGCCAGCGCATCATATACATGCATAAACGGAGCGGGGTATTTGGAATCTCAGAGAAAGTAGTTGTATCTATTGGTATTTAAAGTGGACTAAATATATATTTTTTTATTTAAGTTTATTTAACGTCGCTACCGGTTGCCCATTTCAGCGACGGACAGTTTACCTAGCAACATCTTTCCTGGGCATGCATAAGCGGTTAACCAGTACTTGTTGCACCAACCTCAGTAAGAAACTGCCAAATGTTTCATTTAAATGATACACGGTCTGAGCAGGGCTCGAACCCGTGACAATCAGTGATGATAGGATACAGTGGTATACAAGTCAGCGACCATAACCACTCGACACGGAGGCGGCCTAAGGACCAAATATATGTGTCCAACATCTCCTTCATATCCAAGCATAGTTGGTATCTGAACGTTCACACCTGCTGTAACCGAAAAGAGCCAGCAACATCAGGTGTTTAACCTTTCATTCATAGAGATTTAGGTTAATATACTATTATATCTCCATACAAACCACAGCCATTTAGCTATCATGCAGTGGATAAGTAGTCGCCATATCTATCTCACCTCCATAGATATTACTGGGCCTTCATAGAGATTTAGGTCAATATGCTATTATATCTCCATACAAACCACAGCCATTTAGCTATCATGCAGTGGATAAGTAGTCGCCATATCTATCCCAACTCCATATATATTACTGGGACTACATGAGATTCTGGCCGTTATTATGAACATTGGTTTGGCTACTACATTGTCAATGTATGTCGTATTGGTAATGGCGTCAAGAGGAGGTGCTTCTATGAGGAAAAGGGTTAAACAATCATGCGAATACGGTTGTTGGTCTCATTTCTAATATGTGAGGAATTCCACGAAGGTTGACAATAGCAGCAGTATCTACTGGACGTTGTATTAGGTAGCAACCTCGAATAAAACAAAACCAAGGTCAACATCTTGATTTCGATGCAAGGTATACGATATGTCAATAAGAATCATCTAGGAAAACTGCCCAAGACAAACAACGCCACATTCCTTAAGAAGAATCTTAAACATACCGCTAATACAAGCTGTGAACATGCACGAATTGGTTTAGTCTGGTACATGTCCATGGCTGTGACGGGAGTGACGTCTGTGGTACATAATGGTTGGCCAGAGTCATCAGACAACCATTACAGCTAATGGACATATTCTCACACTTCACGGCGTTTAATTACTGCTTGGAACATTTTGTCCCGACTTTTGAGTTGCTAAATTGTATTTGCCTGAGCCTTATATTGGGTATAATTACTTCTTTCGTGTATGTTATCTTTCTATAGTAGTATCTAGCTACATGTATGCCAACTGATAAAACATTGGAATTGCATTCAGTCATAATATACGTAGCTACATGAGTCCACATTGATATTTCTGGTCATGTTTGTAGAACAGTCTCCTCCATATCTATTATCATTTAAGGAATGAATCGCGGGTTAATATTTTCCATCGGGATATGAACTACATTGGGCATGGTGGTTAAGGTGGGTGGAGGCTGAAGACATTCACGCTAACCTTAAGCACGCCCAATGTAGTTCATACTATTAACCCGCGATTCATTACTTATATTTACATTAATTATTCTTTTCAATGATACAAAGAAAATATAAAAATGTTTTAGTCCAGATTTACAACTTGCCGTGTGCCGGAACAAGTAAATAGATCATCCTTGAAACAACGTAATCTGTAAGGCACGCCTTTTCTCGCGACGAAGACTGCCTAATACTGCGAATGCGCATGACAGTAACTTCGTATGCGCATGTCAGCTGCATATCATTAGTTGGGAACCTTCATACGAACATGTATACAATAAGGGCACAGACGTTCATTGAAGGAAATGCAATAACGATGTAAACATTACACATTGAAGCCGAATACCATGTTAACATATACTCTGGTCCAAAGATATGAACTAGTCTATAATTTGAAATAAAGACGTCCAGGCTTCGAGGTTATAAAACCTTTCTCAGATCTCAAACTCGAGCTCTAGTGATTTGATTGGTTGATTCTGATATCTAAGCTCGAGGGAACCAATCATAAGATTGAGAATGAGTTTGAGATTGGAGAAAAGCTTTATAACATTCAGGCCAATTCTTTAAATATGTTCAGTGCACAATGTAAATTATGGATACAACAACATTTTAATCGGTAGACTGATATGTATGATTGTAATTCAAATGATTGTGGATCAAATTTACCTGAATGAGTTATGCTGTTGCTTAAGCTACATTGTACAACATTGCACATCTGTATAATATAGTGTAGCTATTCAGCATTTGCTATGATTATTGTGCATGTACAGCAGGTTCGATCCTCCGTCTGACCCTAATAAAATGAACAGTCTTTCAAATGGGACTTTAAATCTAGGTCTCGTGTGTGTTGGTGCTTTACACCATGCACGTACAATAACCAGAGGAGACTCTGGAATGGGTCTCTGCCTGTATCATTGCACTATCCTCCAAAAATCTAAAATGAATAATCTCTTCAGGAGGCGTCGCTCATATGGGTAACCGGTAGCGACGATAAATAAACGTAAATCACAAATAGTGCATGTACATGTATGCTATGATGTTAGAATTAATGAGGGGCCTAAGACGGATTAGTTCACTAAGAAGGATTAGTTCAGTACTAATTAGGTCACACTCTATAAGTAAAGTAATTTATATAAGAAATAAAACCTCTATAATTTACTAGCGTTTGAAGCCGCTACTGATTAGACATAATATGGTATCGACTAAACGGAAGTGTCTAAAACGTATATATACACATGGCAGTATACGTAATACCGAATACAGAATTCAAACAACGCATTATTGATGATTTCTTACAAAAAGGCCAGTCTGATTTAACCGCTACAAAACTAAGGATAAGTGCCCATAATCTAAGAATAGAAACAGGCCGCTATGGTAGAAATAGTATTGAACAAAATAAACGCCTATGTTTATTATGCAATATCAATGATATCGAAGACGAATTTAACTTAATGTTTAACTGTTCTATGTTTACTGCATTAATGCAAAAATATATCAAACGATTTTATGGAATCCGTCCGAGTATGTATACACTGATTTTGTTGTTCCAATGCACAACTTACCACGAATTACTAAATATTTGTAAATTTATCCATGAGGCGCTTTCATTAAGCAATACAATTACGTAATCATGTACATAGACGTGTTTGTCTTTGAAAGCATTACCCTCATCTTTGTTCCATGTTAAATGTGTATGTATAAATCTATAAGTGCATCATCATCTCACCATCGCATCATTGTCATTGTTATAGAATGTAACATTGTATGTTTGTATATAACGAAAAACTGTACAGTTTAAGTTATTAAAGCATTCTTCTTTTTCTTCTTCTTCGTAATACCTATATATCGAGTATGAGTATAGGATATAAGCCGAGAACGACCCAATATGTAAACTATTGGACTATGTGAGGCGCGTAGCATAGCGCTGAAGACAGTACCAATATTTTACATATTGGATCCGTTTGAAGCTTATATCTTACTTAAAACACACACTTATATAACAAGATCCCACTAATTAAAATAGTTAATTTCGTACATTTACACGTAGGATTTAATATAATACTCTGGCCTTTTGACAGCAGTCCAATATTAATAATAATGGACTGCAAGTACAAAGGTATGACTTCACGACTGTGTTTTAATGAGACATATTCAATGCTATTGTATGTTTCTTTATAACATTGTTCGACGAAATGCCCATGCTGCTATGTTATCAGACATAGTTTGGGAACTATTTAAATTTCTATCACTATCTCCTACAAAATGTAAGGACAAAATGAAATTAAGTTAATGGAATTTCGAATGTAATCATTGAAATGGTATACTTTGTATGATTCTCGTTTGTAGTATTGTCATGGGCTTAAATTATAGTGGTGTAAATAACACGTAGCCCAACCCATTTGCCTCTCCCATTAAATCGTCTACATTGTAATGCAACCTCCATAACTAACCCATAACTTAATTTTCAAATTGATTGTAATGTATGAAAACAATGCAACAAATTATTATTAAATTAAAGTATTGTCACATATTTATATACACAAATTCGGACTACAACAACACTATTCTTTAACAATAGCATGCAAACATGCACCAGAATGGTCAATAGATTCCAATTAGGTTTTCAATTCCTTTCCCGGAAATGATGGTGCACCAAGTTTATGAAGCACAAAAAGACGAGATGTGGCCAGTAATTAAAGCAAAATAATAACACCAGTTACCAATTGCTATTTCAATTACAAATTGTTGATTTCATTATCAGACACTACCCAACTCTGTCCGACCATATCAAGATCTCCGGAAATTATTAACACTCGCGGTCTCATAAAGATCCTCGGTAGAGCAATGGGAATAATGGGAGTCGTCCAAATGGTCATTTCCAATTATGGTATTATTAACAGTATGTCATGCGCATGCATGCGCATTTTGTTTAGAAGGTGACAGGATGCAAATGGATAATTCCGCATTTTATACGTTCAAATAAACTATGTGCAATGGATTTGCTTGTGTGATTCTCAATTACGTCTGTGTATTGTAGTCCGCGGATTTCTACTTTCCACATGGTATGAAGGGTTGCGGCAATATATCATTACTACTGTCTGGTCATACGATATTGGGCAATACAGTCAAAAGCTTTGTCTATATCAACGCAAATACACAATGTCATGCAACTGCGTAGATACACTGTATTGGAACTCTCAAATTCATAATGTTATCAATAAATGAACGTCCTGGTTACACTAGTCGTATTGTCTCGTATCAAACAATTCCTTTCTATACACATGCGCAAGGTGTTTTTTTAATTCCGTAAAACAACATGTTGAAGTAGGTGAGTAATAGATAAAACAATTAAGCTATTTAAATAATAATAAATAGTTCTACACAAACATATTGAAGCATCAAATCAACTATATGAAGAGAGGATCGAAGAACACCAGGAAATATCAATACATCCGTTTGTGTTGAACTTGCCTCATTATTAAATGAAGGATAATTGCTAAATGCCATAACGCCAGATTTCTTCAAATCAGGACAGTGTTATTTATTGATACGATTCTGACATGATATCGCTGTGAACGCGACAGCAGCCCTCATATTTCGTCTGTGTTCAAATAACGAATGACAATGGTTCTCTGGCTGATAAGGAAATGTAATAAAATCGGCAACAATACCAATTTGTTGGTTCTTCTGTGTTTCTGTATCCATTTCTCAACGAATTACACCATGTCGTTTTGGATGGTGTCTTTCTATATATATATCAGACTTCTAGATGTACTATATACGCCATATCAATTGGTTGATGTCCTTAGATATACCAGTATCGATATCGGACATCCCCTCACAGACGGGGATCGCAGGTTCGACCCCCCGTCTGACCATAATAAAATTTAACGATTTCAGATGGGATTTTAAACCGAGGTCTCGTGTCGGTGCTGTGCTGTACACCGTGCACGTAAAACAATCTAAAATGACTAATATCCTCAGGAGACGTCGCTCATATGGGCAACCGGTAGCGACGATAAATAAACGTGAAACACACACAGGACCTGTCCTCGTATTACACATACAGTTTATACAAATGTATCTTAGCTCGATTGCGAACAAGGTTTTACAACATTATATTCATCGCTCCAGAGACCACAATCCTGGTGGAGAGAGAAGAGGCAACGTGGAATTTAAGTGCCTTGCTGCCTAAGGACACAATCGTAACGATACCAGCTAGGCGCGAACTCCGGACCTATCACAACTGAAGCGAACGCGCTATCACGACGTCCAGCCTTCCATATCGAGTTTATACAGTGTACCTCACCCTAAGGCACTGTAAGTCAGCGACCGAATGTCGCGTACTCGTTGAGTTGTTCTGACCCCGATGTGTACCCCAGATATATTTTTTTGAGTTCCAAGTGGATAATATATTTTTTTAAAACGGCGTGATTTTGGCTGTGTATTTAATGCTAAATTACACCATATCAATTGGTTGGTTTCTTGGTATATATGTTCTCTACATATTACGACACGTCAATTTGATGCCGATTTCTGAATGCATTACGCCATTTCATTCCAATGGTTTCTACGTATTGACGCAATGTTTTATGGATGTTTTCTTAATATGTTCGTATAAGTCTTCTCGACGTATTACGCCATGTTCTCATAGGGTTCTCGCCCTACTATGTTAGAAGTGCATTTTGATATACGCATGTACAGTCAAACATGGATGTCCGATTAGCGCAGTGGTTAGCGCGCTCGCTTCTCACCAATGAAACCAGGGTTCGATCCTCGTATCGGGAAGTATGTGAGATGGTACGGTGGTCGCCAGATCGGACAGGTGGGTTTTCTCCGCTTCTTGCTGAACACCATTAGCTAAGAAATATTACGAATGGTATTTTGTGGCAATTTCTAATTAGATTTGCTGGAATCGTCGTCATGAAATATTGCTATTGAAATATATGATCGTCATAGCAACTGGCAGTAACACTCTTGAAATTGTGCCCGTTGACAATGAAACCTCCTTTGATGGCCTTATGGCCTGCATGGTTAGTTTCCATGCGTTAGCAATCCAAACCATGTTTAATTCACCAATAAATAACTGAAAAACAAATATTACTTCTTGAAAATAATACTGACACAGTATGTGTTCACTCGTCAATGAAACGGCCGTGGTAGAGTGTTCACCTCTGGCGTGAGATGCCCGGAGTTCGCGCAGTCCAGCTGTTGTCGTTAATAGTGTGTCCTTAGACCATGCGCTTCCATATTGCCTCTTCTCTCTCCCTCATCGCAATGGGTTCCACCAGGAATGAGGTCTAGAGAGCAATTCAACTAATGTTGTAAGAACGGAGCAAAAATATATTTCTGTAAACTTAGCTCATTATTTGTATCTGTATATAAACTAGAGGAAGTAGGTTGTCGGTATCCATAGTGACCGACAAGGGCTCTCGTTAAATAAAGTCTTTATTATTATTATTATTATTAAACATATATAGACCGGTTAGTGGTACAGTGGTTAACCCTTTCTACTGCGAATTCAGCGATAGCAGGTTCGATTCTCCGTCTGACCCTAATAATATTAGGCTTTCAGATGGGACTATAAACAGAAGTCCCGTGTATCATTGCTTACACCAGATATGTAAAAGAAACCAGGGATGCGTCTGGAATTGGAGCATCTTCCTTCTGTATCGTGCACTACCCTCCAAAACTGATATGACTAATAGCAAGGGCGCGACGATAAATAAACGTAACAAACACAAATATCAAACAGACATTGGTTGCCAGGTCATTATGCGCTATACGCATTACAATTATATGTATGGGATACAGCGGTCCCTGTAATTGGCAGCTTGAATAAATCATTGTGAGATAGTTGTTGTGTAATGCAGCTTCATTGATGCATACATGTATAGCAGCCATGGTATGTCGCAGTTCCACTTCCAATCAAAACTAATTTGATTAAGGACATTATTAATAGGGTTATTATACGGTACAGCTCAATATTTCATGGACATTAATAGTATCCTGGCATGATACTTCATGGGAACCCGACAGCAGTCAGCATATATATTACTCTTGATCAAATATCGCCTATCTCTCCAATAGCAAAATATCATAAAAGTGTGGCTTAATTTCCTATTTCATGCTTTATGTTGCTGTGTATAAATGTTCCTATTACGCACACAGTGAATATTAAGATATGAACAAACTTAGTGTTAGGGTATTATTACATACAGTCTACAACCGTTATGTCAAAGTCGGTTATGTCGAATTGTCCGGTTATCTCGAAGTCGAATTAAAGTCCCGTTTCAAACAATATCATTGTACATATAACTGGCTCCGTTTTTATCGAATTTCTTTTAAGTCAAACTTCGGTTATGTCGAAGTATTTTGTTCGGTCCGACGGAATTCGACATAACGGATGTAGACTTACTTGAGCGACTTATCCAATTACATGTGTTCTCTAATTTGCTTTGGGTTAAAGTCTCATCAACAGCTTAGGTCAACGTTTCAGTTATTATTAGTAGGGGAAGACCCAGGGTGCCCCTCCGAGCAGTATTTCAGGCATGATTCGGGATACCAGGGTAGAACAACCGACCTTCCACAAGCCAGCTGCATAGCTTCGACAGCCCAAGTGGGATTAGAGCCTACAACAGCCCAAGTGGGATTAGAGCCTACAACAGCCCAAGTGGGATTAGAGCCTATAGCAGCCCAAGTGGGATTAGAGCCTACAACAGCCCAAGTGGGATTAGAGCCTATAGCAGCCCAAGTGGGACTAGAGCCTACAGCAGCCCAAGTGGGACTAGAGCCTACAGCAGCTCAAGTGAGACTAGAGCCTACAGCAGCCCAAGTGGGATTAGAGCCTACAGCAGCCCAAGTGTGACTAGAGCCTACAACAGCCCAAGTGGGATTAGAGCCTACAGCACCCAAGTGGATTAGAGCCTACAGCAGCCCAAGTGGGACTAGAGCCTACAGCTGCCCAAGTGGACTAGAGCCTACAGCAGCCCAAGTGGGACTAGAGCCTACAACAGCCCAAGTGGGACTAGAGCCTACAGCAGCCCAAGTGGGACTAGAGCCTACAGCAGCCCAAGTGGGATTAGAGCCTTCAGCAGCCCAAGTGGGACTAGAGCCTACAGCAGCCCAAGTGGGATTAGAGCCTACAGCAGCCCAAGTGGGACTAGAGCCTACAACAGCCCAAGTGGGACTAGAGCCTACAACAGCCCAAGTGGGACTAGAGCCTACAGCATCCCAAGTGGGACTAGAGCCTACAGGTGCCCAAGTGGGACTATAGCCTACAGCGTGATTTGAAATCAGCGACCTTAATCTTAGCTCACAGAAGTTGTATACCATCGCAACGAAACAGAAAAACACGTTGCAACCAAGTGTGACTAAATCCAGACGAGCGAGAAAAAGAAAACATTGATGACGACATGACGACTCTTAATGTCAGAGTGATTTTTGAAAAATACTGGCGGATCTGTAGTCCAGTGGTTAACACGTTGGACTGGTAATCCAGTGATCGCAGGGTCGATCCCCCGTCTGACCAATAATAAATTAACAGTCTTTCAGATGGGACGTTAATACATCTCGTGTCGGTGCTGTACACCGTGCATGTAAAAGAACCAGACGAGACTCTGGAATGAGTCTGTCTGTATCATTGAACTATTCTCCAAAAATCTAATCATATGGACAACCGGGTAGCGACAATAAATAAACGTACGTAAAACAGACAACGTGATTTTAATGCGCTATATGAATAAAACAGAAGAACCTTTATGAACACGTTTGCGATCAAGTGTGAATAAACCCAGACAACGACTGAGACCATTAGAGTGAGTAAAACAAAATATTGACGACGACGACGACGCTGGACGTCAGAGTGATTTCAATGCTCTAGCTGAACAACATAGACGCAGGTGAGCTGAAAATGGACGAAACAGCGTCGCCATTGTAACATTTCAATAATAATTGATACTCTAAAGCTTACAGAGTCTGCAGAAATGACAACCATTTTCTTCAAGAGAGAGTAAATTTTTAATGGTTTGTATTCAATCTAAATGCAAATACGGAATCTAAATGTGCGTAACATGACAGCTCTAACGGATCACAGGAGTTGATTAAACAAACTGATATATGACTAGAGGTATTGTTTAAACACGTTGATGCACACGATATGTCTCGTGCAATGTTAGACGTCTGTAGAAATGCTATATGTTTGTATAGTGGTTTATTTAATGTTGCCATTGGATTTCATCTCATTTGATGTTATATAGTTCGGTATTGAATTGAACTATTATATAGATTTGCATATTTAACCGATTAGACAATACGGTTTTGCATGCACGCATTACTCAGATGAGAGAATAGCTAACAATTGATAAGACGCATTCATGGTAGTCGTGATAGCGTAGTGGTAGGGCATTTGTGCCCTTAGGAAAGGCAATACACATTGCTTATTCCCTCCTCTCCCTCGTGACGATGGATTCTCCCTCGTGACGATGGATTCTCCTCTCCCTCGTGACGATGAATTCTCCTCTCCCTCGTGACGATGAATTCTCCCTCGTGGTGATGAATTCTCCTCTCCCTCGTGACGATGAATTCTCCTCTCCCTCGTGATGATGAATTCTCCTCTCCCTCGTGACGATGAATTCTCTCCCTCGTGACGATGAATTCTCCTCTCCCTCGTGACGATGAATTCTCCTCTGCCTCGTGGTGATGAATTCTCCTCCACCTCGTGGCCATGAATTTTCCTCTCCCTCGTGGTGATGAATTCTCCTCCACCTCGTGGCGATGAATCCTAACAGGAATGAGGTCTCGAAAGTGATTAATATAAGTAGTAAGAATTTGTTTCGTAATCGAGCTCAAATAAATTTGTATAAAATAAGACGTATTATATACATTTGTGTTAGACAGGAAAAGGGTCGGGGCCCCCAGTTATAAACACCAATATTAGGTTCTACTAGTATTGTTCATGTTGCACCTGTTGTACCTGTTGCATGTATATTCTCATCTTTTAATGTTTGAAACCCGACCGAAGCAACATCTGGCCCTTTTGCTGACATGATAGCCCTTATCATACATTCGGAAATGATTGTATTATACTGTATATCCATTTATTAAATAGACATTGCTCGCTGAAGACAAATCCCATTTATTACAAGGTTATTGATATGTTCTACATAATTATATCTGACATATAATGTATACGTGTCCGAATCTTGACCAATCCGAAAATTGATATCTACGCACAATTCAAAAATGTTACCGTTCTTTGCATGCAAAATATATCGCTAATATGGCGCTTTCATATGGAAATCATTATACTAGTCTACTCCACGACCGTACGTCTAGATATATCAGCAACGATCTTTATACAAATCATGCATTTGTTACGAAAGCCACAACATTGTATATTGCTGAAATGAGAACGTATATATGAGAGGTGCTATCTGTATTGGATTAGATTTCCTCTGTTATTCCCGAAAACACATCTGTATTAGTCTTACTTTGGCGCGTATATATTGCTATTCATTTCAACTGATCGTAATCAGTCTATTCACTACTCAAAGAGAACGTATATTTGACTTGACATAAAGCGGTCCTTTGGGACATTCATATCTGCGTGGGATTCAAGCGTTCATCAACTAATGGCGGACGTAAGTAATGACAGCTGAAAACAAAAATGACATCGTGCTTGAGTGCCATGTTATTGTCGCAGATCTGTATTCATACCAGAATAATATGTTTTTTATGTGTATCAGAGTAATAAATCTCTTCTTTTTTTCTTTCTTTTTTAGACTTTATTTATATTACAACGATTGCGAAGTAAGCTTTAACAACTTATATTAATCACTCTCGTTGGCTCGGATGAAAGCGTAAATGCGGTCATTCGCGTGGGAGGAAACCGGAGTACTCGCAGAAAACCCACATTTCCGATCTGGCGACTACCGTACCATCTCACATACTTCCCCGTCCGAGGATCGATCCCGGGTTGCATTGGTGAGAGGCGAGCGCGCTAACGACTGCGCTAATCATAAATCTGTATTATAGTGTGTTAGGTTACAGGAGTCTCGGAGCTACGATGGTGGCATGCTTCTTTGTATAATAACACATTCATTGAATGAGAGACATTAGTAAGTTACTGCCCCTGAATATTTAAATTAGATAGATAATTGGTTTCCTCTGTTTTTATCGCTTTCCTTTGCACCAAATTTGTATCCGTTTTCTAATCCGATTAGCATTACATTATTCAATCTCGACATATATTCTAGAGCATATTCAATGGATACTCTACTATAAAAAATTGTAATCAATTAATTAACACGGTTTTCCCGCAACATCAAATTTTTCATACCGCAACATCTGGTTAGGGAACACTAGTAAAAACAAAGTATTCCAACTAAAGGATCCAATATACATTTCGGGATAAATCGGACTATATCTGCCAAGGGAGGTAACAAACCAGCAATGTATCTCATTGTATCAATAAGGCGTGTTCTGACACTGAATACCCTTAAAGGAAGATACGTCCTTTTAATTGGTTCCTTGTTTTTTTTATCGTCATTTTTGTTTGCACCACATGCCATCAAATTGTCTTTCATTTCTACAATTAATAACGTATTAAACCCCAGCAGATGTCCTCCAGTATCTCCCAGTGGATAATTGTAATTTACTGTAAAAAATATAATGAATTCATTAACATGATTTTGATCAACTCACATTAAGCATACGACAACATCTGTTTAAGGGCGCCACGGTAAAGGCAAAGGGTTCCAACTAAAGAGACCATATACATTTTGGGATATCTCGGACATTATCTGACAAAGGGAGGTAATAAAGTCCCCAGCAATGACTCTTATTGAGGCAATATTCTATGTACAAGGAAACTACTGATGAAGGTGCGGTTTCCATAACGACAGTACATGTTCTTTCATACAACTGAAATAATTGCAACGAAATTTAACTCTTTTCAGCGCCGAATAAATTCACAGCATGTGCAAACAACATAGATCCAGATCAGCCGCGGCGCAACGCCGCGTCTGATCAGGATCTATGTTGTTTGCTATTCGGACAGGTGCTTCAGCTCCACTGTCTAAAAGAGCAATCCGCATATAGCCTGATCAGATTGCATGTTCTGTTCTGTCTGATCGGGTTATTTGTGTGTTTGCAAAGTCGCTTGTATGCGACATCAAGCGCTGAAGGAGTTCATTGAATGAAAATCATTTGAGAAACAAATCTTTAAATTTATTTTAACTCGATTGTGAAACATGTTTTTACAACATTAGATTACTCATTGCCAATATCTCATTCCTGATGGAATACATCGCGATGAGTGAGACTGAAGAGGCAATGTGGAGTTGAAATGCCTTGCATAAGGGCACACTCCTAGTTAGGTTATAGCTGGGCGTGAACGTTCGCACCTGAAACGAACGAGCTTACAATTTCGCAATCGTGATAAATTGTGTATGAACTGAAATGGCATTGTATGTCACACACACCATTCATATGTGTCACTATGCAAAATATCACGTTCTCTAAAATAGTTCTTTTTTATATTCCTAATATAACGCGTAACTTGTCCGCGAATTTGACATTCCTCGTATAAACAAGTTTTTTTATATTAATACGACTTTGACAGCATTTCTTAGAACGAGATAGCAGCCCACCACTAGTATTCAACTATTGATTAGATATTTGAACAGTTCGTTCTGATAGCAAAATTCAATTAATTTGTCTGGTTAGCTATTGTTGTGCCAAATGGAGATAATCTCGTATTTTTAATTCAATACAAACATTATGTAAAAGCCATTGAGAACATTAATAGAATACTATTGATAGTGGTATGTCGTGGTATCAGACGTGGTAAATTAATCACGTGTCTATGCTGCTTTTATTAGAACACTTGATAATGGCATAGACACGGTCTCGTATGTGTTATATTACAGACATATCTGTGATCCAGTGGTAACACGCTGGACTGGTCAGCCCCCACACACCACACACGATGTTCGGGAGAGGCTCGAACTCTCAGCTATTCGGCTCCGAGACGGTCACCGTGCCCATATATCGTACCGATCAAATTACTTATTACCGCGTCCGATGTCGTACGTTGTGCACATAATACGCCGATAAAAGGCAATCGGCTACCTAATCTGTTGGAAATTGAGGATTGCATCTTCCAGACGAGAAAATGAGCAGACATATTCCACTAATGCCACGGCTGTTTGTACAAAGCCGTCACGTTAACATCCAATTTGTCATAAATAAGTACAGTATAAACTAGAGAACATTTCCAGTAGTTGCAAACAATTCCAGAAGGCACACATTATATTTCACTTTTCAGTTACGTAGCACGTGTAGGCTTTAGACTGTGTATTTTGTATATTGAAGAGGCAATAACTACGTTTAATGTTTATACCATTTGTTGCCATGTTATGAAACATGAAGCTAATAATAAACATTGCTATTTCCAGGAACTAACTTATTTTGAAAAACAATGTATGGATTCCCACTCACTGTTGCTTCGGTGGAGTGGTAAAAGCAACGGTGTTTGCAAAGTCGCTTGTATGCGACATCAGCGCTGAAGGAGTTCATTGAATGAAAATCATTTGAGAAACAAATCTTTAAATTTATTTTAACTCGATTGTGAAACATGTTTTTACAACATTAGATTAATCATTGCCAATATCTCATTCCTGATGGAATACATCGCGATGAGTGAGACTGAAGAGGCAATGTGGAGTTGAAATGCCTTGCATAAGGGCTCACTCCTAGTTAGGCTATAGCTGGGCGTGAACTTTCGCACCTGAAACGAACGAGCTTACAATTTCTATATGAAGTCATTGCAATAAAAAGTCATGTAGTATTATGTGGTTTTGGAGATGAAGCATGGATACAATGTGTGTTTTAAAAATGCTCAAATGGCCGTAAAACTATTCATAATAATAATATGCATGTATATTATTGATTTAGATGATAAAAGTGTAACTTTGCATAGCTTATATGTGTTGCGAAATGATTCAGTTGATTGCGTATCGAACCCGAGACCCTTTAATTCCAAATCCGGCGTTCTACCACTTGGACCAAGGACATCACACACGTATTAAAGCAGCATTACATCGTATGAAATAAAATATACATTGTATTTGAAAAATTAAATGTTACGTATGGGTAGCAATGCTGCTACACATTCTAACATTATACTTTGTATGCTTATGTTCATTTGGTAAACAGTGTTTTTTGCGATAAAACAAACTCGAAACCGAAAGTAGGACTTTCCGAGCCGATCGGTCACGCACTTGTTTACAACCGGAACGCATCGTTCGCACTTGTTTACATTCGGAATGCATCGACCCCATTTGTCCCACGTTGTCATTTTTAATTAAATTACTTGATATGTTTATTCATACCTCTGTTAGCGTATTTTAGGGACATTTATACATCCCCGCGAGGGGTTCGACATTAGAGGAAGATAGATAGATAGTATATCATGTTCAAAATATATACATTGTTTTCTACATCCTCTGTTGTTTCACGCATGCGCATTGTGCGTGTTTAAATTTCGTGTGTTGATAAACAAATTCGCGTATACGACGGTTTAAATTTATTGGAATTTTATCGTTTCTGAGCGACTATTACGATTTTTGTAAACACACACACATTAGTATTTATATTTTACCCAAAACATCCTTTATTACGACGTATTGCTGCTTTAAGCAAATAGTGTGACCTGTATATATGTACATCATATGTTGTTGCATGCTCGTAAATTCTAGATATCTATGTTGTAGCAAAAGCAGTTAGTTTAAACAATATTTATTTCTTTGAATAAACATAGTCAAGTATAAATAGTATACATGTAGTTATCATAAGCTCTATAATAATACTAATAATAATACTAACCCTATAATAGACCCAATAATAATAATAATAATAATATATAGGCCCAATAATAATAATAATAATATATAGGCCTAATAATAATAATAATAATATATAGGCCTAATAATAATAACAATAATAATGAATAGGCCCAATAATAATAATAACAATAATAATGAATAGGCCCAATAATAATAATAATGAATAGGCCCAATAATAATAATAATGAATAGGCCCAATAATAATAATAACAATAATAATGTATAGGCCCAATAATAATAATAACAATAATAATGTATAGGCCCAATAATAATAATAACAATAATAATATATAGGCCCAATAATAATAATAACAATAATAATATATAGGCCTAATAATAATAATAATAATATATAGGCCCACTAATAATAATAACAATAATAATAATATATAGGCCCAATAATAATAATAATAACAATAATAATATATAGGCCCAATAATAATAATAATAATATATAGGCCCAATAATAATAATAACAATAATAATATATAGGCCCAATAATAATAATAATAATATATAGGCCCAATAATAATAATAACAATAATAATATATAGGCCCAATAATAATAATAACAATAATAATATATAGGCCTAATAATAATAATAATAAAGATATCATCTAACGAGAGAACTGGAGAATTCATTTGAGTTCATTTAAACAATTAAGTAAGACTTGCATGAGGCTCTCAACAAATGTAACCATGCAATAGTGCAATGGAACATATTTATATCTAGGCTGTTGCAGAAGCCACCATTGTGAACAGTGTAATATTTCTCTGATATTGCACACGGCACTACCGTACACACTACATCTCTAAAACTCTAAAAAACCTCACTAAATTGTTTGGTTTGACAGGGTAATAAGATAACGCATTTACAGATAATGGATGACGCGTGCTATAATATTTCGAGCTCTGAGTTCTGTAAAAAAAAAAGACAAAACAAAACCTAATGCTATTGTTATGTAACTTTCTATTGGAATTTCTGAATAGTGCGTGTTGCTAAGCTACCTATATTAATACCGCGATTTTCAGTAGGCGTATTACAAAATTATAGACTTTATTTATTTTACAATGATTGCGAAACAAGCTTCAACAATTTATATGTATCACTCTCTTGGGCGCGGATGACAGCGTATATGCGGTCATTCGTGTGGTAGGGAACCGGAGTATCCGGAGTACCCGGATACATTTATTATGCGTATCAGAGTCATATATCTCTTTTCTTTTTTAAATTTTATTTATTTTACAACGATTGCGAAGCAAGTCTTTTAACAACTTATATTAATCACTCTCGTTGACGCGGATGAAAGCGTAAACTTGTATGTGGTCATTCGTGTGGAAGGAAACCGGAGAAAACCCACCTGCCAGATCTGGTGACCACCGTACCATCTCACATTCCGAGTATCGAAAACGGGTTGCATCGGTGAGAAGCAATACCAAGTATGTGTATTATACGTTATCCATCATAACAGGACATCATGATGAGAAATCAAGCCTTGTTATTAATAGAACGTAGGTACCTTGCTGTATTGTTCGATACTTTCTGTCTTGAATGCGACACATTGCTCAGTTACTGCCCTTGAATACTACTTAAGGAGGATAGGTATTTTTAATTGGCTTCCTCTGTTTTCATTGTGGATTCCTTTGCACCAAATGGTATACATATGCAACCATTTTCTCATCTTAATATTAATAAATCATTAAGTCTCGACATATACTGTAGTGTGTCCGACGTACTTAACTGTAGATATTTGTTATCAATTAATTAACAGGATTTTGATAAAATCGTATTCACAATACCGCAACATCTGGTTAGCGTACAACAGTGAACACAAAGGATTCCAACTAAAAGAACCAATATACATTTCGGAATAAATCGGACTTTATCTATAGGAGGTAATAGAAATTATAATATGTCTAGAATGGGTGGGGGTTTAAACAATAACTATAGGAACATTATAAGAATCAATAGTACCTGTCTATAAGATTCATTAATTAATTTATTCATATAAGATATTCGAAAAAAGCTAGTCATCTAATTTCGATCGACATACAAGTGAAATGCTGAAATCCCCCCCCCCCCCGCCTGACCCTATAATTAACAGTATTTCAGATGGGACGTTAAACCGATGTCTCGTGTCTGTGATATACACAGTACACATAAAAGATCCAGAGGAGACTCTGTAATGGGTCTCTGTCTGTATCATTGTATTATACTCCAAAGTCTAAAACGTCTAATCTCTTCAGGAGGCGTCGATCATATGGACAACCAGAAGTGACGATAAATAAACGTAAAACCACCCAACCGCCATTATGAATCTACAACTTGCGCATGGGCACATAACACATTCTACATATACTTCCGGTAAACTGACAAAAGTGCATATGCTTAATACGGAGCAAAATATATACATATAGTTATATATATATAAATATACAGTTATAATATCACCACGTGTTCGTGCATAAAGGCGTATTATACAAACATTACTGATGTCTCCGAAAGAAAGAAAGAAACAGAGAGATGGTGTTGTGTTCTGGAGATATTAAATTATCCATTTAATAAATAGGATATGTCTGTGAATGTTCCGGAGTTTGTGCTTAATTTACTGCCATTTCATCAGGATTATTTGCTATCGGTATCACATCTTTTAACACAAGATCACTCTATCAGTAGTGTTTTTATTTCATTTCCGAGCAAATTGAAAGTATGATTTATAATGCCAATATTTCAGCTGCATCGTTAGTTTCAGACGTTATCATGTTCTGGAATTATCACATAGAGTCAACCTTACTCGAAATACATTGTCTATTAAAATACCACTTGTATTAAGAGACCACGTTAACAGTTCCCGTGTGTTGTTACTGAACAGATTAGCACGTATGAAGAGCCAGTTCCTATTTAGAGACCGCTTTTTGTCCTTCCCTGTGGTGGTCTCTTCATACAGGTTTGACTGTTCATAGATATAACACGTGTTTATTGTAGTTAATTACGCTAGAATTACCAAGGTTCCCTCATGACTAATGCTGTTCAAAACGTTTTTTTAAGTATATTGATCATCGCTACAGGTTGCCCATTTCCTGGACAGGCTCCAGCGGTTAACCAGTACTTGATGCACCAACCTCGTAAGAAACTGCCAACTTTTTCATATAAATATACACGGTCTTAGCGGTAGGTAGCCTGGGTGCCAGTCTGTCGATTTTGGACTTTTTAACTTCTTGCAAAATGACATGATCAGAAACTCAATACGGCCCAATTAATAGTCTCGGTGTTAATATATATTTATTTGACTGAACAGTGTCTGTTTTACGTTTATTTATCCCGTTTTGTTAATAGTCGATTTGATTGTCATTTGATAGAACACAACTGTTTTTACTACCTTTATCTTTAATGCTCTGTGTGTATTGTTCTGTTGTCAGAAAGACAATACAAACATTAGATTAGTATAAAAGTTGTAAACATTTATGGATGGAACTCAACAATTTCGTACATAGCACTTTAAGTAAATCTGATTGTAGACGATAATTCTTGGAAATCACGCCCTGTAGGAAATAGAGGAAGATTAATAAAAAACAAAACGTAATTTAGTAGTACCAATTCTGTTGCTCTTATGATGTTATACTGTATCAAACGAGGTAACAATGGATCTGCACATTAATAATTCAAGTGAATGAGTTAATAGCCTCTTGAGGGAGTAATCTATAGAAACTTTCATTGCCACGCACACAAAAAACCACGTGTAATGTTAATACAGCTACAGTAGTGTGTTAGTCGATTCCTGGAACATGCCGATGAATGAACAGCAAGTCACTATAGAAATCATAATTACACGTTCGTTACTGGATCCCAGCTTATGATCTTAAAATACCCTATATTTATCAAAGAAACGTTATTAAATTTCAGATGCGAAACGAGAGCGAGCAGCAGGCTCGTAGCAAACTTTGTTATGGGGGTCGTTACGGTCCAGAAGGGACTTCGAGGTCCCGTATGGACCGAGGCCGCTAGGGGAGTCCGGGGGCATGCCCCCTGAACATTTTGAAATAATGATGATCTGAATTCTGGGCAATGAAAGAACACATAATTAGTTGACGTTTAAATGTGTACATAATTAATAAGCGACAGCTTATAGAGAAAGTTCAGAGAAATCCTATTTTAAACTATTCTCAGGTGTTGCTTGCATCACCATTGCTATAGTAACTGTGTAAACATTCTGATAGAGTGCATGACAAAGTGGACCTATAGTGGAATTATGAGGGGAGTCCGATCCGACCGCTCCAAACCCCATAGCTACGGACCTGAGCAGTAGGCCTATATTTCACTCAGCATCTCTCACGTTGCCTTGCATTCATTTGTAAAGTTCTCATGGGCCTGACATGAGAAGATTGATATTGCCAAATGAGTTTCCGCATTAAAGATGCATTCCTGTTTAAAATTACTGTCACCGTTTCTAACATGGGTTGTTATCATGTACAATTGCCATGCATTATAAAACCATTATTCCCCAAGTGTATCAGTAAACAAATGAAATCCAAGACATTTTAAATGTATTCGAAAATAATGAAATCTTTTTTGACTAACCTAATATTTTGTTAGAAAAATAATATCCCGAATTTGACCGAAAATCGTTCGGCCTTTTCCGTAGCCATTCACATTCTCTAGTCGTGTGGTTGTAATTTAAGTACGTTCTAAAAATAGCGTACCGTATGCAAATCAGTATCACCGACCAATTCCGAGAGGCTTGCCAATGTTGGAAGATTCAATAGTTGATATTTTTGTATCCAGTTGCTTCACAGACGGATCTGTAGCACAGTGGTAACACGCTGGACAGGTAATTCAGGGATCGCAGGTTCGATCCCCCGTCTGACCCTAATACAATTAACAGTCTTTCAGATTGGAATTTAAACCGAGGTCTCGTGTCGGTGCTTTACACCGTGCACGTAAAATAGCCAGAGGAAACTCTGGAATGAGTCTGTCTGTATCATTGCACTATCCTCCAAATATCTAAATTGAGTAATCTCTTTAGGAGGCGTCGCTCATATGGGCAACCGGTAGCGACGATAAATAAACGTAAATCACACCCAGTTGCATTCACGTAGTAAATCTCAACAGCGAAAAACTGAATGTGCGTAAATCATATTTAGCATGTTTTATTCACATATAAAGTTCGATTTATCCCGAAATGCATAGCGGTCCTTTCAGTTGGAATCCTTTGTTTTCACTGTTGTTCCCTAACCAGATATTGCGTTATGATAAATGTGATTTTATCCAAACCATGTGTGTGTGTGGTCTGTCTGTCTGTCTGTCTGTCTGTCTGTCTGTCTGTCTGTCTGTCTGTCTGTCTGTCTGTCTGTCTGTCTGTCTGTCTGTCTGTCTGTCTGTCTGTCTGTCTGTCTGTCTGTCTGTCTGTCTGTCTGTCTGTCTGTCTGTCTGTCTGTCTGTCTGTCTGTCTGTCTGTCTGTCTGTCTGTCTGTCTGTCTGTCTGTCTGTCTGTCTGTCTGTCTGTCTGTCTGTCTGTCTGTCTGTCTGTCTGTCTGTCTGTCTGTCTGTCTGTCTGTCTGTCTGTCTGTCTGTCTGTCTGTCTGTCTGTCTGTCTGTCTGTCTGTCTGTCTGTCTGTCTGTCTGTCTGTCTGTCTGTCTGTCTGTCTGTCTGTCTGTCTGAAAGTAAGCTTGGTTCCCAATAGAACACAACTAGTGTCATAGGTTTGTCTCTGGACACCCGGATGTGTGGATGACACAAGTGATGTCACGGTTTGTTTCTAAACATCGGGTAAGGGGGCACAACTGGTGCCATGGTTTGTCTCTGGAAACCCGAATGGGAGGGACAAAAATGGTATCAAGATTTATCTCTGAACACCCGACTGGGAATAACACAAATAGTGCCATGATTTATCTCTGAATACCCGACTGGGAATAACACAAATGGTGCCATGACTTATCTCTGAACACCCGACTGGGAAGAACACAACTGGTGCCATGATTTATCTCTGAATACCCGACTGGGAAGAACACAAATAGTGCCATGATTTGTCTCTGAATACCCGACTGGGAAGAACACAACTGGTGCCATGATTTGTCTCTGAACACCCGACTGGGAATAACACAAATGGTGCCATGATTTGTCTCTGAACACCTGACTGGGAATAACACAAATGGTGCCATGATTTATCTCTGAACACCCGACTGGGAAGAACACAACTGGTGCCATGATTTATCTCTGAATACCCGACTGGGAAGAACACAAATAGTGCCATGATTTGTCTCTGAATACCCGACTGGGAAGAACACAACTGGTGCCATGATTTATCTCTGAACACCCGACTGGGAATAACACAAATAGTGCCATGATTTATCTCTGAATACCCGACTGGGAATAACACAAATGGTGCCATGATTTGTCTCTGAACACCCGACTGGGAATAACACAAATGGTGCCATGATTTGTCTCTGAATACCCGACTGGGAATAACACAAATGGTGCCATGATTTGTCTCTGAACACCCGACTGGGAATAACACAAATGGTGCCATGATTTGTCTCTGAATACCCGACTGGGAAGAACACAAATGGTGCCATGATTTGTCTCTGAACACCCGACTGGGAATAACACAAATGGTGCCATGATTTGTCTCCGAATACCCGACTGGGAAGAACACAAATGGTGCCATGATTTGTCTATGAATACCTGACTGGGAATAACACAAATGGTGCCATGATTTATCTCTGAACACCCGACTGGGAAGAACACAACTGGTGCCATGATTTGTCTCTGAACACCCGACTGGGAAGAACACAAATGGTGCCATGATTTGTCTCTGAACACCCGACTGGGAAGAACACAAATGGTGCCATGATTTATCTCTGAACACCGAGTTGGGAGTTCCCCACATTTTCGTTTTAAACAATGTTAAACGTTAATAATGGACGGATTTCTTTACAGCAAACTTTGAGTAATACTGGTTCTGTAGTAAAATCAATTGTATGATAGCCACTTACATGGGAATTGTGACAGTCAGTTTGAACGGAAGTATTACTTTAAATAATCGGTAAGATACGACTTGTCAAGCCACACACATATAGAGCAGACCAAACTCATCATCGGTTGATTGAATCAGACTTCTGATTCACTGGCTTCCTTAATGGTATTCGTGTCCGTTTGCAATTTCGGCAATGACCATTAATTGCAAGTCGACTGACCAAACACGCGCCCGAGACAGCTCATTAATAACGATCCTAAACAGAAATGACCCCTCTGAAGAATCCCTCCTGCAGGCGATATGACTAACTCTGACGTTTCATGATTCCTACTGATCTCTTCTCAAATTCTACATTCTGCTATCTGTGTCATTCCGTCATAACTGTTGGACTCATTGGCATGCAAGGGCCTCCGCGGTCGACTGGTTAAGGTCGTTGCTTTCAAATCAATTGCCCCTCACCACGGTAGGTTGGAATCCCCACTGGGGTTTCGAATTCGTTCAAGGGAGGACGCTATCCAGCTTGCTTGCTTGATGTACCCAGGTGCGCATCTGTGTCTGAAATACTGATCGGAGGGATATCCGGGGTCGTCATCCACCAATAGCTGGAGAGTCACTCTTATCACATTAGATGTTGGTGCGACTTTAAACCCGAAAGACAAACAAACAAATGAAGACGGATTTGGTACCCATTCATCAAACATAGTATGTAGTTACAATGTTATAACACTCGATTTTTTAATATATTATTTACTATATCATGGAATCACACCTGTACCATGACATGCATATCCTTACTGATTTAAAATACGCATGGTAAATGAATGTTTTATATTATCACCCTAGTATTTTATTACGCATATTTGAACATATAGTTATAGTTAGTTATAGAAATAGTTCATAATTAGCTATTATTAGTCATATCACACCGCGATATGACCTGAGGTGAGCTGATACCACGCTTATATACCCATACACTTAATCGCATAACCCACCGCGATATGACCTGAGGTGAGCTGATACCACGCTTATATACCCATACACTTAATCGCATAAACCACCGCGATATGACCTGACTTATGCTGATACTACGCCTATATACCCATACGCTTATTCGCATAATCCACCGCGATATGACCTGACATGTGCTGGTACCACGCATATATACCCATACACTTATTCGCATAATCCACCGCGATATGACCTGACGTGTGCTGGTACCACGCTTATATACCCATACACGTATTCGCATAACCCACCGCGATATGACCTGACATGTGCTGATACCACGCCTATATACCCATACACTTATTCGCATAACCCACCGCGATATGACCTGACATGTGCTGGTACCACGCATATATACCTATACACTTATTCGCATAATCCACCGCGATATGACCTGACGTGTGCTGGTACCACGCTTATATACCCATACACTTATTCGCATAACCCACCGCGATATGACCTGACGTGTGCTGGTACCACGCTTATATACCCACACACTTATTCGCATAACCCACCGCGATATGACCTGACGTGTGCTGATACCACGCTACATACCCATACACTTATTCGCATAACCCGGCGCGATATAACCTGCTCTGTGCCGATACACCATTACGTGACTAAATGCATTCACTCAATCACTCATTCAATCACTCACTAACTCACTCAATCAACATATTGCTATAACCTTGGTAACTACAGTAGTTCTATTAGTTTAATGTTATTTCAATGTAGAGACAGATGAAACGTAAGTATGGTGATTTACTCTAGTTCACCATTTCCTGTTTCTGGCAGTACAGACAGGTGCTTCCTCTTTGTTTATAAGAATGATTTAGACTGTTACTGGCGTTTATAGCATAATCAATTAGCCCAGAAACCGTCTATATAACACGTGCGTTCCATATGTAATAACATTCCTGGCACTCGGGTAGAATCCGTTTGGATAGCATTCTCACAGGAGATAAGGTTTTATTTAACCATATTTTATTGCAAATCAATAGTACATATGTCATACACATACAGATACAGTACATAGCATGAACATACAAATCAATAGTACATATGTCATACACATACAGATACAATACATAGCATGAACATACAAATCAATAGTAAATATGTCATACACATACAGATACAGTACATAGCATGAACATACAAATCAATAGTAAATATGTCATACACATACAGATACAGTACATAGCATGAACATACAAATCAATAGTAAATATGTCATACACATACAGATACAGTACATAGCATGAACATACAAATCAATAGTAAATATGTCATACACATACAGATACAGTACATAGCATGAACATACAAATCAATAGTAAATATGTCATACACATACAGATACAGTACATAGCATGAACATACAAATCAATAGTACATATGTCATACACATACAGATACAGTACATAGCATGAACGTACAAATCAATAGTACATATGTCATACACATACAGATACAGTACATAGCATGAACATACAAATCAATAGTACATATGTCATACACATACAGATACAGTACATAGCATGAACATACAAATGGTTTGGGCCACAAGTTTTAACCACATTAGACAACAGCCCTCACCAGACAACGGCCCGCACCAGACAACAGCCCGCACCAGACAACGGCCCGCACCAGACAACGGCCCGCACCAGACAACGGCCCGCACTAGACAACGGCCCGCACCAGACAACGGCCCGCACCAGACAACGGCCCGCACCAGACAACGGCCCGCACCAGACAACGGCCCGCACCAGACAACGGCCCGCACCAGACAACGGCCCGCACCAGACAACGGCCCCATACAACGGCCCGCACCAGACAACGGCCCGCACCAGACAACGGCCACAGACAACGGCCCGCACTTGGAGATATGTTGACACCCCAATGGGATTCGAACCTTACAGCTGTGACAAACTAGTGATTAATCACTCGGTCGCGGAGGAACCCTTCTAGTGCTTTATAGTGTAGCTTTTGGAAGTCTTGTTAGCTATTTAATTTAACAAGCTTCCGCACGTACGTGCAATTCAGGTTAGCATTGTTGATGCATGTTTACCATGTTTGATTCCAAATAGCAGGCATTATGATCTATAACAAGTACGTCCGATTAGCGCAGTGGTTAGCGCACTCGCTTCTCACCAATGCAATCCGGGTTCGATCTTCAGACCGGGAAGTATGCGAGATGGCACGGTGGTCGCCAGATCGGACAGGTGGGTTTTCTCTGGGTACTCCGGTCTGTATACGGTATGAAGGAAATTACCGTGTTTAAATCTGCAATAAAACATGGTTTGCAGTATTATGACGTTTGTTTAATATTTATACAATCTAAACATTAACATCAACTATATTTTGCGATTTGTAGATATTTTGGTTATGTATGAGTGTGTGTTTTACGTTTATTTATCGTCGCTACCGGTTGCCCATATGAGCGACGCCTCCTGAAGAGATTAGTCAGATTAGATATTTGGAGGATAGTGCAATGATACAGACAGAGACCCATTCCAGAATCTCCTCTGCTTCTTTTACGTGCACTGTGTAAAGCACCGACACGAGACCTCGGTTTAACGTCCCATCTGAAAGACTGTTAATTTTATTAGGGTCAGACGGGGGATCGAACCTGCGATCCCTGGATTACCAGTCCAGCGTGTTACCACTGGACTACATATCCGTCTGTCATGTATGAATTTGTGTTATTTATAGTCGAATAAAACATGGTTTGTCGTTCTGGGCGTAGGAATTTATCGCGCATGCCTACTACGACCTACGTTGTAAATGTAAATTCCTACGCATCAGAACTCCAAATAATTCACCATTAAATAACCGAAAGACAAATATTTGTTCCTAAATGCAATATAAAAGTGTGTGCCGTATGATATGATTTTATGTAGGACAAAATGATCAAGTGAACCCCATCAGTTGATTGAATTCTGTTTTGTGATTGGATGAAGTTGTGATTCCCACGAGTCCTACTAATGTCACACGTATCCAAAAACTGGCTTCACTCAACGAATCATTAACAGTGAGCATCCCGACAGGCTACTCATAAAATGATTACTCCTCCTGAATTTCTATTCAATTAATATAGATAATGAATGACATCACATAAATAATATACGTTTTATTGTCATGCTAAGTAAATTGTTCATGGAGCTCTCTGGTCTCACGTTTCCGTATGTGACATGTTTGTTCGAGGACTATTTGGAGATGGTTACGCATGGGTGACAATGGAAATGTTTGCCCACGCAAATTATATGGATCGGTTTGTGTGGCACTTTCACATGGAAGTCGTGGTAGCACATTCGCTTCAGATGTGAAAGGCCCCGAGTTCGCGCCCAACTGAAGCTGTTACGATTGTGTCCTTAGGCAAGGCATTTAAAGTCCCCTTCTCTCTCCTTCAGTGCGATGGATTCCATCAGGAATTAGGTCTCGAGTGTGATTAATATAATTTGTATACTTTTATAAATTTGTATAAACTAAACTAAGTATTTTCCTCACAACATTAATTGCATTTTGGTTCAATAATTCAGTACGTGTAACTATTTTGTCACGCTATGCATGTTCATATTCTGTTACACAGAATTTGGAGAACTTTATTCATCACATAATACTTGTAATAATTTAGTCACGCAGTAACTTGTGATATATTGTCAAGAAGTAATTGTAAATATTGCATAACTGTTTTACTGTTCATGTGTTGTCACGCAGTACGTGTAGATACATCACGATATCAATGTATATGTTTTGTCACGCAGTACTTGTAGATACATCACGATATCAATGGATATGTTTTGTCACGCAGTACTTGTAGATACATCACGATATCAATGTATATGTTTTGTCACGCAGTACTTGTAGATACATCACGATATCAATGGATATATTTTGTCACGCAGTACTTTGTAAATACTGTAACACTATACAAACTGCTCATGTTCTGTCACGCATTATTTGGAGATGTATCAGGATATTACTGGAGATGCTTTGTCACGCAGTATTTGGAGATGTATCAGGATATTACTGGAGATGGTTTGTCACGCATTATTTGGAGATGCATCAGGATATTACTGGAGATGCTTTGTCACGCAGTATTTGGAGATGTATCAGGATATTACTTGAGATGATTTGTCACGCAGTATTTGGATACATATCACGATATCACTGGATAGGTTTTGTCACGCAGTAGTCGCAGATGTCATATCACGCTATACAAATCGCTTAAACATTGTATTTATTGTAATGCAAAACACATTCAATATATTAAACAGTGATCAGTATCAATGTACATTAAGCGGATTAATTTTTCCCGCAACAATTTATGTCCGGTTCTAAGAGAATCTAAGAGGTTCTAAGAGTAATTCTTCTCCCACGTCCACTTTAAGTTTTAATCTCTAATTTTCTATTACCTCCCTTAGCAGATAAAATCTGATTTATCCTAAAATGTAAATAGGTCCTGTTAGTTGGGATCCTTTTGTTTTTACTGTTGGTTTATTATTAGTTTAAACATATTTTATTTCCCAATCAAAATACATATTGACCAATGCATACAGTACACATATCAAACTACAGAAAAAGGATTAGAATGAAAGAGAGGGTCTTCTCCTCCTGTTGTTCTCTAACCAGATGTTGCGGTATGATAAATGTGATTTGATCAAAATCGTGTTAATTAAGTGATAACATTGTTTACATTGTTGTACCCATTGCGTATATATTGTACTGTAGGAGATCTGTCGAGATATAGTAATTTAATAATCATAAGAAGCGATATTCGAATAAAATTGCTAGCATGCTGTGCAAAGGAAACAACGAAAATAACAGAGGAAAACACTTTACTTCTAACAAAAGAGAAAACAATCTACTTTAGGGATCTGAACATTTACTTACTATTTTTAGACAAAATTTCCCATTTTGAAAAATGAACTGGTCCAAATGTAATTTTCTTATTAATTTGTTTGTCTAAAAATAGCATGCACCAGTCCACCATGTTAGTTACTTGGTGTTGAATGGGTTAAACAGTTTTACATTTCAGGTCATAGAAATTTCTGATTTAGAAATAAAAAATCGAAATGAATCTAGTCTTGAAATATAACGGCTGTCTGCTCCTCAATGATACCTTCTGGCTGGTACCTGTTTGCAAGCGGCCCCGACTAAGATCAGACAGCAGTCCCAAACATATACATACGTACAGTCTACATCCATTATGTCAAATTCGTTTATGTCGAATTATCCGGTTATCTCGAAGTCGTATCAAAGTCCCGTTTTTAGACGCTTTCATTTTTTTATATAACTGGATCTGTTTATATCGAATTTCGTTAAGTCAAATATATTTTTGTATCGGATGTAGACTGTATCTGTTGCGTCCTGGCGAAATGAGCGTGCCATATTGTAACCACATGGATATAGTGAAGGGGTTGCGGTAGTTTTGCACTAATCCCTTGATTATACTTTTAGGATGTTTTGAGATTATCCTTCCAATATAATCAACATTATTAATATATTAAACATTTAAAAGCTCCAATTAGTAAGCACACTTATAATAATACCTTATATGTATATATAAATGGGTGATTTACAAATGCAATACAAGATTGATTGGTTAGTATTTAGTATTATTATATTCATTTGTTTGTAGACCATAAACTGTTTATGTTTGTGTCTTAATAAACGATTCTTCGTCTTCTTCATATTCACAGTTCCGGCGATTATATGGCAATATTACCGGACGCGTTCTCCTCGGACATTGATCCTAATATGTCCAATGATTGCCTCTGCTGGCATTAATGTATGGCTCAGCTAAAGTGATAACCGATTATTAGAAGTGTGAATTGCGATGCAAGAATAACTAGATATGTGTAAATGCTATTGGACACATTCCTGCGTATTGTGGTCACCGGAGAGCAGTAAATCAACGCAATGTGACGGGTGAACCATCACTGAGAACGTTGCGAAGGGATACGATGCGAGCATCTACAATCACTATTGATACAACACTGAGTAAGGAAGAAGCTGATAATATTTTGTAAATAAATGGGAGCATTGTTAATATTGATATATATCATATTAAATGTATACAAATGACTCGTGGTGGCATTCGTATTTTCATCGTTTTATGAGTTCAACTTCGCGAATTCACGACTTGAACGTCACGAATTCACGCTTTTAAATAGTTAATTCGTAAATTTGAAATCGTCTAATCGTGAATTCGTGTGAAGTTGAAATCGTGAATTCGTGAATTTGAAATCGTCCAATCGTGAGTTTCGTGAATTTGAAATCATGGTAAATTGAATTTTTGCGGTATTCATGTGTATTATGACAGTTATATGCCTGGAGCCTGCATCAGCTGCTAACAGGTAATGACAAAACAACAGGTGCGCTTACGAAATACCGGTGCAAGCTTACTCATCCTTGGCAATGGTTCATGATCAACATGCGAACACTTTCAAGACATGATAAGGAGCTCTAGCAAAAACTATATATATATCATTCACTGATTTCGTGGTATGTATGGTGGCTCGTTAGGGGTATTTCGTCGCTTAGTTTATACAAATTATTTTAGCACGATTGCGAAACAAGTTATTACAACTTATATTAATCACTCTCGAGACCTCATTCCTGGTGGAATCAATCGCCATGAGGAAGAGAGAAGAGGCAACGTGGAATTTAAATACCTTGCCTAAGGGCACACTCGTAACTGCTCCAGCGGGGCTCGAACTCCGGAACGTTCGTACCTGAAGTGAACGCGCATCCACTGCGCTATCACGACTTTCACTGCGTTATCACGACTTCCACTGCGTAATCACGACTTGTACGGCTTCATGGCGAAGGAATGAAAAGTAACATGGCGATGATACGAATGGACGATATTGAATAATTAAACCTCGTCTACGCTAGTTATCATCTCTTCACCAAGAGGGAAATATATCTTTCACATATCGTTTATATATCTTTCACATACTGTCCATATATCTTTCACATATCGTTTATATATCTTTCACATACCGTCCACATATCTTTCACATAGCGTCCACATATCTTTCACAGTCATACCGTCCACATATCTTTCACAGTCATACCGTCCACATATCTTTCACAGTCATACCGTCCACATATCTTTCACAGTCATACCGTCCACATATCTTTCACAGTCATACCCTCCACATATCTTTCACAGCCATACCGTCCATATATCAAACATGGTTATTTGGTTTACGATACGTGTCATTAAATAGCATTGCATAAATCTACTAGTATAGTGGGTTATACGTATTTTACTAATCAATGCAAGAGTCCATATATGATATGTTTGCGAATGAGCGATATGGAATGTGGTGGTGTTGTTATTTGTTATCAACATTGCATAGTAATATCTGTCACGCAGTACTTGGAGATGTATCACAAATCAAGGTGCGTCCATGTCCGTCCATTAACGTTGTCGAAAACTTAATAATCAAACTTGCTGTGTCCTTAGTATAATTTCAAATGTTGAAATTCTCAGCAGAGCCCGTGGCTACAGCCCATAACTTATCAAACCGCAATAATATGACGACATTATTAGTTTATACAAATTTATTTTAGCTCGATTGCGAAACAAGTTCTTACAACTTATATTAATCACTCTCGAGACCTCATGGAATCCATCGCCACGAGGGAGAGAGATGAGGCAACGTGGAAATTAAATACCTTGCCTAAGGGCACAATCGTAACGGCTCCAGCGAGGCTCGAACTCCGGACCTTTCGCACCTGAAGCGAACGCGCATTCACTGCGCTATCACGACTTCCACGACAATATTAATACATGGATGTGCTTATGCAATGTATTAACCCTTTTAATACAAAATTACCCATTTTGGAACTGGTCCAAATGTAATTTTCTTATAAATTTATTGTCTAAGACTATCGTGGACCAGTCCATGTCAGTTACATGGCGTTGAATGGGTGCACCAGTCCATGTCAGTTACTTGGTGTTGAATGGGTGCACCAGTCCATGTCAGTTACTTGGTGTTGAATGGGTGCACCAGTCCATGTCAGTTACTTGGTGTTGAATGGGTGCACCAGTCCATGTCAGTTACTTGGTGTTGGATGGGTGCACCAGTCCATGTCAGTTACTTGGTGTTGAATGGGTGCGCCAGCCCATGTCAGTTACTTGGTGTTGAATGGGTGCACCAGTCCATGTTTGGTGTTGAATGGGTTAAGACACGTAATGATAGCGTCGTGATAGTGCAGTGGATGCACGTTCGCTTCAGGTGCGAAAGGTCCGGAGTTCGAGCCCCGCTGCATCCGTTACGATTGTGCCCTTAGGCAAGGCATTTAAATTCCACATTGCCTCTTCTCGCTCCCTCGTAGCGATGGATTCTATCAGGAATGAGGTCTCGAGAGTGATTAATATAAGTTGAGAGAACTTGTTTCGCAATCGAGCTAAAATTAATTTGTATAAACTAAGACACGTAATGCGGCTACATTCACACACCAGAGATATAATACTGTGTAGTGCAATCTGTTTTAATTGAGTTTCCACAGCAATGCAATATAAATTGTGCAGAACGGGATCAATCAGTGCAGATAATTAGAATTAGTCAAGGTAAAGTATAAATAAATATATCACCCGGTCTGAACTATGCCTCGGTGTATTGGTGCTATTTATAATGACGCCATAAAACACTGTGCACTCGCTCGCCCACATGGTTCCCATGCGGCGAGGGCAATTAAGCCCAATCATCATCAACTGTGCACTTTTATATGGAGCGTTACTTTTTCGTTACAAAGTTTTGAACAGAAGAGAACAGATGTTTATTTATTATGTTATGTTATATTTCGGGTTTTACGCCTGCGTCAGCACCGTTTTGGGCTATATCGCCGGCGGACAGTTTACCTAACAACACATTTCCTGGGCAGGCTCCAGCGGTTAACCAGTACTTGGTTCACCAACCTCCGTAAGAAACTGCCAACTTTTTCATATAAATGAGACACGGTCTGAGCGAAGCTCGAACCCATGACCATCAGTGATGATAGGTTACAGTGGTATACAAGTCAGCGACCTTAACCACTCGACCACGGAGACGGACTGATGTTTATTTACAAGATTTATACATAGTACATCGTCGAAAGGCACAATATATCAAACATAATTACTGGTCATGTGATATATGATACTAGTTAGCAATATTCATATAATTTCAATCAGCTAACAAGACAGTTTATATCAGTATATTACTGATTACGAATTACGGTAAAGAGGATGAAAGTGTTTAGAATTATGGATTTTACTATCATGACTGAAGAAAATAATCCTTCACACATTGCACTAATTTACCCAATATGTCGCACAATTTGATACTAAATTTGTATAACTTCAGGAGCGTGGATGACTGTTATATGAAATCCTACTTTAGACCTAATAAGTGTTTAGAAACTTTAGACCACAAAAACATTTTATTCCCACTTGCTGTTGTCCAGTAGTACTCTTATTCCCACTTCATAGGTAAATGGCCATTCCAAATTGTTGGCGAATGCACAAGTTCAAATTGAGTTTGTCCGCAACAAACGCGGTGGACAAAGTATTGTTGTTGGTGGTTACAGGTTCATGGTATGTATATATATATAGTTGCTGTCTGTCTGCGTGTCTGTCCGTCCGTTTGATTGTATTTGATCTTAAACACTCTTAAACACACTGCAACACAAATCCTCTTATTCCCACACCCGTTTTTACCTAATTTTATATAAGTGGGAACAATAGGACTACACCAAAACACTGTTTATTGATTCAATGTTAGTGTTCGAATGTATTTAGAATAATGTGTAGTAGCAATGCATTTGTAAGCGAAAACATGCATTTTATTTGCTTTTTGTGATGTAATGTCGCTTTAAAGGTAAGATAAGAGAAATTTGGGATATTAGAACTTGTGGTGTGTATAATGTTTTTGAATATCAAGCTATGTGGATTGATCATCACATCATGTGTTATACTGTATATATGTGCAAGAAACTGTGCGTGGTTTACGACAATAAAATATTCTGTTTGTCTAAAAGGAGATAAATTTTACCTCTAAGGCAAGTGTACAGTTTGGGTGGGCGGGTTATACATTTCTTTGATTGGAGTGTTCGTTCAACTTCTGACCCTAGTAAAATTAACAGCCTTTCAGATGGGACGTTAAACCGATGTCTCGTGTCGGTGCTGTACACCGTGCACGTAAAAGAAGCAGAGGAGACTCTGGAATGGGTTTGTATCATTACACTATCCTCCAAAAGTATAAAATGACTAATATATTCAGGAGGCGTCGCTCATATGGGCAACCGGTAGCGACGATATTAAACGTAATATATGCATTATGGTAAGACGGGGGATCGATCCTGGATTACCAGTCCAGCGTGTTACCACATGACTACAGATCAGTCAGTACATTCTGTGCCACACTTCAAAAGCTTTATATATCAGGAGGTGCAAAGAAAAGGCCGTTAGTTTATACACATTTATTTTAGCTCGATTGTGAAACAAGTTCTTGCAACTTATATTAATCACTATCGAGACCTCATTCCTGCTGGAATACATCGACACGAGGGAGAAGAGGGAATGTGGAATTTAAATGCCTTCTCTAAGGACACAATCGTAACGGCTTCAGCGGGGCCCGAACTCCGGACCGTTCGCATCTGAAGCGAACGCGCTACCACTGCGAAAAGGCCGCTAACCTAATAAACGTATACATTATAAGTATACACGTATATAAGTATTAGTTCCTACAGCCTATGCCAGTCTGTATTAATGGTCATTGTTGACATGTTTCATTGTGATAATTCACGTTTTAATTTGATTAGGACCGAGTGTTAGATTGACTGAATTGTTCAAATGAGTTATCCCGTTACATACAATCTTTATTATATTATTATAAAGATTAGCAACAATGCCTGTCACGCGTATGCACACCTTGCTTCAAACGTTAAATGCCCCAAGACACGCGCACCACAGCAAACAGCAGCACACGTGTCTTTCATGTCAGCACCGTACTTCAAACGTTAACTATCCAGACACGTGTTATGTGTGCTGTCGCAGAGACATGCAATGTCACCGGCATGTTATAAGAGTAAATCGGTCCATATTATATCAATGTGATTAATTAAAACCTGTCCTCTACTATCGGCCATACGGTACCTGGAATTTACATTCGGTGTGATTGTCTCCATGACGCAGACACAGGGTACTAGTAATCAGCAATTGATTTTTTCATTAGCCCCTAGACATTTCGCCGTCATTTCTACCCATGACACCCATATTTCTCTAATATTCATAAACCTCAATGATTCATTTATTAATAGGGACACCGTCCCTTATCCGTTTACACAATCTGACTGCAAACTGTTTCTATTGCTTCAACACGCGAAATTGCTGGCAATTTTAGTATCAATTTTCAAGCAAATGATTAATATTTGATTGACAAGGAAATCTACAATCAATTAAAGTATGGGTTGGACATGCGTTGATTACCTTAGTTATTGGTGTTTCACTACTGTCGTTGGTATAATATAATGCTAAAAATTGTGCATCGTTCATTGATAGCATAGTATTATAGTATAATATAGTATATATAGTATATATACTGAGGAACTGACGATTATGTACCCTGTGTAAAATGAAAATCATAGAATGTGAATTCCATAGTCGCACCCGTTTACGCCATATAGCGACTTATCGGTGGAGGAAGACCGCGGGTGTTTTTGTTGTTGTTACTTTTTCGATTTTTTAAAAGTCTGTCCGCATGCCCACTTAGGTATGTTGACCAAAGAACTCTAAGGTACCTCTCCGGGCGGTATTTCAGGCACAGGGCGGGTAGCTGGTAAATATAACAGACCGTCAGCAAGTCAGCTGCATAGTTTTGTCACATGCCCATGGAGTGGGATTTCACGGTGCGTTGATGTTATATTCCTATTCAGAACAACTTTGCCTTTTTGTTCTTTCTTTTTTTCACAAATCCATCAATAATTCTCTTTTTTTAAAAACTTTATTTACAAGAATAATACATGCTTATCCATAATAAACCAGTAAATAATACGAGCTAATGATACTATAGATAATAATATACACTTACTATAATAGTTATATGTATTATTATACAAGAGGACATAGAAAACGCACACCTACATTATATACTAGAGGACATAGAAAACGCACACCTACATTATATACTAGAGGACATAGAAAACGCACACCTACATTATATACTAGAGGACATAGAAAACGCACACCTACATTATATACTAGAGGACATAGAAAACGCACACCTACATTATATACTAGAGGACATAGAAAACGCACACCTACATTATATACTAGAGGACATAGAAAACGCACACCTACATTATATACTAGAGGACATAGAAAACGCACACCTACATTATATACTAGAGGACATAGAAAACGCACACCTACATTATATACTAGAGGACATAGAAAACGCACACCTACATTATATACTAGAGGACATAGAAAACGCACACCTACATTATATACTAGAGGACATAGAAAACGCACACTACATTATATACTAGAGGACATAGAAAACGCACACCTACATTATATACTAGAGGACATAGAAAACGCACACCTACATTATACTAGAGGACATAGAAAACGCACACCTACTTATATACTAGAGGACATAGAAAACGCACACCTACATTATATACTAGAGGACATAGAAAACGCACACCTACATTATATACTAAGGACATAGAAAACGCACACCTACATTATATACTAGAGGACATAGAAAACGCACACCTACATTATATACTAGAGGACATAGAAAACGCACACCTACATTATATACTAGAGGACATAGAAAACGCACACCTACATTATATACTAGAGGACATAGAAAACGCACACCTACATTATATACTAGAGGACATAGAAAACGCACACCTACATTATATACTAGAGTACATAGAAAACGCACACCTACATATATACTAGAGGACATAAAAAACGCAAACCTACATTATATACTAGAGGACATAAAAAACGCACACATACATTATATACTAGTGGACATAGAAAACGCACACCTACATTATATACTAGAGGACATAGAAAACGCACACCTACATTATATACTAGAGGACATAGAAAACGCACACCTACATTATATACTAGAGGACATAGAAAACGCACACCTACATTATATACTAGAGGACATAGAAAACGCACACCTACATTATATACTAGAGGACATAGAAAACGCACACCTACATTATATACTAGAGGACATAGAAAACGCACACCTACATTATATACTAGAGGACATAGAAAACGCACACCTACATTATATACTAGAGGACATAGAAAACGCACACCTACATTATATACTAGAGGACATAGAAAACGCACACCTACATTATATACTAGAGGACATAGAAAACGCACACCTACATTATATACTAGAGGACATAGAAAACGCACACCTACATTATATACTAGAGGACATAGAAAACGCACACCTACATTATATACTAAGGACATAGAAAACGCACACCTACATTATATACTAGAGGACATAGAAACGCACACCTACATTATATACTAGAGGACATAGAAAACGCACACCTACATTATATACTAGAGGACATAGAAAACGCACACCTACATTATATACTAGAGGACATAGAAAACGCACACCTACATTATATACTAGAGGACATAGAGAACGCACACCTACATTATATACTAGAGGACATAGAAAACGCACACCTACATTATATACTAGAGGACATAGAAAACGCACACCTACATTATATACTAGAGGACATAGAAAACGCACACCTACATTATATACTAGAGGACATAGAAAACGCACACCTACATTATATACTAGAGGACATAGAAAACGCACACCTACATTATATACTAGAGGACATAGAAAACGCACACCTACATTATATACTAGAGGACATAGAAAACGCACACCTACATTATATACTAGAGGACATAGAAAACGCACACCTACATTATATACTAGAGGACATAGAAAACGCACACCTACATTATATACTAGAGGACATAGAAAACGCACACCTACATTATATACTAGAGGACATAGAAAACGCACACCTACATTATATACTAGAGGACATAGAAAACGCACACCTACATTATATACTAGAGGACATAGAAAACGCACACCTACATTATATACTAGAGGACATAGAAAACGCACACCTACATTATATACTAGAGGACATAGAAAACGCACACCTACATTATATACTAGAGGACATAGAAAACGCACACCTACATTATATACTAGAGGACATAGAAAACGCACACCTACATTATATACTAGAGGACATAGAAAACGCACACCTACATTATATACTAGAGGACATAGAAAACGCACACCTACATTATATACTAGAGGACATAGAAAACGCACACCTACATTATATACTAGAGGACATAGAAAACGCACACCTACATTATATACTAGAGGACATAGAAAACGCACACCTACATTATATACTAGAGGACATAGAAAACGCACACCTACATTATATACTAGAGGACATAGAAAACGCACACCTACATTATATACTAGAGGACATAGAAAACGCACACCTACATTATATACTAGAGGACATAGAAAACGCACACCTACATTATATACTAGAGGACATAGAAAACGCACACCTACATTATATACTAGAGGACATAGAAAACGCACACCTACATTATATACTAGAGGACATAGAAAACGCACACCTACATTATATACTAGAGGACATAGAAAACGCACACCTACATTATATACTAGAGGACATAGAAAACGCACACCTACATTATATACTAGAGGACATAGAAACGCACACCTACATTATATACTAGAGGACATAGAAAACGCACACCTACATTATATACTAGAGGACATAGAAAACGCACACCTACATTATATACTAGAGGACATAGAAAACGCACAACTACATTATATACTAGAGGACATAGAAAACGCACACCTACATTATATACTAGAGGACATAGAAAACGCACACCTACATTATATACTAGAGGACATAGAAAACGCACACCAACATTATATACTAGAGGACATAGAAAAACGCACACCTACATTATATACTAGAGTACATAGAAAAACGCACACCTACATTATATACTAGATGAAATAGAAAAACGCACACATACATTATATACTAGAGGACATAGAAAACGCACACCTACATTATATACTAGAGGACATAGAAAAACGCACGCCTACATTATATACTAGAAGACATAGAAAAACGCACGCCTACATTATATACTAGAGGTCATAGAAAAACGCACACCTACATTATATACTAAGATAACACATCAAAAAACGCACACCTACATTATATACTAGAGGACATAGAAAACGCACACCACATTATCTAGAGGACATTAGAAAAAACACACCTACATTATAACTAGAGGACATAGAAAACGCACACCTACACGATATACTAGAGGACATAGAAAACGCACACCTAATTATATACTAGAGGACATAAAAACGCCACACCTACATTATATACTAGAGACATAGAAAAACGCACACCTACATTATATACTAGAGGACATAGAAAACGTAACACCTACATTATATACTAGATGACATAGAAAACGCACACCTACATTATATACTAGAGGCATAGAAAACGCACACCTACATTATATACTAGAACATAGAAAACGCACACCTACATTATATACTAGAGGACATAGAAAACGCACACCTACATTATATACTAGAGGACATAGAAAACGCACACCTACATTATATACTAGAGGACATAGAAAACGCGCGTCT
>CM026397.1:36120329-36144763 GCA_014843695.1 Archivesica marissinica | reverse complement strand
CCCCCCCCCCGGATGCCTCTCCTAGCAGTATTGTTCAGGCTTGGATGAGCTCTAATAAACATTGAAACTACATGTATATATACAGCTGCACCAGCCCCCCCCCCCCGGATGCCTCTCCTAGCAGTATTGTTCAGGCTTGGATGAGCTCTAATAAACATTGAAACTACATGTATATATACAGCTGCACCAGCCCCCCCCCCCCGGATGCCTCTCCTAGCAGTATTGTTCAGGCTTGGATGAGCTCTAATAAACATTGAAACTACATGTATATATACAGCTGCACCAGCCCCCCCCCCCCGGATGCCTCTCCTAGCAGTATTGTTCAGGCTTGGATGAGCTCTAATAAACATTGAAACTACATGTATATATACAGCTGCACAGCCCCCCCCCCGGATGCCTCTCCTAGCAGTATTGTTCAGGCTTGGATGAGCTCTAATAAATTGAAACTACATGTATATATACAGCTGCATCAGCCCCACCCCCGGATGCCTCTCCTAGCAGTATTGTTCAGGCTTGGATGAGCTCTAATAACATTGAAACTACATGTATATATATCAGCTGCATCAGCCCCCTCCCCCCGGATGCCTCTCCTAGCAGTATTGTTCAGGCTTGGATGAGCTCTAATAACATTGAAACTACATGTATATATACAGCTGCATCAGCCCCCTCCCCCGGATGCCTCTCCTAGCAGTATTGTTCAGGCTTGGATGAGGTCTAATAAACATTGAAACTACATGTATATATACAGCTGCATCAGCCCCCTCCCCCGGATGCCTCTTAGCAGTATTATTCAGGCTTGGATGAGCTCTAATAAACATTGAAACTACATGTATATATACAGCTGCACAGCCCCCCCCCGGATGCCTCTCCTAGCAGTATTGTTCAGGCTTGGATGAGCTCTAATAACATTGAATCTACATGTATATATACAGCTGCATCAGCCCCCCCCCGGATGCCTCTCCTAGCAGTATTGTTCAGACTTGGATGAGCTCTAATAAACATCGAAACTACATGTATATATACAGCTGCATCAGCCCCTCCCCCCGGATGCCTCTCCTAGCAGTATTGCTCAGGCTTGGATGAGCACCGGTGCAGAGTCACATGCATCCCGCAAGCCAGATGGATGGCTTCCTCACACCTCGACCACGGAGGCCACTCTCTAATAAACATTGAAACTACATGTATGGATACAGCTGAATCAGTTCCGGCTCCACAACTGCTTCCGTATAGATACATAACATAAGCGTGGTGTAATAATGCTTTAAATAAATAATTTATTCAGACTCGTAGCCACACTGAGACGGATCAGGCACTCGCCTCGGTTAGAATTTGACAAGTAACAACAACAAGTATAGGAAACAACAGGCAAACAGTATAAACATTTATTTATTTAATATTATTTATATATCTGAATAGAACTTCGCCTGCCCCCGAACCACCCTGGAAGGTTAGCCTCGGTTATGTTCACCTTCTGGCTACGGCACTGTTTTTAGATAATAAGTGAATGTAAGTTATAATGGTTTTCAGTTTGCAGAATAAATGTGCTAACACAACCCAGAAGCTCTATCCTAGCCTGGGAACAGGCGTCGATATATTTTGCCTGGTCAGTCAAATAAATAGATGTTAACACCGAGACTATTACGTATTGAGTTTCTGAACATATCAACGTCATTTGGCTAGAAGTTAAAAAGTGAAAAATCGACAGACTGGAACCCAGGCTAGCTCTATCCAACAAGAAAACAGTAACGTCCAAGTATTGCTAATGGAAATATAACGGACCTGCACATGTTGCACGTGGAAAAAAGGATGGTATTTGTTAAAGATTTGCTTGTTCAAGTTTCAAACTTAAAGACTATGACATTGTTCCACTTTTGTAAACAGGAACTTACATAACAAAATTGTACCTCACAATTCATCACATTTCTAATGCTCTGTTGTTTATGCTTTTGGATTTAAAAACAATACAAGTTAATGTTAGCTTCCTACTTGATCATTTGCATTATGTTTGTATGTCGTTTAATGTTGTATGTGATTATGCTTGGCAATAAATACTGTTTTTACTGTATTGCTCTCTAGTTTCTTTTCGGGTTGCTTTTCTGGACGAATGGGAATTGATGTCATAAGAATTACTGCTATGTATTCGTAGTATAGGTCTATTGTTTTCAGGGAACTAGTTCCAAGCTTTCACCTGTATGCTCATAGAAATACAAGCTTGAGCTGGAATCCAGAAATGACCAGGTCAATCTATTTATGTAGTTGAAATTCTTGGTTCCCATATCATTCGCGGATGTTCCAGCAGGGATGTGGTATATACTATTATGTTGGACAGGGTTTCATGTTATTGTAAACAAGTTTGCATTTAATTATTAAATTGTGCACTTTATAATAAATATGCATTCACTCAATACACTATCCTAGTGTGTATTATTCAGAGTGAGTTTTCAATCGTTTTTCTATTGCATATGTATATGTAATAGTTTGTCTTGTCCTTATTAAGGGCATATGTATGTAGCTAGGGCTTGGGGTAAGGGGTATCCATGTTCAATTGTCACATTGGATTGTACATTTAACAGCTTACAGCATATCACTCAGTACGTTATCATTTGGAAATAATGTTATATTATACGCCTTGTTTATTGGCAACTAACCATGCACTGCAGGGAGTTCAATAACATTTCATGAAACCAGTATCTACTACGGAAAAACACCGAACGCTGTACGGAAAATCACGAACTAGAACAAACACGTGAGCATTATCCAATCAGAAAAGCGCTCAGCAAAGCTTAAGTGTACTAGATGAAACCGATGTACCGACATAACGACATTAGACTTCGTACAGAGAGCATTGATTGTACACACTATTATTGAAACGTATATAGAGTTTATAAATTGTAAACTTATATTGTGAGAGAAGTGATGGATAAAATAATTGCAATGGAATGTTACAACAGGAATATATCCGTGGATTCAGATACTGACATGTAAGTTTACATCATTTCCATTCTTTCTTTAATCTCTAACTTTCACAATAGCTTTGTTTTCTATGTAGTGAAACTATTGCATTTTCCTGATAACCAATTTAATAATCCCTCGGTTGATATAGCACCAGCTGGTGCTGATAATGGCGTAAAACCCGAACAAACAAACAAACCAATTTAATTAAGTATACTACTTAAAACAAAACATTAATTGAATTATTTCATAACGAACACACTAAGCCTGCTAGAAGGTGAGAATATCTCCATGCACCCTATGACTTCCTCTGTATCTCTCTAACTTATCTTGTTGTACAAATTACAGGTCGGGTGATGAATGCACAGACACTATTCAAGATCTTGTTTACATGGCTGGCAAAGAGGATCGACTCGTCAAAGGAATATTTGAATCTGCACATATCCTTGAAATGTAAGTAAATTGTATGTTAGGAATGCACGAAGGGACGTATGCCTGGTTAAGTTTATAACAGTTGTCTAGGATTGGCTTAGACATGAATAAAATTGAGTATAGTACATGGATGTAACCTTCTCTAATATTAGTACGTAGGTTATCAAGTATCAAAATGTAAATGTTTGATATGGGTGTATGCGAACATAAAAAGAATACAACATTTATAATTGTAATCTTATGATGACAATCCAACTAATCAAAGATATATGCTATGCCTTCAGGTGCCCGGATATCGTAGACGTTTGCATCTTACCCAGTGGTACAAGTCAGAGCACAACCACACGGATCCAGCACAAACTGATTGCCGCTTACTGCTGGGAGAATGACATCCAGATTGTGGAATTAGCGGACTTCAATAAAATATTCACCGAATTAAGAAGTAAATCAGTGAACAATGGAGATATAGAATGTGCTCTGATCACATCCAAAACATTTGTAAATGATATCGAAACAGATGAATTCGAGAGTGACTTAAATGAGAACTTTGGTTGAAGCAGACAAACAACTATTCACATGAATATCAAAACAAAATGGTAAGCATATTGTAAATAAATGTAGACTATAAGTTAATTGCATATTTGCAGACGTGTATATCGAGGATAACACATTGTAGTCAATCATGCACACGCTTAGTTTGTCCGATTAACGCAGTGGTTAGCACGCTCGCTTCTCACTAATGCAACCCGGGTTCGAACATCAGACCGGGAAGAATGTGAAACTGTACGGTGGTTGCACGATCGGACAGGTGGGTTTTCTCCGGGTACTCCGGTTTCCTCCGCGCCAACGAGAGTGACTAATATAAGTTGGTAAAGCTGGTTTCCCAATCGTTGTAAAATAAATAAAGTTTAATTTTAAACTTTTAGTATGATTAAATTTGTAATGAGAGTAAATAAAGCTTACACATTAGGTTGTTTATGTGTTGTGGTATTAACAATAGTTACATGATATGGGGTATAAAATCACTTAATACTTGGAAATGAGAATTGTATCGATGTCATGAATTTATAAATTGACATGTCTTGTTACACTTAACTATAATGAATATGTACTAGAGGACATAGAAAACGCACACTTCGATGTGTTGTTACATGAAAAACAATAACTATATAAATACATAGTTTTAAACATTTTGGAATAATTTTAGTTGTTCAGTTTGTGTTTTGTAATACAGATGTGATATATCTTTGATAGAATCCTTCGTGTGTCGTTTTTCATGTAATAATAATCATATACTGTTGGTGTGCGTTTTCTATGTCCTCTAGTATATAATGTTGATGTGCGTTTTCTATGGCCTCTAGTATATAATGTTAATGTGCGTTTTCTATGGCCTCTAGTATATATATAAATGTAAACGAGATTTTAATCATAACGTTTCTTTTTCTTGTTTCTTCAGGGAACCCAAAGCTCATTACAAAAACATGTACTGCCAACCAGAGGGGATAGATATATCAGACAACTTGTCAAACACGGCTGAGTGGATAGTGTCTCGCCCGGTCATTCACATCTCGGTCAGTACCTGGCGGTCTATTGACCTGGATGTTACAGCGAGGAGGGGAGAGAATACATTCGGAGAGAATATACTCAACAGTTGTCTTGTCGGAACAGCTAGACTGCAAACACAATGTGCCGTTTATAATATAGACTGGTTGTTTGAGCGTGCATCCATTGGTTGATCTGACATATGAACGTGACAAATGCACGTGACTAATGCACGTGATCATCGGTCACTAAATGCGAATTGAGATAAACATTGCCCCATTAAAAGGATATTGTATACAGGGCCATGGAGAATGTTCTAAATATTTAACTCTACCATATGTGTTGGTGCATGTGACAGCGATGGACTATTTGTTAATTAGGCCCATATATGACTACTGCTGTTAATTGGAACATACTGTGAAACCTGTATATGTGAGCATATAAGAATGAACGATTATAATCCAATAAACCAGTGAAGACCTAGTGACACACCTGCGCATAAACTATCTGCACGATGATTGGAGGTTCCTGGTTGAAACATAAACCAACCCAATACACCATGACCAAGCAGAATCACTACTGCGTTATTCTGCATCAATATAATATTATATAACTTTATGTAACTATAACCTTGCATTAAAGTTTGTAACATGTACATGCATTTATTATTATATATTACGCACATTACGTGCACGGTGTAAAGCACCGACACGAGACCTCGGTTTAACGTCCCATCTGAAAGACTGTTAATTTTAATAGGGTCAGACGGGAGGTCGAACCTGCGATACCTGGATTACAAGTCTAGCGTGTTACCACTGGACTACAGATCCGTCTGTATGAAAACCCTTCTAAATCGAAAACCACTTCAAACCGAACTTTACCTCTCGTCTGGTCACCATTCAGCTGGATACAGCTTCTCCGTGCGTCCGTCTGTATATGCGTCAATAGATGAGTTGATCATACTGAATGCAACGTATCTGTCCGTTCGTCCGTAGACATATGCTGCATGGCTAGTGTTGTAACAGCTGGTCACTGGCTTCAGTCAGTATGCAATCAAACCCCGAACTGACTGCGAATGCATCATCTGACCGCTTTTCTTGTTTCAATGTCTGCTCCTTTGTAAAATAAAACATTACTTTAGCTATCTACAGTCTACATCCGTTATGTCAAAGTCGGTTAAGGCGAATTCTCCGGTTATGTCGAAGTCGGTTATATCGAATTATCCGGTTATGTCAAAGTCGGTTATGTCGAATTATCCGGTTATGTCGAAGTCGGATCAAAGTCCCGTTTCAGGATCTGTCTATATCGAATTTCGTTAAGTCAAACGTCGGTTATGTCGAAGTATTTTGTTCAGTCCGACGGAATTCGACATAACGGATGTAGACTTATATGGAATATTTCCATAGCCCATGCAATCAGTGACCGTATTTACGATGTTTCTACAAACGTCTAAGCCAAACAAGAAGCAAACAAGAAGATCAGTTTCCTGCTGCTTGTGTCATTTACTAGGCCGATATTAAGTCGTTATAAGCGTCTAGTGCGCATATATGATGCGCATGATGAAAGTCAGTAACACGTGACCAAGGTCATTGTAAGGACAACTAGCTATGACATCTGGAGCGAACGTTATTATAGGAGACGTATTACAGGCACGCGCGAGCGCTCGGGTAGAACCACCGACCTACCGTAACCCAGCTGAATTCATATATATATATACAATGTATATATATATACTTTATTTATTCTACAAACATTAAAGAAGCTATGGACATGCTATTAACCATACTCGATGGTGCGGATGAAACGACGGAATATGTGGTCCTTTATGTTGGAGGAAACCGGAGTACCCGGAGAAAACCCCACCTGCCCGATCTGACGACCACGTACCATATCACATACTGGCTGTCCGATTAGAGCATTGGCTAGCATGCTTGCTTCTCAATAATACAACCAGCAGGTTATAACACTTTTTTCAGATCTCAAACTCAAGCTCAAGTGATCTGATTGGTTGATTCTGAGTGTTACTGTCAGCTGAACCAATCAGGAGCATGAGACTGAGTTTTGAGATTGGAGAACAGTTATATAACATCTAGGCCAGGTTCGCTATCCGTTTCTGATGTGACGTTAAACCGAGGTTTCGTGTCGGTGCTTTACACCGTGTACGTAAAAGAACCAGAGGAGACTCTGGAATGGGTCTTTGTCTGTATCATTGAACTATCCTCCAAAAATCTAAAATGACTAATCTCGTCAGGAGGCGTCGCTCATATGGGCAACCGGTAGCGACGATTAATAAACGTAAAACACACACACTATCCGTTATTCAGAACGAAGCCCGAACAAAACATCCAAACGTTTCGTAAAACAAAATTAAAATAACGCACTTTCATTTTGCATCATCATTAGACGGATACTTTTATGACAATAATATCATCACTTGGAATGATCACGCGCCTACATACCAATAGTAAACATATAAGTAGGCGACCTAGTTAAATGCTTGATATTTTTGTTAACACTTTATTTACATCATTAGAACCTGGTTTAGTACACATTTCGGTCAGTCTGTCATCTAGGTTGTTTATTCTTTGTCTTCATGATTTCTAAAATACGGTTAACAACTATGCTAACCTGTGTACGATCCGACTACGCTCTATATATGTGTATGTTTTACGTTTATTTATCGGGCTACCGGTTGCTCATATGAGCGACGTCTCCAGATGAGTTTAGTTATTTTAGATTTCGGAGGATAGTACAGACTCATTCCAGACTCATTCCAGAGTCTTCTCTGGTTTCTTTTACATGCACGGTGTAAAGTACCGACACCACGAGATCTCGGTTTAAAGTCTCATCTGAAAGACTGGTCAATATTATTAGGGTCAGACGGGAGATCAAACCTGCGATACCTGGGTTCGCAGTCCAACTTGTTAACCCCTAGGCTATTTACCTGTCTGTCTCTATATATAGACAATCAAACATGTTATAGTTCGACGTAATCCAGGGATCTCAGGTTCGATCCCCCATCTGACCCTAATAAAATTAACAGTCTTTCAGATGAGACGTTAAACCGAGGTCTCTTGTCGGTGCTTTACAACGTGCACGTAAAAGAACCAGAGGAGAGTCTGGAATGGGTCTCTGTCTCTATCATCGCACTATCCTCCAACAATCTAAAATGACTAATCTCTTCAGGAGGCGTCGCTCATATGAGCAACCGGTAGCGACGATAAATAAACGTAGAACACACACGTTACTGACAATAAACCTATATCACAATGTGCATATATCACTTAGAAGGGGTATCTTGAAAATAGTATGGAAGAAATGTACCATTATCGTTATTGGGGAATCTACCAACCAGAGAAGGAAGTCTTAAACTGAATAACCCATCTAGATATAAGATTATGTTATAATAGTAACGTAATAAGTGCGTGTTATGGTTTTCTTCAAGATCACACGAAGGTAACTGGCGGTGTAGCGCGACATATGAATATAGACGGTAAAAGACTTATTTATCAGAGCAACCTCACAAAATATCACCAAATATAGCATGATAGTCCAATGGTTAAACATAGCGTTGGGATTCTATTTTCTTTCTTACAGATATTTGATCTGTAATTGGCCACACGAGTGAGCTATTGTGTTGCTATTCTCAGCCTGGTAGATTAAAATGAGACATTGGCAAATTAAAATGTCAAGGTGAAAAACCAAACAGTTTGTTTATGGTATCAGTATATATAATATATGGATTTTACTATTATGAGTGAAGAAAATAATCCTTCATATACCCACATATCTATATTTTCAGGATACTGATACAGGATATAAATGTTACCTCTAAGACAAGTGCATAGTTTCATTTTCGTGTCAGTATAGGAGCTTACATGAGTGATGATTTCATACCATATTTTATGAAACTAGTTTTAGAATTTTGCTATTAAGCGAGTCTTTTGACGAGTATGTACAACACAACTTCCCCAAAAGCCTTTTAGTTGTAACTATTCCTAGAACGGTTGTCGCTATATATTCCAATATCCATGAAATAACACGCCTGCACAATAATATAACGTATTATCGCATTGCGTTTCGGAACGAGTTTCAAGTAAACAAGTCAAAGATCGACTGCACGATGGCTAAGAACTAGACTTGAAATGATTTATATTCTGCAGAAAGTGCTAGCGGACAACACTACAACAAGGAAAATGGCTGATATCTGGTTCCAAGAATTGGAGGACACACATTGCTGGTTCGCTAATAGTACTAACACTTCAGGGAAACTACATGCCTGACTTACATTCAAAGGATATAGGCCGATACTGTAAATACCATATGCACGTGTTACGATCAATTTTAAGATGGAAATAAAATATTTGCGAGACTTAACACATATCAGTTGGTAAGATTATCCTGACGAAATATTGTGGAAGTCGTGATAGCGCAGTGGTGCGAATGGACCGGAGTTCGAGCTCCGCTGGAGCCGTTACGATTGTGCCCTTACCCAAGGCATTTAAATTCCACGTTGCCTTTTCTCTCTACCTCGTGGCGATGGATTACATCAGGAATGAGGTCTCGAGAGTGATTAATATAAGTTGTAAGAACTTGTTTCACAATCGAGCTAAAATAAATTTGTATAAACTAAAAGAAACATTATCCAGTAATCCGACAGTTTTGGAGCATAAACATTGTCATGTATGTTTTGAACACAAACTTACGTACACGATATCGTGCAGTTTCTGAGACGTATCAAATGTACGCATTAATGTTCAGTTTTGGAGACATATCAAATGTACCTGCTATCATACGGTTTTAGAGACATATCAAATGTACCTGCTATCATACGGTTTTAGAGACATATCAAATGTACCTGCTATCATACGGTTTTAGAGACATATCAAATGTACCTGCTATCATACGGTTTTAGAGACATATCAAATGTACCTGCTATCATACGGTTTTAGAGACATATCAAATGTACCTGCTATCATACGGTTTTAGAGACATATCAAATGTACCTGCTATCATACGGTTTTAGAGACATATCAAATGTACCTGATACCATACGGTTTTAGAGACATAACACATAATCCCAGTATCGTACACTTTTTGGAGACATTTAAAGACATATGCTTTCCCTATTAGACAGTAAATGCGTACTTTATGGGGACATATCAAATATACAACGTATCGTACAGTTTTTGGTGACATTTAAAGACATGTGCACCCCCCCCCACCAGACAGTATATGGGGACATAAGAATACTACCAAGTGTCGTACAGTTTTTGGTGACATTTAAAGACATATGCGGACCATACCAGATGACCTATCCGCTTTCATATTGCTTCAGAAGCAAATGTAATTCAGTACTACATCAACCTTAATGTCATTCAATGCACATCTCTAAAACAGCAATATAACAGTACACGCCATCTGTGCTCCCAATTAAGGTATTGGCTATAACTACAAATCATGTGACGCTTCTTATCCCAAGCAACCAATCAGTTCACAATACGTGTCAAACACTTACAATTTAATATCAACTGATTAATTTTGATAGAAATAACGTATTTAGTGCAATAAGAGACATTGGTCAGTTACTGCCCCTGAATACTCACTAAAAGTAGATAGGTCCTATTAAGTGTTTTCCTCTGTTTTTATCGTTGTTTCTTTGCACAACATGCTAGCATTTTTATTCCACTATCGCTTCTTATGAGCATTAGATTACTATATCTCGACAGATCTCCTACAGTAAATGCAATGGGTACTTATTTGTTAAAGAATGTTATCAGTTAATTAACACGATTTTGATAAAATCACATTTATCATACCGCAACAGCAGGTTAGGGAACAACAGGTAAAACAAAGGATTCTAACTAAAAGGACCTATTCACATATTGGAATAAATCAGACTGTATCTGCCAAGGGAGGTAATAGAAAATTAGAGATGTCTCTCATCAACTGATGGTTAACGTAACATTCAAAAGTACGACTTAATGACGTCATACCTATAGTTCATGCTAATGGTACCCAGTACACACTGCGATACTCTAGTATTCCATATGTTTGCATTACGTTTCTTCTGACCTTAATATGATTACAGTACATTAACTGGAAAGTTCCTCAAATACGTCTGGGATTCTCAGCCAATCACATAATACGGGCTGCATGTAACTAAGTACACATCACATACTATGTGCTGCATGTAACTAAGTACACACGGATAACACTTCTCATGCGTCAACACATGTCTAACCCTCGTACCACTACCAAGTTGCATAGGTTCCTATGGCGTATCACTATCTCGCTGATCAGTAGTGTGTACTTCTGCCAAATCAAAACGTAGGTATGTGTCTTGATTAAGGATAAACTAGGATGACATATTACAGTATGAACCCACCCAGTTATTTTGTCATAAATTTAATTTAGCTAGATCGATAAAAATGATTTCTAATCGCTCTCGATAACTCATTCCTTATGGAATCCATCTCAATGGCGGTGAGAGTAGGGACATGTGGATTTATAAGCGTATTGTCCTATAAGGACACCACCACCATGGTTCTGGCTTCAGGTGCGAAATGCCCGGAGTTAGAGCCACACTGGAGCCGTTACAGTTGTGCCCTAAGACAAGGCATTTAAATGCCACATTGCTTCTCCTCTCCCCTCTCCCCTCGTGGCCATGGATTCCATCAGGAATGAGGTCTCGAGAGTGATCAATAGAAGATGCAAGATTTGTTTCGCAATCGAGCTAAACTTAATTAGTATCAACTAAGCATGGTTCTAGCTGGGCTCGAACTCGCAACCCCATGGTTACTGGGCGGACACTGTAACAACTACATTGCTTGTCATTGCCTCTGGTACTGGCTTGCCACCTATTGTATTATAGCTGTATCTAATAATGTCATAACATGATATATGTTTGTAATACTGGAGATATTTCAAAATTTTACAACTATTTCTGATTTAGTATATATACTAGAGGACATAGAAACGCACACCTACATTACATGATTATTATTACATGAAAACGAAATACGAAGGATTCCATCAAAGATAATTATATCACATCTTTATTACAAAACACAAACTGAACAACTAAATATAATTCAAAATGTTTAAAACTATGTATTTATATAGTTATTGTTTTTCATGTAAAAACACATGTATCCGTTTTCTATGTCCTCTAGTATACATTACTAACATCATGTTGAATATATACATTGTTTTCCTGTTTTAAGGTACTTTCCTTTCTCGGTGATATTCATCGTATTAGCATTTCTTCCGTTACGCAACCGAAGGCAGGGGTACGACGGGTACTTTCGAAGTTCTGTTTTATATTGCTGAGTATGGGGATCGTCTCATCAAAGGCAGATTTCAGTCTGCACACGTTCTAAAATTATACGTATTGTAGTTTTCGTTTCTTGGAAATATGTATCATTTGTATAATATCAAGTGTACTGTTCCCGACCGGTTAGTTAGTTACTGCTTTCGTTTACGTTATGCAAACTACTATCTAAAGTGTCACTATGATATAGAATAGTCTTTATTTGACGAAGATATCGTATAACGTTGATCACATGTAGGTCAGATTTCAAAAAGCTCGTTTTTTTGTTTTGTGTTTTTAGACTTTATTTATTTTACAATGATTGCGAAGAACGCTTTTAACAACTTATGTTAATCACTCTCGTTGGAGCCGATGAAAGCGTATATGTGGTCATTCGTGTGGGAGGAAACCGGAGTACCCGGAGAAAACCCACATGTCCGATCTGGCGACCACCGTACCATCTCACATACTGACTGGCTGTTCGAGGATCGAACCCGGGTTGCATTGGTGAGAAGCGAGCGTGCTAACAACTGCGCTAATCGGACAGCCTTTTATTTTGAAAAACAAACTAAAATTAAAAGTTCCCCAACAAATATGATAGCAGATCGAGTCCTGTTCAACACCGTTCACAAGAGTACATGCAGGTGTCTGGACATCGTGGACGTTTGCATTCTACTGTGTGCTGATGGCCATACCATGTTCGATGTCATCCATAATACACATATCCGTGTCTTCTGTTTGGAGAACGGCATCAAGGTTGTAGAGTTAGCCCAGGCGCACTTCAGTACTCTTGTGAAGCAATCAATGAGCACTATCAATTAAGCTGTTTTAAGTCCAGATTTGCATCTTACAGTGTGACGGAACAGCGTAAACTGTAAGACACGCATATTCTCGCGACGAACGCTGCCTAACACTGCGAATACGCATGCCCGTAACTTCGAGTGCGCATGTCAGCTGCATATCATTAGTAGGGAACCCTCATAGGAAAATGCTTACAATCAGGGCACTTACCAGTAATTTTGTATACTATATAGTATGCATTTCGACGATGTACTATGTACAAGTCTTGTACATAAACACATGTTCTGTTCTGTAACCGAGATGTTGTGAGTTCGAATCCCATCAGAACATCGGTGGTCGTGTCCTTAGACACTTAAATCCACATTGCCTCTTCTCTCTCCCTCATGGCGATGGATTACATGATTAACGAGGTCTGGATAGCGAGTTAATGTTGTAATAATGTATTTGTTTCTCACGCGAGCTAAGAATAAATGTGTATCATAATAAAATTGGTGTAGAAAATAAAAACTTTGACGAATGTTAATCATAGTATTCGGATATGCCGCGCAGGGGCGTAACTACCGATTTTGAATATATTTTTGTACATGTAATCAAGAAATGAACATTTTACATATAATTTAACAGCAGTAGACTGAAAGGGATTAGAACGAAAGAAAACTAATATGTAGGCCTGTCTAATAAATTGAGCAGCCAAGCATGTTCCCTCTAAGAACATGTTTAATCTTATAGCGTCAATGGTGCACTCTGATGAAATGTACGTCATTGACGTTCACAATTCGATATACTCCCCATCATACACCCTACAGTTTTTATTGCATTTTCTGGGTTTTAGATTTTGCATTTTCAGTGCAGTATAGTAAGTGCCTGACGCGGGTTCTTCGTCAACAACCTTCTTATATACGCATTATATTTAAATATACCAAGCAGCTTACGTTTGCCTGTGACATAGCAATGACGTGCACGTGGTCCATATGAACACACTAGATAGTGTACACCATACATATTTATAGCCCAACATGTTAACTAGGATATGATCGTGTCGAAAATACCCCATGGCGTATTACGAATGAATGCACGTGAAAGCAGTTGAGGAACTTGTAGCTGCTGTTATTGACACACATGCTGATAATATATACATAAGACACGTTCAATGTTTGCAAGGTTGAGCATTACGATTTTACTGCTATGTTGTGGACTGTTGTTGATATTCAACAGCTGTTGAAGAAGTAATTAATAGGATGCATTTTGCTGGGTGTGCATTTATGTATGCGCGATAAACACTACATTCCTAGAGGTGGGTGTGATCAATAACGACAATAAGTAAGGCCATAATAAAATATTTCCTAGATTTTCATCCCCGCCCGCCCCCGTTTTTAGGGCCCGCCCCGATTTTTTTTATTACTATTTGAAAAAAAAAAAAAAAAAATCTTGTCAAAACACCATTTTATCAGCATAAATATCGATATCCTGAAAATATAAAATAAAAAATAAAATTTCACCCCCCGCCCCCATTTTCAAAAAAATGTGGATGAAAATCTAGGATTTATTTTATTATGGCCTAAGCAACAGACTGCATAGCAACAGACTGCATAGCAACAGACTGCATAGCAACAGACTGCATAGCAACAGACTGCATAGCAACAGACTGCATAGCAACAGACTGCATAGCAACATACTGCATAGCAACAGACTGCATAGCAACAGACTGCATAGCAACAGACTGCATAGCAACAGACTGCATAGCAACAGACTGCATAGCAACAGACTGCATAGCAACAGACTGCATAGCAACAGACTGCATAGCAACAGACTGCATAGCTCCGTAAGCTTCTATCACGATATGCGCATAAATAATTTATGTTCTTATGTAAAATTATAACATTTACTGAAATATGTAGATGAGTTTATTTTACTATGTCGGCATGCAACGTGCATATTAGAGTATCAGATGAAGAAAACCTAAGTATTTTTAATTCAGTTCAAAAGTTTATACATGATAAACTGCGAGGTTTTCAAATTAGCGTAATAACAGTATTTCTATTTCTTATTTAGTTTAAACATATTTTATTCAGTTCATAACATTGTTAAACACATACATTCAAATATTTCTTATTTTGCGTGGGGGGGGGGTTTCGAGGTCGCGGACCGGGGCTTGCATCACACGATCACATTCACGTGAATACTTCTGCTGGCATTTTTCTTTACAATAACATATCTTTTTCTTAATTGTACTTTTGTAGCCATAATCTATTTCTGTAAATGAATTGTATTGGGGAGGGCAGTTTTATAATGTGTATAGCACTTGTGGCCCAAACCTTTTGCTGTATATATTTGGCAATAAATTATGTTTAAACTATATTAGAGTAACTTAGTACATAGCTTTACTCAACACAACCTATGCACTGTGTTTATCTGTTCAGGTTCTTAGCAATGTTATCTCGATTGACGCTTAGGTCCGTGCTCTTGCTGAAAACCGGATCATAGATCGTATCTAAAATGACAGCTCCTCGCCATGATGCATGCCCGAATTGTCCAGCATCATTGGTATGGATTGTCTACCCGTTGGTCACATTCCCAACCAATACTGCACGAGAGCGTCAATTTCATAGAATTTATCTAATCTAAAATGACGCATTGAGTCTACCAATTACTGTGTCCGTTTGCTCAGTATCTAATTTCTTGTATGTATCTCCAATATAAATTTCATAATTGTTGCAATGAATTTTGAGTGTGTGTGTATGTGTGTTTTAAGTTTATTTATCGTCGCTAACGGTTGCCCATATGAGCGACGTCTCCCGAAGAGATTAGTCATTTTAGATTTTTGGAGGATAGTGTCCGTTTGCTCAGTATCTAATTTCTGGTATGTTCTATTTTAGAGGGTCACATGGCAGATTAGCTTTGCTCGATTGTCTACCCTCTCTAAATAAATAATACACTTGCTCGCTCGCTCACTCGCTCACTCGCTCGCTCGCTCACTCACTCACTCACTCACTCACTCACTCACTCACTCACTCACTCACTCACTCACTCACTCACTCACTCACTCACTCACTCACTCACTCACTCACTCATTCACTCACTCACTCACTCGCTCACTCACTCACTCACTCAATCCTTCACTCCTTCACGTACTACATATATAAGTACACGATTGGTTTGCACGATTATTATATGTTTGCTATATGGACACTAAGGATGCTTGTAAATACACAGCTACTGGTGTCTGGTGCATTCCCTATATTTTGTTGAAAGAGTTTTGATGATACATGCCTATAGAAATGTGTGCGGTTGAAACCAAAGTGCCCAGAGTCGGCGTTTCTAAACACCCACATAGTTGTTATCAATGTGTGCAGAAAATGTAAACTAGAATAACAACATTAAATGTATTTCCATTGGAAATTTAATCTTATCACGATCGGCTTTAATATTAATGTCTGTTTCAAATCCACTGCAACGAAAGAATCAGAGAGTATTGTCGCGAATGCATTGAGAAATCATATTTAGTTTATTTAACAACTGTATTGATTGTTTCTGGTTAGTTCCTGCGCATAGAAATCTCTGTAATGCTAGGAAATACGTCTTGTACTATGGTTCCTGGAAATAGTGCATTCAAACAAACACTAGCTGTTGCTTCACATTCGGTAAGTTTGGTTTCTGGATCGAGTGGAAATAGTTCATTCAAACAAACACTAGCTATTGCTTCACCTTCAGTATGTTTGGTTTCTGGATCGAGTGGAAATAGTTCATTCAAACAAACACTAGCTGTTGCTTCACCTTCAGTAAGTTTGGTTTCTGGATCGACTGGAAATATTCCAACAAACACTAGCTGTAGCTTCACATTCGGTAAGTTTGGTTTCTGGATCGACTAGAAATAGTTCATTCCAGCAAACACTGGCTATTGCTTCACATTCGGTAATTTCCGAAATTTGTTATAAAAGGTATCTGTACATCGATGTGTTTTTAAAATATGAAAATATACCATACTTTAATAAGCCAGACTATAACTAACATGTTTTAACTATTTGCTAAGCTCTATTTCGTTATGCAGATAGTTCACGACCATCTATCCACATGCATTACCAGTGTAGGCAAGTGTCTACCACCATCTATCCACATGCATTACCAATGTAGGCTAGTGTCTATCCACATGTATATTACCAGTGTAGGCTAGTGTCTACCACATGCATTACCAGTGTAGGCTAGTGTCTACCACATGCATTACCAGTGTAGGCTAGTGTCTACCACATGCATTACCAGTGTAGGCTAGTGTCTACCACATGCATTACCAGTGTAGGCTAGTGTCTATCCACATGTATATTACCAGTGTAGGCTAGTGTCTATCCACATGTATATTACCAGTGTAGGCTAGTGTCTATCCACATGTATATTACCAGTGTAGGCTAGTGTCTATCCACATGTATATTACCAGTGTAGGCTAGTGTCTATCCACATGTATATTACCAGTGTAGGCTAGTGTCTATCCACATGTATATTACCAGTGTAGGCTAGTGTCTATCCACATGTATATCCAGTGTAGGCTAGTGTCTATCCACATGTATATTACCAGTGTGCTAGTGTCTATCCACATGTTTTCCAGTGTAGGTAGTGTCTATCCACTGATATTACCAGTGTAGGCTAGTGTCATCCACATGTATTACAGTGTAGGCTAGTGTCATCCACATGTATATTACCAGTGTAGGCTAGTGTCTATCACATGTATATACAGTGTGGCTAGTGTCTATCCACATGTATATTACCAGTGCAGGCTAGTGTCTATCCACATGTATAATACCAGTGCAGGCTAGTGTCTATCCACATGTATATTACCAGTGCAGGCTAGTGTCTATCCACATGTATATTACCAGTGCAGGCTAGTGTCTATCCACATGTATATTACCAGTGCAGGCTAGTGTCTATCCACATGTATATTACCAGTGCAGGCTAGTGTCTATCCACATGTATATTATCAATGCAGTCTAGTGTCTACCACATCGTCGAGATCAGATAGTTCACGACCATCTATCCACATGTATATTACCAATGCAGTCTAGTGTCTACCACTTCGTCGAGATCAGATAGTTCACGACCATCTATCCACATACATTACCAATGTAGGCTAGTGTCTACCACATGTAGATCAGATATTCACGCCATCTATCCACATGTATATTACCAATGTAGGCTAGTGTCTATCCACATGTATATTACCAATGCAGTCTAGTGTCTACCACTTCGTCGAGATCAGATAGTTCACGACCATCTATCCACATGCATTACCAGTGTAGGCTAGTGTCTATTTTTGGTGTGTTTGTTGGTTTTGTTTTTGGTGTGTTTTGTGTGTGTTTTGTATTACCAATGCAGTCTAGTGTCTACCACTTCGTCGAGATCAGATAGTTCACGACCATCTATCCACATGCATTACCAATGTAGGCTAGTGTCTATCCACATGTATTATCAGGTAGTGTCTACCATCTATCCACATGTATTTACCAATGCAGTCTAGTGTCTACCACTTCGTCGAGATCAGATAGTTCACGACCATCTATCCACATGTATATTACCAGTGCAGTCTAGTGTCTACCACTTCGTCGAGATCAGATAGTTCACGACCATCTATCCACATGTATATTACCAGTGCAGGCTAGTGTCTACCACTTCGTCGAGATCAGATAGTTCACGACCATCTATCCACATGTATTACCAATGTAGGCTAGTGTCTATCCACATGTATATTACCAATGCAGGCTAGTGTCTACCACATGTATATACCAGTTAGGCTAGTGTCTATCCACATGTATATTACCAATGCAGTCTAGTGTCTACCACTTCGTCGAGATCAGATAGTTCACGACCATCTATCCACATGTTTGTGGTGTGTTTTGTTTGGGTGTGTTTTGTTTTTGGGTGTGTCTATCCACATGTATATTACCAGTGCAGGCTAGTGTCTATCCACATGAGATCAGATAGTTCACGACCATCTATCCACATGTATATTACCAATGCAGTCTAGTGTCTACCACTTCGTCGAGATCAGATAGTTCACGACCATCTATCCACATGATTACCATGAGCTAGTGTCTATCCACATGTATATTACCAATGCAGGCTAGTGTCTATCCACATGTATATTACCAATGCAGGCTAGTGTCTATCCACATGTATATTACCAGTGTGGATAGTGTCTATCCACATGTATATTACCAATGCAGTCTAGTGTCTACCACTTCGTCGAGATCAGATAGTTCACGACCATCTATCCACATGTATATTACCAGTGCAGTCTAGTGTCTATCCACATGAGATCAGATAGTTCACGACCATCTATCCACATGTATATTACCAATGCAGTCTAGTGTCTACCACTTCGTCGAGATCAGATAGTTCACGACCATCTATCCACATGTATATTACCAATGCAGTCTAGTGTCTACCACTACGTCGAGATCAGATAGTTCACGACCATCTATCCACATGCATTACCAATGTAGGCTAGTGTCTATCCACATGTATATTACCAATGCAGGCTAGTGTCTATCCACATGTATATTACCAGTGTAGGCTAGTGTCTATCCACATGTATATTACCAATGCAGTCTAGTGTCTACCACTTCGTCGAGATCAGATAGTTCACGACCATCTATCCACATGCATTACCAATGTAGGCTAGTGTCTATCCACATGTATATTACCAATGCAGGCTAGTGTCTATCCACATGTATATTACCAATGCAGGCTAGTGTCTATCCACATGTATATTACCAATGCAGGCTAGTGTCTATCCACATGTATATACCAGTGTAGCTAGTGTCTATCCACATGTATATTACCAATGCAGTCTAGTGTCTACCACTTCGTCGAGATCAGATAGTTCACGACCATCTATCCACATGCATTACCAATGTAGGCTAGTGTCTATCCACATGTATATTACCAATGCAGGCTAGTGTCTATCCACATGTATATTACCAATGCAGGCTAGTGTCTATCCACATGTATATTACCAGTGTAGGATAGTGTATATCCACATGTATATTACCAATGCAGTCTAGTGTCTACCACTTCGTCGAGATCAGATAGTTCACGACCATCTATACACATGTATATTACCAGTGCAGGCTAGTGTCTACCACTTCGTCGAGATCAGATAGTTCACGATCATCTATCCACATGTATATTACCAGTGCAGGCTAATGTCTACCACTTCGTCGAGATCAGATAGTTCACGATCATCTATCCACATGTATATTACCAGTGCAGGCTAGTGTCTACCACTTCGTCGAGATCAGATAGTTCACGATCATCTATCCACATGTATATTACCAATGCAGGCTAGTGTCTACCACTTCGTCGAGATCAGATAGTTCACGTTCATCTATCCACATGTATATTATCAGTGTAGGCTAGTGTCTACCACTTCGTCGAGATCAGATAGTTCACGACCATCTATCCACATGTATATTACCAATGCAGTCTAGTGTCTACCACATCGTCGAGATCAGATAGTTCACGACCATCTATCCACATGTATATTACCAATGTAGGCTAGTGTCTACCACTTCGTCGAGATCAGATAGTTCACGACCATCTATCCACATGTATATTATCAATGCAGTCTAGTGTCTACCACTTCGTCGAGATCAGATAGTTCACGACCATCTATCCACATGTATATTACCAATGCAGTCTAGTGTCTACCACTTCGTCGAGATCAGATAGTTCACGACCATCTTTCCACATGTATATTATCAGTGTAGGCTAGTGTCTACCACTTCGTCGAGATCAGATAGTTCACGACCATCTATCCACATGTATATTATCAGTACAGGCTAGTGTCTACCACTTCGTCGAGATCAGATAGTTCACGACCATCTATCCATATGAATTATCAGTACAGGCTAGTGTCTACCACTTCGTCGAGATCAGATAGTTCACGACCATCTATCCACATGTATATTATCAGTACAGGCTAGTGTCTACCACTTCGTCGAGATCAGATAGTTCACGACCATCTATCCATATGAATTATCAGTACAGGCTAGTGTCTACCACTTCGTCGAGATCAGATAGTTCACGACCATCTATCCACATGTATATTATCAGTACAGTCTAGTGTCTACCACTTCGTCGAGATCAGATAGTTCACGACCATCTATCCACATGTATATTATCAGTGTAGGCTAGTGTCTACCACTTCGTCGAGATCAGATAGTTCACGACCATCTATCCACATGTATATTATCAGTGTAGGCTAGTGTCTACCACTTCGTCGAGATCAGATAGTTCACGTTCTTCTATCCACATGTATATTACCAATGCAGTCTAGTGTCTACCACTTCGTCGAGATCAGATAGTTCACGATCATCTATCCATATGAATTATCAGTACAGGCTAGTGTCTACCACATCGTCGAGATCAGATAGTTCACGACCATCTATCCACATGTATATTACCAGTGTAGGCTAGCGTCTACCACTTCGTCGAGATCAGATAGTTCACGACCATCCATCCACATGTATATTACCAGTGTAGGCTAGTGTCTACCACTTCGTCGAGATCAGATAGTTCACGACCATCTATCCACATGTATATTATCATTGTAGGCTAGTGTCTACCACATCGTCGAGATCAGATAGTGCACGACGATCTATCCACATGTATATTATCAGTGTAGGCTAGTGTCTACCACTTCGTCGAGATCAGATAGTTCACGATCATCTATCCACATGTATATTACCAGTGCAGTCTAGTGTCTATCCACATGAGATCAGATAGTTCACGACCATCTATCCACATGTATATTATCAGTACAGGCTAGTGTCTACCACTTCGTCGAGATCCGATAGTTCACGATCATCTATCCACATGTATATTATCAGTGTAGGCTAGTGTCTACCACTTCGTCGAGATCAGATAGTTCACGACCATCTATCCACATGTATATTATCAGTGTAGGCTAGTGTCTACCACTTCGTCGAGATCAGATAGTTCACGACCATCTATCCACATGTATATTATCAGTGCAGGCTAGTGTCAACCACTTCGTCGAGATCAGATAGTTCACGATCATCTATCCACATGTATATTACCAATGCAGTCTAGTGTCTACCACTTCGTCGAGATCAGATAGTTCACGACCATCTATCCACATGTATATTACCAGTGCAGTCTAGTGTCTATCCACATGAGATCAGATAGTTCACGACCATCTATCCACATGTATATTACCAATGCAGGCTAGTGTCTACCACATCGTCGAGATCAGATAGTTCACGACCATCTATCCACATGTATATTACCAATGCAGTCTAGTGTCTACCACTTCGTCGAGATCAGATAGTTCACGACCATCTATCCACATGTATATTACCAATGCAGTCTAGTGTCTACCACTTCGTCGAGATCAGATAGTTCACGATCATCTATCCACATGTATATTACCAATGCAGTCTAGTGTCTACCACTTCGTCGAGATCAGATAGTTCACGACCATCTATCCACATGTATATTACCAGTGCAGTCTAGTGTCTACCACTTCGTCGAGATCAGATAGTTCACGACCATCTATCCACATGTATATTACCAATGCAGTCTAGTGTCTACCACTTCGTCGAGATCAGATAGTTCACGACCATCTATCCACATGTATATTACCAATGCAGTCTAGTGTCTACCACTTCGTCGAGATCAGATAGTTCACGACCATCTATCCACATGTATATTACCAATGCAGTCTAGTGTCTACCACTTCGTCGAGATCAGATAGTTCACGACCATCTATCCACATGTATATTACCAATGCAGTCTAGTGTCTACCACTTCGTCGAGATCAGATAGTTCACGACCATCTATCCACATGTATATTACCAATGCAGTCTAGTGTCTACCACTTCGTCGAGATCAGATAGTTCACGACCATCTATCCACATGTATATTACCAATGCAGTCTAGTGTCTACCACTTCGTCGAGATCAGATAGTTCACGACCATCTATCCACATGTATATTACCAATGCAGTCTAGTGTCTACCACTTCGTCGAGATCAGATAGTTCACGACCATCTATCCACATGTATATTACCAATGCAGTCTAGTGTCTACCACTTCGTCGAGATCAGATAGTTCACGACCATCTATCCACATGTATATTACCAATGCAGTCTAGTGTCTACCACTTCGTCGAGATCAGATAGTTCACGACCATCTATCCACATGTATATTATCAGTGTAGGCTAGTGTCTACCACTTCGTCGAGATCAGATAGTTCACGACCATCTATCCACATGTATATTACCAATGCAGTCTAGTGTCTACCACATCGTCGAGATCAGATAGTTCACGACCATCTATCCACATGTATATTATCAGTGTAGGCTAGTGTCTACCACTTCGTCGAGATCAGATAGTTCACGATCATCTATCCACATGTATATTATCAGTGTAGGCTAGTGTCTACCACTTCGTCGAGATCAGATAGTTCACGACCATCTATCCACATGTATTATCAGTGTAAGTGTCTACCACTTCGTCGAGATAGATAGTTCACGATCATCTATCCACATGTATATTATCAGTGTAGGCTAGTGTCTACCACTTCGTCGAGATCAGGTAGTTCACGATCATCTATCCACATGTATATTATCAGTGTAGGCTAGTGTCTACCACTTCGTCGAGATCAGATAGTTCACGATCATCTATCCACATGTATATTACCAGTGCAGTCTAGTGTCTATCCACATGAGATCAGATAGTTCACGACCATCTATCCACATGTATATTATCAGTGCAGGCTAGTGTCTACCACTTCGTCGAGATCAGATAGTTCACGACCATCTATCCACATGTATATTATCAGTGCAGGCTAGTGTCTACCACTTCGTCGAGATCAGATAGTTCACGACCATCTATCCACATGTATATTACAATGCAGTCTAGTGTCTACCACTTCGTCGAGATCAGATAGTTCACGACCATCTATCCACATGTATATTACCAGTGCAGGCTAGTGTCTACCACTTCGTCGAGATCAGATAGTTCACGACCATCTATCCACATGTATATTACCAGTGTAGTCTAGTGTCTACCACTTCGTCGAGATCAGATAGTTCACGACCATCTATCCACATGTATATTACCAGTGTAGTCTAGTGTCTACCACTTCGTCGAGATCAGATAGTTCACGACCATCTATCCACATGTATATTACCAATGCAGTCTAGTGTCTATCACTTCGTCGAGATCAGATAGTTCACGACCATCTATCCACATGTATATTACCAATGCAGTCTAGTGTCTACCACTTCGTCGAGATCAGATAGTTCACGACCATCTATCCACATGTATATTACCAATGCAGTCTAGTGTCTACCACTTCGTCGAGATCAGATAGTTCACGACCA
>CM026397.1:36080216-36119329 GCA_014843695.1 Archivesica marissinica | reverse complement strand
CGTGCGTGCGTGTATCGTGCTTATTATACACCGCTAGCCAGTTGGGTGGCTTCCTCACATGTGGGATTCGAACCTCCAGCGGAGAGGCAAATGGAATAGTATATCTCATGTACATCCCTACTAGGGTGCCTCCGTGACCGAGTGGTTAAGTTGTTGACTTCAATATCACTTGCTCCCCCCCCCCCACCGTTGTATGTTCGAATCCCACTGGGGATGTCGGATTATTTCATGTGAGAAAGCTGTCCAGCTGGCTCGTGGAAGATCGGTGCACACATTTGGTTACTCTTATTGAATGTGAAACTAATTATTCAGATATATTGTAGTGTGGAAGGAAACCGGGCTACGCAGACAAAACCCACCAGTCGGATCTGGCGACCACCGTACCATCTCAACATTTTCCCGGTCAGAGGATCGAACCTGGGCTGCATTGGTGAGAAATGGACGAGCTAAACCACTGCGATATCTCCGGAACTCCGAATAGTTCAACAGCTTATGGGGTGGACTATGCAATGACCATCATTTGGGTCAATAAGTGGTTGCATTTCCAGACGTTATATAGTGTTATGTTTATTGTGTCTCCGTTGCCGTGTGGTTACGGTGTGTCTCCGTTGCCGTGTGGTTACGGTTTGTCTCCGTTGCAGTGTGGTTACGGTGTGTCTCCGTTGCCGTGTGGTTACGGTGTGTCTCCGTTACATTGTGGTTACGGTGTGTCTCCGTTGCCGTGTTGTTACGATGTGTCTCCGTTGCATTGTGGTTACGGTGTGTCTCCGTTGCCGTGTTGTTACGATGTGTCTCCGTTGCATTGTGGTTACGGTGTGTCTCCGTTGCAGTATGGGTCCGGTGTGTCCCGTTGCGTGTGGCTACGGTTTGTCTCGTTTGCAGTGTGGTTACGGTGTGTCTTCCGGCCGTGTGGTACGGTGTGTCTCCGTGATTGTGGGTACGGTGTGTCTCCGTTGCGTGTGGTTACGGTGTGTCTCCGTTGCCGTGTGTACGGTGTGTCTCCGTTGCAGTGTGGGTATCGGTGGTACGTTGACCGTGTGGTTACGGTGGGTATCCATGCCGTTGGGGTGACGGGTGTCTCCGTTGCAGTGTGGTTTTACGGTGGTCTCCGTTGCCGGTGGTTACGGTGTGTCACATGGAAGTGATGGGTTACGGTTTGTCTCCGTTGCAGTGTGGTTACGGTGTGTCTCCGTTGCCGTGTGGTTACGGTGTGTCTCCGTTGCCGTGTGGTTACGGTGTGTCTCCGTTGCCGTGTGGTTACGGTGTTTCTCCGTTGCCGTGTGGTTACGGTGTGTCTCCGTTGCCGTGTGGTTACGGTGTGTCTCCGTTGCCGTGTGGTTACGGTGTGTCTCCGTTGCCAGTGTGGTTACGGTGTGTCCCTTGCCGTGTTGTTCGGTGTGTCCCGTCATTGTGGTACGGGGTCTCCGTTGCCGTGTGGTTACGGTTTGTCTCCGTTGCAGTGTGGTTACGGTGTGTCTCCGTTGCCGTGTGGTTACGGTGTGTCTCCGTTGCCGTGTGGTTACGGTGTGTCTCCGTTGCCGTGTGGTTACGGTGTTTCTCCGTTGCCGTGTGGTTACGGTGTGTCTCCGTTGCCGTGTGGTTACGGTGTGTCTCCGTTGCCGTGTGGTTACGGTGTGTCTCCGTTGCCGTGTGGTTATAATAATAATAATAATAATAAAGACTTTATTTAACGAGAGTACTCATTTAACAAAAGTTAATCTACCATGAGGCCCTCAACATATATACAATCAAATGCAATCAAAAGATAGCACTATAAGTGAGAACTGCACATTGGAATAATATAGTAATGTAAAAGCTGAAAAATAGAGAAACTATATTTAATATGTAATGGAATATGATGATATATGGAATTGGCTAGCAGAGTAGAAAATGGGAATGAGACAATTAATGATACTAGATCTATCTAACAATATGCAGATTTGACTTGTAGTGGTATCTTCAAAATATGTATGAAATCAACTTAAATACAGCAATATTTATGATTCTAATAAATATAGCAATCGCAATACACGTTTATAATAACAGTAGAAGTGCGCGATTAGTTTGAATTGTTATAGTTCCACCTTAAGTAGAGAATTTTGAACTGTTGGATAGTTGGAGCATTTTGAACTGAGTGAGGCAATGAATTCCAAATAGATGATCCTGAAAATTCAAATGTATTACGAAATAATTCACAATTTGGTCTTGGTGTTTATAATTGATATTCTGAGGTTGATCTAAGAATTCTAGGATGTATATCAGAAGTAAAAGTGAAGCATGATTTTAAATAGTCTGGAGCAGCTCCATGTAATGTTTTATACATTTGTATAGCCTTCTGATATATGACTCGTTCTGGAAAGGTCATCCATTTTAGTTGGGAGAATAATAATTGCGATGGAGTGTCAAAGTCCTGATCTAGAATTAGTCTAGCTGCTCTCTTTTGTAACCGAACTATTTTATCTTCTAACGATGAGTTGCAGTTACCCCAAATCACACAACAAAAGTCTAAGTGAGGCAATATGTAAGCATTGTAGAAGAGGTTGCGATTGGGAATAGAGAGATACCTTTTTATACGAGACAATAACTATACATAAGAGTTACATTTTTTGAGAACATGGTTAGGGTCGCTGACTTCAAAATATTTGCTTCTCATATCAATAGATTCAAACCTCCACCACTATTGTTTTTATTTAAGTTTATTTAACGTCGCTGCAGGTTGCCCATTTGAGCGACGGGCAGTTTACATAACAACACCTTTCCTGGGAAGGCTTCAGCGGTTAACCAGTACTTGGTGCACCAACCCTCGTAAGAAACTGCCAATTTTCATATAAAGAGACACGGTCTGAGCGAGGCTCGAACACGTGACCACCACTAATAGCTGGAGATTCCCCATATGACCTAAGCAACAATACAAACACTGTGTTGCCAAGCAGTGATGATACAATTTAAGAATTGTGATTATTTCATCATGTACGAGTGTGGATTTACCTCGATACACACATCGTGACCTTCGTACCCTATAGTTATATAATACTTGGTTTAATCAAATTAAGATTGAACCTTTTACCTACGACCAAATAACAATGTATATGCGTAGGAATATCCTTGGAACTATTTTCAGACTCCCAAACTATTTAAGCGAAGGCACCATGCTTGTGCAATCTTTTATCGATTCCACATACATTGAATGAGGTAGCCATTTTAACTTTTTTTATACATAGCAGCATTACATCGTAATAAAGATTGTTTTGGATAAAATATAAATACTAATGCGTGTGTAAAAATCGAAATAGTCACTCAGAAACGATAAAATTCCAATAAATTTAAACCGTCGTATACGCGAATTAATTTTTTATCAACACACGAAATTTAAACACGCACAGCGCGCATGCCTGGAACAACAGAGGATGTAGAAAACAACGTATATATTTTGAACATGAAAGACTATCTATCTATCTTCCTCTAATGTCGAACACCTCGCGGGGATGTAGAAATGTCCCTAAAAGACTTAGCTAACAGAAGTATGAATCAACATATCAAGTAATTTAATTAAAAAGACAACATATGGGACAAATGGGGACGATGAATTCTGAATGTAAACAAGTGCGGACGATGCGTTCCGGTTGTAAACAAGTGCTTGACCGATCCACTCGGAAAGTCCTACTTTCGGTTTCGTGTTTGTTTTATCGCAAAAAACACTGTTTACCAAATGAACATAAGCATACAAAGTATAATGTTAGAATGTGTAGCAGCATTGCTACCCATACGTAAAAATTGAATTTTTCAAATATCTTTTATTTCATACGATGTAATGCTGCTTTAATGCCCTTTATCTACCTTTAAATGCATTCAAAAGCCCTCCCTCCCACCACAATATAGATATCCCTTGCTTTCAGTGTATTATATATTTTCAGTTACGAGGACGAAGAAGTAGGTCCGTTAGATGTCATGGCTGAGTGATACAGTCCATCTGAAAGATGTCATACAGACAATACTGACTCTTATACATATGCTATAGTCTTTGTGTATAAACTCGAAGTGGTTAAGAAATATTTAGAAGGAACTGGACATATTCAGAAGAGTCAACATATACTAGTGAAAACGAACAGATGGACTAATAATGTGTGTGTTTTACGTTTATTTATCGTCGCTACCGGTTGCCCATATGAGCGACGCCTCCTGAAGAGATTAGTTATTTTAGATTTTGGAGGATAGTGCAATGATACAGACAGAGACCCATTCCAGAATCTCCTCTGGTTCTTTTACGTGCACGGTGTAAAGCACTGACACGAGACCCCGGTTTAACGTCCCATCTGAAAGACTGTTAATTTTATTAGGGTCAGACGGGGGATCGAACCTGCGATCCCTGGATTACCAGTCCAGCGTTTTACCACTGGGCTACAGATCCGTCTGTGACTAATAATGCGTATTATAGCATAAATATATATATTGCTGCCGGTAACGGAGCAAATGATCACTTATACTATTAATATTCACATTCGTTTAAATAATATAATATTAATATATCACCAGCCATGGCCAATATTTGCCAATACAATAAAACTAAAATAAAAGTCATTAAACGTTTATATTTGTTGGGTTATTTGTCTCTAGGTAATAGTATTGGTTGTCCGATTAGCGTTGTGGTTAGCGCGCTCGCATCTCACAAATGCAACCCGCGTTCGATCCTCGGACCGGGATGTATGTGAGATGGTACGGTGGTCGATTTTGGAATGGGTCTTTGTCTATATCAGTGTACTATCCTGCAACAATCTAAAATTACTAATCTCTTCAGCTGAAGAATCTCCACTGGTTCTTTTAATGCACAGTGTAAAGCAACGGCAGGAGACCTCGGTGGTTTAAAGTCCCCTCTGACCTCAGTCCCATCACACTTTTCACTGTTAAATACCACACACGGGGGTGCAAACATATGTCTTTACTGGCACGGGGGATAAGAAACCAGGCTACATGTGCAATTAAACGGTCTGGAGGTTTATTTGACTAATCGACTGTAAAATATATTACTGCGAGACTTGATGACTTGTTGACACACGTGACGCACTGTTATTTACATCTCTGTAAATATGTTGTTGACCGATTAATTTATTTTTCGTTTTTATTTTAAAAGGTCATTTATTATAGCACGACATTTCCAACATATTAATGTATACATTGTGACATGTTTATAAGCACAGTCTCATGTGTTCACGCGATGGACAGTGTAAATGGTTTTGCCAATATACATTGAACCTGAGACAAGACAATCGGTAAAAAGGTTTAAACCATATTTATTATCAGCGATTGCGAACGCATTTTACTGTGGATTAACGCGTAGACAACCCGGAATATCAGGAGAAACTCGATATGTCCGCTCTACATCGCGACAATCGTACCAATGTATATGCTTTCCGGGCCGAGATTGTTTTCCTGAACCGAGAGTGTTTCCCTGAACCGAGCTGGGTTCCAAGCTACATTGGAGGCCATCGTACGAATATGCATCCCGGACCGAGATGGTTTCCCTGGACCAAGATGGTTTGCAAGCTACATTGGAGGCTATCGTACGAATATGCATCCCGGACCCGAGATGGTTTCCCTGTATTCCGAGATGGTTTGCAAGCTACATTGGAGGCTATCGTACGAATATGCATCCCGGACCGAGATGGTTTCCCTGGACCGAGATGGTTTGCAAGCTACATTGGAGGCTATCGTACGAATATGCATCCCGGACCGAGATGGTTTCCCTGTATTCCGAGATGGTTTGCAAGCTACATTGGAGGCTATCGTACGAATATGCATCCCGGACCGAGATGGTTTCCCTGGACCGAGATGGTTTGCAAGCTACATTGGAGGCTATCGTACGAATATGCATCCGGACCCGAGATGGTTTCCCTGTATTCCGAGATGGTTTGCAAGCACTTGGAAGCTATCGTACGAATATGCATCCCGGACCGAGATGGTTTCCTGGACCGAGAGGTGCAAGCTACATGTGGAGCTATCGTACCGAATATGCATCCCGGACCGAGATGGTTTCCCTGGACCGAGATGGTTTGCAAGCTACATTGGAGGCTATCGTACGAATATGCATCCCGGACCGAGATGGTTTCCCTGGACCGAGATGGTTTGCAAGCTACATTGGAGGCCATCGTACGAATATGCATCCCGAACCGAGATGGTTTCCCTGTATTCCGAGATGGTTTGCAAGCTACATTGGAGGCTATCGTACGAATATGCATCCCGGGCCGAGAAGGTTTCCCTGTATTCCGAGATGGTTTGCAAGCTACATTGGAGGCCATCGTAGGAATATACATCCCGGACCGAGATTGTTTCCCTGGACCGAGATGGTTTCCCTGGACCGAGATGGTGTCCAAGCTACATTGGAGATCATCGTTACCAATGCATATGTCTCCCGCCCGGATCGAGATGGTTTCCATGGACCGAGATGGTTTCCAAGCTGCATTTGTATCCAAGGTTTGTGCTTTCCCTGAACAGAGATCGTTTCCCTGGACCGAGATGTTTCCGAGCTGCAATGATGACAAGAGAGCGCGGTTACCATGCGACTAACGGATGCATCATTACATATGAAAAGAATTGTAATTAATATTCAAATAGCAACATGACTCTGTTTGTTTGTTTTGGGCGATTAGTCCCACACACTACTTAGGGCATATGACGACTCTGCAGCAATTGTTGATGAAGGAGGACACCGGGTGTGTGTTTTACGTTTATTTATCGTCGCTACCGGTTCCCCATATGAGCGACGCCTCCTGAAGAGATTAGTCATTTTAGATTTAGGAGGATAGTGCAATGATACAGACAGAGACCCATTCCAGAGTCACCTCTGGTTCTTTTACGTGCACGATGTAAAGCACCAACACGAGACCTCGGTTTAACGTCCCATCTGAAAGACTGTTAATTTTATTAGGGTCAGACGGGGGATCTAACCTGCGATCCCTGGATTACCAGTCCAGCGTGTTACCACTGGACTACAGATCCGTCACAGATCCGGACACCGGGTGTTTTTCCGAGCAGTATTTATGGCATGGATGGGATCCCGGGTGGAAATATCGACCGATAGCTTCCTCACTTGAAATAATTCTATTTGCTTGTTTGTTGCCCAAGGCATGGGATCAAATATCAGATTACAGTGATTAAGGTTAGGTAATATTACTTCTCTAACAATAATAACTAACAAATCACCAGTCAAATTAAATCAGGAAGTTTGAAAACACTTGAGCAGATATCAACTCAGATGGTATAAAATGATGTACTTCCTCATTCCGAGGAATTGAAAGTCAAGTATGTCACTGCCAACTTGTGCAGCATTTCAGGTACTCGTGTGTTTATAATATTTTTATTTCAATGAATATACATAATATAATGTTCACAATAAGAAAATACATGTAGGATTCGTGTTTGCATAGAATATTGCTCTTATAATAATCGTCGTCGTCATCATTATATCATCATCATCATCAGCAGCAGCAGTAGCATCATCACCAGCAGCAGCAGCATCATCACCAGCAGCAGCATCATCATCATCACCAGCAGCATCATCATCATAATATTATCAGCAGCAACAACATCATTATCTTCATCATCCCCCTCAGTGACTGATTCGCTATGCCAAGAGCATAGTTGCAATCGACCACTGGCCAAGAAGCGTATATTCGTGTTACTTGGTCATTGTATGGAAATCGAATGCATCTTCAATTATTCATTCAACTAGCGCTGGTAGAGCAATTATCGTAGAGTATTGTATTTGCTTTTGATACATTTGGACACGTGGTCCGGTTGGCATAAATTGTTTGCAAGAGTTATCGTTTTCGGATGTCACATATTGTTCATTACAGAATATAATTATGCGATAAGAAATCCAAACTCTGTAGCTATGCGTGATCTAGATTTATTAAACTAATCAAATACATGAATGTTAAATGTGTCAAGTTCTGTGAAATGCGGTAGTAAAGTCAAATAGTACACGTCACGTTTCATTCATAAAATCCCCAAAAAGATATTACTCATGGTCATGTGATTAAATAAATCTCCGTTAGGTTCCGATTTTGCTCGGATCCTACTCGGAAAATGCAAGAGCCAATAAAATGAATTCGTGTTTTTCCGCTATGGATATCGATTTTTGCTTCACGTTGGCTTTGTTTCTTACTCATAGTAGCGGCATAGTTTATAGTTTCAACGCTTGTTGCCTGTTGGTACACAATCTGCACAATATTAGCTAAAATGACGTTAACGGACGTAGCAAAAACACAGGAAAATAATAACAATTCTGAAGCGTAAGTTAACACTATGATATCTTTGTTTCTATATAGTTCATAAGTATTGCATATGTAACTGTTTCTTTGCAAGGTGTACTGTAGTTATTTCGAAATGACTGTTTGGACTTAGTAGATCTACATCAGGTGGAAATTACAATATTATTTGCGTAATATTTTTTCACAACAATAACATTGCAAAATAAACCGTAAAGCTGACCGTGTTTGTAAGTTAATACTAAGTTATGTCTAGCAATAAATAACCTTTACATCGGCCATTATGATTGCATACTATTGCTAATTGTTCTGATTATTAGCAGTTATGTCACCTAAGTTCAACCCCGAGTCACCGACATTTGTTTAAGCTGCGTATTTCGGGTGGAGAACGCACGACATGGTCCATTAAATACTGATATATCAGCGACCAACACGACGTTTGTAAGACCTCACCCGGACAAAGCAAACCACACGAAGTTGATTCAGTCCGCACATTACCTGAATCTTTGATCACGTTATCGATGGCTGAACAGTTCACACTAGTATCAATGAGGTTTACTGCAGGAGCTGTGTTTACTGTTTTGCACTGGTTGCATGCATCAGATGTAGTTAATGTTCTTCATACAATCGTAACTGAACCGGTTTATGAGCAAAGCGCTAAATGTATCATTAAGATTACATATATACTTGTAACGTCCGACTAATGTAAAAATGAAGTTTCATATTAACTGGTATTACCGAGTGCAAAATAGTCTGTTGGCAACAGCTGTATTTCACTGTTATAATGTTCAATACTCAAATGGTGAACACTGATACAGTTCTAATATACGCGCATACTCTCAAGGTAACCCGGGATGGGAGTGAAACATTTTCTCCAAATGTAACAATTAACTTCGTAAACGATTCAGAATCAGAGGACATTGATATTAGCCTAACACTTAACCTGTCGAATAAATTGGACGGAATGTGCGAACAACATAGATCCAGATCAGCCACGGCGTAGCGCCGCATGTGATCAGGATCTATGTTGTTTGCTATTCAGCCAAGTGTTTTAGCCCCTCTATGTGTTTTTACGTTTATTTATCGTCGCTACCGGTTGCATATATGAGCGACGCCTCCTGAAGAGATTAGTCATTTTAGATTTTGGAGGATAGTGCATGATACAGACATAGACCCATTCCAGAGTCTCCTCTGGTTCTTGTACGTGCACGGTGTAAAGCACCGACACGAGACCTCAGTTTAACGTCCCATCTGAAAGACTGTTAATTTCATTAGGGTCAGACGTGGGATCGAACCTGCGATCCCTGGATTACAAGTCCAGCTTGTTACCACTGGACTACAGATCCGTCTGTAGCCTCACTTGCTGAATTGCAAATAGCATATACTGTTTGCAAAAAGGATGGTCGTTGTGATAGATAGGTTAATGGTTCAACAATGGCTATCATGCAATCTACTAATTAGTCACGCTGGATGTGCATACACTCTTAATGCAATGTATTAAACACGATGCAGACGAAAACGCAACAACAATAGTAGTGCGCGTGTTTTCTTGGAACAACAGTTAGATTCCCGATAGCGGAGGTCCGAGAATACTCTGGCGAGACGTGTGTTCGCTTGTCAAGAATACTCTGGCGAGACGTGTGTTCGCTTGTCAAGAATACTCTGGCGAGACGTGTGTTCGCTTGTCAAGGTTACTTGGTTTAAGCATATTTGATTTCAGAGAATTTGAATAAAAGTATACACAAACAATACAAGTACAGGATGGAACGGAAGACAATGTCTGATTAAAGTCGTCTCCTCGTTAATTAAGTAGCCCTTGCATGCAATGCAGCTTTTAAATACTTAAATAATTATTACTTGCAGCATCTGAATTAACAGTTCTCGTATTGTTAATTGTCAAGCATTACATGCTTCCGTGGTTTCAAATTTAAATTTGTATGTATTTATATAAATTGCTTTATCGTGACATTTGTGGAAAAACAAACATTTCGTCTTCCTAGAAAGGAAGTGCAATTAAAGGTTAGCCAAGGACGACTGCAAACAGATTATTCAATACGTCCCCGCCTTATATAGATAGTATGAGGAATGTTTGTGGGTCGGTTACAATGTAAACCGCACAATGTTTGGAATGTGGACTTTATAGCGTATTGCCTATCGTGCATATATCACGACCAAAAGTTCAGTGATATTTCAATATAGTTAATGAACCGTACACTAATATAATTGCTGTTCTATTAGCGCAGTGGTTAGCGCGCTCGCTTCTCACTAATGCAACCCGGGTTCGATACTCGGACCGGGAAGTATGTGAGATAGTACGGTGGTCGACTCTTGAATGGGTCTCTGTCTATATCAGTGCACTATCCTCCAACAATCTAAAATTACTAATATCATCAGCTGAAGAATCTCCACTGGTTCTTTTAATGCACAGTGTAAAGCAACGGCAGGAGACCTCGGTGGTTTAAAGTCCCCTCTGACCTCAGTCCCATCACACTTTTCACTGTTAAATACCACACACGGGGGTGCAAACATATGTCTTTACTGGCACGGGGGATAAGAAACCAGGCTACATGTGCAATTAAACGGTCTGGAGGTTTATTTGACTAATCGACTGTAAAATATATTACTGCGAGACTTGATGACTTGTTGACACACGTGACGCACTGTTATTTACATCTCTGTAAATATGTTGTTGACCGATTAAATTTTTTTTCGTTTTTATTTTAAAAGGTAATTTATTATAGCACGACATTTCCAACATATTAATGTATAAATTGTGACATGTTTATAAGCACAGTCTCATGTGTTCACGCGATGGACAGTGTAAATGGTTTTGCCAATATACATTCAGGGCCGTCGCTGGAGCTATTTTGATGATACGCACGGTCAAATTTGTTTGTCAATTGAACATAGCATGCGATTACGCTAGGGGGGTCTCCCCACCCCCGGTATATTTTTGGAAATGAGGAAGCAATTTCCTGCATGTCAATGCATTTTGTAACATAGAATTGCAGGACTATTGCTCTTATCAATTAATCAAGCACGTAAAATAGCACAAACTATTTCGAGATGCACCATATTTGCAATGGGCTCAATTATTCCACCACTCCACACATCACGGCGCCTATGTATCCCTACTACCCCTCCTGGCGTTTTAATTCATTTTTGGAGTCTTAATTTTTTTTCATTTTCTCAGACCAATGATACGCACGTGCGTACTTGCGTATGCCCAGCGACGGGCCTGACATTGAACCTGAGACAAGACAATCGGTAAAAAGGTTTAAACCATATTTATTATCAGCGATTGGGAACGCATTTTGCTGTGGATTAACGCGTAGACAACCCGGAATATCAGGAGAAACTCGATATGTCAGCTGTACATCACGACAATCGTACCAATGTATATGCTTTCCGGGCCGAGATTGTTTCCCTGAACCGAGATTGTTTCTCTGAACCGATATGGGTTCCAAGCTACATTGGAGGCCATCGTACCAATGCATGTTTCCCGGGCCGAGATGGTTTCCCTGAACCGAGCTGGGTTCCAAGCTACATTGGAGGCCATCGTACGAATATGCATCCCGGACCGAAATTGTTTCCCTGTATTCCGAGATGGTTTGCAAGCTACATTGGAGGCCATCGTACGAATATGCATCCCGGACCGAGATGGTTTCCCTGGACCGAGATGGTTTGCAAGCTACATTGGAGGCCATCGTACGAATATGCATCCCGGACCGAGATTGTTTCCCTGTATTCCGAGATGGTTTGCAAGCTACATTGGAGGCCATCGTACGAATATGCATCCCGGACCGAGATGGTTTCCCTGGACCGACATGGTTTGCAAGCTACATTGGAGGCCATCGTACGAATATGCATCCCGGACCGAGATTGTTTCCCTGTATTCCGAGATGGTATGCAAGCTACATTGGAGGCCATCGTACGAATATGCATCCCGGACCGAGATGGTTTGCAAGCTACATTGGTTCTTTTAATGGACTGAACGGACTGAGCTAGCGGTATAAAGCAGCCTATGTTGAACTCGAAACCAACCAATGGCTGTCCGATTAGCGCAGTGGTTAACGCGCACGCTTCTCACCAATGCAACCCGGGTTCGATCCTCGGACCGGGAAGTATGTGGGATGGTACGATGGTCATTAGATCGGACAGGTGGGTTTTCTCCGGGTACTCCGGTTTCCTCCCACACAAATGACCACATGTATGCTTTCATCTGCGCCAACGAGAGTGATTGATATAAGTTTTTAAAACTTGCTTCCCAATCGTTGTAAAATAAATCAAGTTTAAACTGGTTTACAATCGCCTTTGATCGTTTGCAACCTGAATATCAATAATATTAGTTTATACAAAATTATTTTAGCTCGATTGTGAAACAAGTTCTTACAACTTATATTAATCACTCTTGATACCTCATTCCTGATGGAATCCATCGCCACGAGAGAGAGAGAGAAGAGGCAACGTGGAATTTAAATGCCTTGCCTAAGGGCACAATCGTAACGGCTCCAGCGGGGCTCGAACTCCGGACCTTTCGCACCTGAAACGAACGCGCTACCACTGCGCTATCACGACTTCCAATCAATAATGTTCACTGATGCACAGTCATTAAAACCTTTGAGTCTGCGTTTTATGTCCGTATATAGAGTAAGAAAGTCATGGGGTGGGACTTTGCTGCCTTATTTTTGATCATTTCTCTCATTTCAAATGAGATTTCTATATCTACTACATACTGTCATTGAAATCATGTCGCGTAGTTGTGCAATACCTAACCCTAAACCATGCACTACCACTGAGCGTGTCTGAATAGCTTTAAGTATATAAGCCGAAAACGATCCAATATGTAAAATACTGGACGCGTTGCACCGAAAACGGTACCAATATTTTACATATTGGATCTGTTTGAGGCTTATATCTTACTTAAAACACACACTTATATAGCAAGATCCTATTACAATTGTTAATTTCGTGCATGTACGCGTTGGATTTAATATAATACTCTGACCTTTTGAAACCAGTCCACCTATAATCTCTGATGGTCACGGGTTCGAGCCCCGCTCAGACCGTGTCTCATTTAGGCCTATATGAAAAAGTTGGCAGTTTCCTACGGAGGTTGGTGCATCCAATTACTGGTTAACCGCTGGAGCCTGCACAGGAAAGGTGTTGTTAGGTAAATTGCCCGTCGCTCAACTGGGAAACCGGTAGCGATGTTAAATAAACTTAAATTTAAAAAAAACCCAGTCCAATATTAATAATAATGGACTTAGTTTATACAAATTTATTTTAGCTCGATTGCGAAACAAGTTCTTTCAACTTATATAAATCGCTCTCGAGACCTCATTCCTGATGGAATCCATCGCCACGAGGGAGAGAAGAGGCAACGTGGAATTTAAATGCCTTGCCTAAGGACACAATCGTAACGGCTCCAGCGGGGCTCGAACTCCGGACCTTTCGCACCTGAAGCGAACGCGCATCCACTGCGCTATCACGACTTCCACAATAATAATGGACTGCAAGTACAACGGTATGACGTCGCGACAGTGTTTTAAATTAAAGCTCAGATACACACCAGCATTAGCTTGGGTTCCAGTCTGTCGATTTTTCACTTTTTAACTTCTGGCAAAATGACAGATATGATCAGAAACTCAATACTGCCCAATTAATAGTCTCGGTGTTAAACTATATTTATTTGACTGACCAGGCAAAATATATCGACGCCTGTTCCCAGGCTACACCAACATATATAGGAACTGAAATATCTGTAGCTAAAGTTGATTTAATCTTGTTTATTTAGACGTAGTAATACATTTGCCGGTATCCGGGTCACGTACCTTGGGTGTATTGAAATCGTGAGATCGATAGAGGCCGCGGGCTACCAGTGTTTATCCCGTTACTAACAAACACGTCAAATCACCAGATGCCGTAACTACAAATAACAAAACGTGTCTATACAATGTACCATTGCATATTTCTTATTTATTGAAATTAGCATAGTGTGTTGGGGTGCAGTATATGGCTAGAGATCGCATCGAATAGATACCATGATACAGAACCAGTGTCTGCATTGTAAATTAATCCTGATCAGAATTTTGTCTGCATTGTTTTTGTCTGCATTGCATTCATAAAATAGGTTAACTGCTTACGTTTACAAACGACTTTAAACTTTAATTATGACAACAGTTTTTTTAAATCTGTATTTATTTTGGAAATGCGAGTAACCATATATGGTATGACTAAATCTGTTTGCAAAACAATAACATCTATATTTGGTAATATATCGTGTTGAATATTCAATGAGGGCATGCTGGGGTAATCTTTCGAGTTAACTAGTGCGTGACATGTGAAAAGTCAGTATATGTAAACAGCGTTTGAATGAAATAATTTTATTATATCCATAATATAGCAACACCATACTTTGACTATGATCTCATATGAGCAGAGTACATTGTCTTCTGAATATTAACCTTGATGTGTGACTCATAAGATGAGACTACCGAATGACTAATCACCCGGTATCTGTAGGTACTGCTTCTAGCGCGATGACATATCACAACGCGGTGATTATTTAACATGACCCCGGGGGGTCACGTCGCGGCGGTTCAAAGAATTGCAACTGGTTAACACGTTCGCTTATTCACTATACGGGAAGACATCGTACATGACTCAATGTTGTTAAATCAGTCAAAGGTATTGGAAAAAGTGAACAAGTCTGATTAAAGGGGAGTAACCGGCTTGTATTGTATCCGATTGATTCATGACTACAAATACGTTGTTGACTCATGTGTATTAGTAACCAGTGTGTTCCGATTTCGCGCTGGAATTTGGCTCGCGAGATCTGCATTCCATTCTTTAACATATCTGCGAACTTGTCGTCTGCAGAAAATATAATACATATTGGATAATTTAGTACTATAATGATGGGAAAGTAAGTAACATTATTCCATTAACATCGTTTTGTTAAGATTAATTTATACGACTTTATTTTAACTCGATTGCGAAACATGTTCCTACAACTTATATTAATCACTCTCGATACCTCATTCCTGATGGAATACATTGCCAGGAGGGACAGAGAAGAGGCACTGTGGAATTTAAATGCCTTGCCTAAGGGCACACACAATCGTAAAATGCTACAACTGAGCGCCAACTCTGGGCCTTTTGCACATGAAGCGAACGCTCTACCACTACGCTATCACGACGTCCACCCTGTTGTTAAGTTTGGCAGCAGTACACCTATTTAATCATCATGAAAGTTCACCATATCACAGTGCACATATATGAATAACTAATTGTATCATTTATCCATGCATGCTATAACAAAGGCAATGTGCATTGTAAATATACAATCAAACCTGTGTTAGTGGTCACCTCCATTAAGCAGCCAACCTGTATTCCAAATTCCCAATCGGTTTTATTATATATTTGTCCTCCATTAAGCAGCCAACCTGTATTAAGCAACCAGTTTCCAAATCGGTTGTTTTATTATATATTTATCCTCTATTAAGCAGCCACCTGTGCTAAGCAGCTACTTTCTTTGACTCCCTTGGCTGGCTGCTTAAGACAGGTTTGACCGTATAATGTAAGACACTAGCACTTTGTACCCTGGTGTTTTGTTTGACGCTGGGTATAAATCAATTATAATATTAAACAGTTTTCACAGAAGCACTTTATATAAAACATCGCAATGGCATCAGTAGAGACAAGTGTGAATCGAATCTAACAGTACAATAAAGCAAGTAGCTTTCCAGTAAATATAAGTACCCTTCTAGTAAATATTACACTTGTACTTTTATGCATTTCAGATCTGTGGTTGACATAGGGCAGATTCTAGTGGAGGTGTTGAAGCAGGCGATGTCTCAAGGAAGAATAACTCAGGGAGTATTTGAGTGCGCTGAAGTCCTGGAAACGTAAGTTCATATAACTGTTTGGAGTGACTCTTTCAGTACTGGCTTATTGGAGAATGGAGATAGTGTAAGTAGGGGCTGTAAGGGGTTAGCAGTTGTTGCACAAGGCGTAACCGATCCAGATAAAACGCTTTATGGAATCGCTGAGTTGCTTGACTCTATCACTCGTACAATGGGCAGAAGGGACACTGCAAATATATCACTATTTTGGAGTGACCTTTTCAGTGCCCCGCTAAAGCACGTGTAAGGTTATTCAAGTGGAGGGTAAACTGTACGCTGTAAGCGAATGTTGAGATAGTGGTGAACAAAGGGAAGAAATATAAAGGAGAAAAAACGAGAAAGATTTATATACATGTACATGTATACCCCACATGGTTCGCCAGCGCCGAGAATAAATACACATACGACTACTAATGTGTATGTATGTATATATGTATGTATTTGTGTATGCCTTTGCCATAGTTTATACTTATGTAAATGGCCAAAGGCAATTTAGTGCTGATACTTCCAATACAATTGAAACCTGAAACTAATATAAATCCCTATATGGCACTAGTAGTTTCTTTTGCCTCCCCTTCCTCATTCAAGAGAATTGCTGATTTTCTTGACACCATCACTCATACAAGGGACAGCAGGGACACTGAACATTTATCACTATTGATACGCGACTGTCTGCAGGCAGTATATATTGCATTGCGGTATTGTCCTCCGTGCGCACGTGGTGAACTGACACGTGCAACCCGATAGCCAATAAATCGTATTTATTGTGAAATGTTAATACACCGAAAGACGAAAATAGATTGATGAAGACAAACACACTATAGGATAGCACCCGGGGAGATGAATCCACCGCGCTGGTGTTTGACACAAGAACATATTCTGTATTTAACAGTTGTTTATATTCATATTATGGTGCATCACTAGGTCAAATGCTGCGCAATTGAAAGGTCATACTTATGAGGTTTCGTATGCATACCCCTTTAAAAGAATGACTTATCTTGAATATTTATTGAGATATCCACATGACCTTGATTCTACCTCGCAAGGTCACTCCAAGGTCATGGCTTATTTGAAATGTCATATGGGGTTTCCTGTTGAAACTCTATGTCTATCTTGCTTCGTGTTCGAGTTACAAATAGAGTGGTGGAACCTATGCTCGGCGTAAATCCCAAATATAATGACCAGTATAAAATGTTAATTGCACTTGCCGTATATTATTATTTCTTAAGTCGTGAAAACAACTTTCAAAAAGCTCTTATTGACAGTTTAGAGCTTCATCACGTGACCTTACTGCCCAATACAGCTATGGCAACGGTGTCGGGTCGGCACCCGTGTATATGGAGAACTCAATACTTCAGGGCACATATGCACGGCGTACTTGTTATTTTTTATTTACCCACCATATGTTGAATATCCTATTTTGATATAGAACATCATTGAATAAAACACTTATTGGCCTTAATCAGAAATGGTATAGAAACTATTTTTCGGGTTAGTTGTAGATTTTTTATATTCGGATAACTACCTGAGTTGCTCATACACCGTATCAGTTTCGGTGTAAATATTCTCCCAATGATTTGTTTGTTTATATTCGTCTGCTGGACCAGTCACGTGACAGTTGCATCAGGCTACCGATACACGCAACGGAAAGCTATTGCACCCGGTCATGCTTCAGCTCTGTCAGCGAAATTACCCTAGAACTATATAAATATTTTAAATACGGATGCAATGAACAAATACGCCGAGCATAGGAATACGCCGAGCATAGGTTCCACCACTCTATATGCAGAAGTCAATGCATTGGAGTGGCCACTTGACCGACCATCCAGACTACAGGCCGTGACCGATTTCTCCCAAACTCGATTCGCTTCCGACTAGACCAAGCGTCTATGCAACATCAGCTCCACATCTTCGTTGTGATAATGCCGATTATGGATCAGTTCTCGTCTACCCACTCCTTTGATTCGCGAATACTTTATTATCTCTAATTCCTTTTAATGTGTGTGTTTTGTAACGAAGTATGCGTGTAAATGCCTCGTGTCCGTATCCATATGTTGCATAATATTAGACGTGAGTTTGTTGACCATATATGGTTGTATAGTAGTAACATGTGTGCAATCGATAGCATCCCACGCAGCAAACTGCGCGAGATTGATTCTCCCTGCTGATGTCTGCAAAACAAAGACCAGTGTTTGAGTTTAGATAGATTGATCTTTTTAAATGCGGGAAAAACATTTTGCTTTACATGGAAAACTTAATCCATGGGGCTGAGGATTGTACATAGTATGCTGATACGGGTTGTGACCACCAGTGTCCGTCCGTCAGTCAGTCTCCGGTTTGGCTGAGGACTGTAGTATGCTGATACGAGTTGTGACTACCAGTGTCCGTCCGTCAGTCTCCTGTTCGGCTGAGGATTGTAGTATGCTGATATGGGTTGTGACCACCGGTGTCCGTCCGTCAGTCTCCTATTTGGCTGAGGACTGTAGTATCCTGATACGGGTTGTGACCACCAGTGTCCGTCCGTCAGTCTCCGGTATGGCTGAAGATTGTAGTATGCTGATACGGATTGTGACCACCAGTGTCCGTCCGTCAGTCTCCGGTTTGGCTGAGGACTGTAGTATGCTGATACGGGTTGTGACCACCAGTGTCCGTCCGTCAGTCTCCTATTTGGCTGAGGACTGTAGTGTCCTGATACGGGTTGTGACCACCAGTGTCGGTCCGTCAGTCTCCTATTTGGCTGAGGACTGTAGTATCCTGATACGGGTTGTGACCACCAGTGTCCGTCTGTCAGTCTTCGGGTTGGTCTGCTATTTAATTCTCCTTACGCCGATGGTTGTAGTATGCTGATGTGGACACACACTGCCCATGAGTAAAACACACATATGAATTCTGTTGAGCGTATAGTAATGTTTAGTATTTGAAGCATATTTACTTGAGCAGATGATTTTCTTGTTGAATGACATCTGAACGTTTCCCCAACAGGTGCCCAGAACAAGTGATGCTGTGTATATTGCCGAAGGTTTCCGACACAGACACCATGATCAATATGCAGCATAAGTTGATTGAGGCTCACTGTTGGGAGAATACCGTTAACCTGGTAAAGGTATGTATTATTACAGACACAGCCCTATGTTATAACTACCCGTAAATGTAAGAGTGTTTGTACTATAGTGTCCCTCCTATTAAAAGGGCCATCCTATTCTGAATTAAGGACTACTCATTTAGATACAGTCTACAACCGTTATGTCAAAGTCGGTTACGTCGAATTCTCCGGTTATCTCGAAGTAGGATCAAAGTCCCATTTCAGACACTATCAGTGTACATATAACTGGCTCCGTTTATATCGAATTTTGTTAAATCAAACTTCGGTTATGTCGAAGTATTTTGTTCGGTCCGACGGCATTCGACATAACGGATGTAGACTGTATACAGAATATGCGAGTTTGCTTTCATATGGTGTAATATATATAGCTGCATGTGGAAAACAAACACGTTTTCATTGAATCAATGACCTTTTATTTTTATTTGCGAGTATAATGTCTATGTTACAGATTTACATATATTTAACATAAATATGACACTGTTTTATCAATGTGAATCATAATAGATCTATCAAAATATAATTAATTACCAGAGAACAATGCACACTAGGCCCTACTGATACGCTATGCGAGATAGTACCGGAGTGTGGCCGGGTTATAGCCGTACTGTACCGGGACTGTACGACATACATGTAATTAGCTATAATATTCAGATCACAGGGATTCGGCACGTTTGGGGGTACTAGTATATATATTTAAGTACAGGGATTCTACTCTGTGGAATGTCAGATTTCACATCGATCAGTAAAATGGCCATATCTGAAACAATTTGGTACACAGCTGTCCAAATATAACGCCTATCCCGAGTCTTTATATTGTTCTTCAAATAAAACACAACTTTAAGCTGCATGCATGTATACTTTGCAAACAATTGCCACATACATTGGCCATAGCATGTCACATTTCCATTCTAGGACACGGGTTCTGTCAGCAACAAAAATAAATCTTCGACGGGAGAGTTTTAACTGTGAATAACATTATCAATAAAATGTGTTTTCACTAACCTGTATGTTTATTCGGCAAAAATGTACGTCAAAAAGAGATTTCGTAGCATTTTCAATTTGTTTTGAAAAATTCTAAAGCGGTGCAATTCACGTTGAAACGAGCGTTCTGATTGGATTATGATTGTTCTTCATATATAAAAAAACATCTTGTTACATTCTAATAATCCAATCAGAACGCTCGTTTCAACGCTGGTTTCAACGCGAATTGCGCCGCTTTAGAAATTTTCAAAACAAATTGAAAATGCTACGAAATCTCTTTTTGACGTACATTTTTGCCGAATAAACATGCAGGTTAGTGGAAACACATTTTATTGATAATGTTATTCACAGTTAAAACTCTCCCGTCGAAGATTTTGTTGTTGTTGCTGACAGAACCCGTGTCCTAGTATGGAAATGTGACCTGCTATGGCCAATGTATGTGGCAATTGTTTGCAAAGTATACATGCATGCAGCTTAAAGTTGTGTTTTATTTGAAGAACAATATAAAGACTCGGGATAGGCGTTATATTTGGACAGCTTTGTACCAAATTGTTTCAGATATGGCCATTTTACTGATCGATGCGAAATCTGACATCCCACAGAGTAGAATCCCTGTACTTAAATATATATACTAGTACCCCCAAACGTGCCGAATCCCTGTGATTCAGATAAGATAATAAGTTGACAGTTGTGTATTATGGGGTTAGGATTTACCACCTATCGAGTAAGCATTTACCACCTATCGATATAAAGTGCTCGATCTTGAAACTCCCCTCATTACAAGACCGACGGAAGATGAATCGCCTAGTATTCTTCTACAAGGTGGTCGAGGGGCTGGTGCCAGCCTTCCCGTGCCAAGATTTTCTTACATCAGAAAGACCTAAACGCAGAATCAAGCCAAAACAATATAAAGACTGTGTCGTAAAAAATGTGTTAGAAAACTATGTGAACAATAATTCAAAGTGTTTCGTTATTGAGCAGGGTAGAACAGACAAATATACAAACTCTTACTTCCCCAAAACTATAAAAGACTGGAACAAACTTGAAGATAGTTTTGTGTGCGCCAAATCAACTGAGAGCTTTAGGTCAGCTCTTTCAGCCAAATTATTATAGACTCTCTCTCTCCGACGTGTACATGCCGAAAGGATTCTACGTCGTATCCATTCAGATTCAGATTCAGATCGTTTTGAGAGAGTTGTGAAAATTATTAAAAGTGATGGCGTTGAAGAAGTAGGTGCTGGTGATGACTGTTCTGACGCATGCGCTGGCCATATATTACCATACAAGTACTGGATTAATACACACACACACACACACACACGTGAACAGACGGATATGTAGTCCAGTGGTAACACGCTGGACTGGTAATCCAGGGATCGCAGGTTCGATCCCCCGTCTGACCCTAATAAAATTAACAGTCTTTCAGATGGGACGTTAAACCGAGGTCTCGTGTCGGTGCTGTACACCATGCACGTAAAAGAACCAGTGGAGACTCTGGAATGGGTCTCTGTCTGTATCATGCACTATCCTCCAAAATCTAAAATAACTAATCTCTTCAGGAGGCGTCACTCATATGGGCAACCGGTAGCGACGATAAATAAACGTAAAACACACACACAGAGAGTTGTGAAAATTATTAAAAGTGATGGCGTTGAAGAAGTAGGTGCTGGTGATGACTGTTCTGACGCATGCGCTGGCCATATATTACCATACATGTACTGGATTAATATACATACACACGTGACTACTGATTAGTAGTATACACCAATACATTCAACATATTATTCAATGTTTTGTTCTAATTAATGTTAAATAAATTTCAACTGCAAACCAGCAAACCTTTTGAGACACTATAGAACTACAGTCAAACCTGTCTAAAGTAGCCAGCATAGGGAATCACATAAAGTGGGTGCTTAGCACAGGTGGCAGCTTAATAGAGGGAAATGTATAATAAAATGGCATATTGGTAACCTGGAAACTGGCTGCTTAATACAGGTTGGCTGTTTAATGGAGGTGACCACTAACACAGATTTGATTGTATGCAAACTTCAATTGTTGTGCTTATTTACTGATGTCAGTTAAATTAGGATAACACTTAATGGTGTTGTTACCATTGCGCTGCCCCTAATATGAGTACCACAGCCCCACCGGTAGCCTGGGAACAGGCATCGATATATTTTGCCTGGTCAGTCAACTAAATATATTTTAACACAGAGACTATTAATTGGGCCGTATTGAGTTTCTGAACATTTGGCTAGAAGTTAAAAAGTGAAAAATCGACAGACTGGAACCCAGGCTACCCCACCGGGTACTGTAGTGTATACCTGTAAAGTTTAAGTCTTAATAAAGCATTCTTCTTCTGTATCGTACTATTGTGTCCACTTCAGTATCGTTTGTCTTCTACAGGTAGACAGTGCCGAGAAGCTTGTGTCACTTCTGACGTCACCAGGCAAAAGTTCGAACATTGACAGGACTCTGGATTACAGCTGCATTCTGATTGGCTTCCCAATGGACGACATGAGTGACAATGACTTCCAGATGACCAAATATTCGTACCTGTTTCAGGACAACGACATGGATGTCATACCGTTACCGGACTGATCTAAATTGTGTATCATCCATCATTGTATAAGGTTAGTGAATACATTCATCGTTAGGTATCGACCTACGTGGCCGAGTGGTGAAGGTCGTTGACTTAAAATGACCTGCCGCTCACCGCTGTAGATTCTTTCATGCGAGGGAGTTATCGAGCTGGGTTGAGGAAGGTCGATGGTTCTACCTGGGCCGAGTGTGAAGGTCGTTGACTTCAAATGACCTGCCGCTCACCGCTGTAGATTCTTTCATGCGAGGAAGTTATTGAGCTGGTTTGCAGAAGGTCGATTGTTCTACCTGGGTGCCTTTCCGTGCCTTTAATAGGGGCTAGCTGTTGCCCATATGAGCGACGCCTCCTGAAGAAGGTCATTTTTTGATTTTGGAGGATAGTGCAATGGTACAGACAGAGAACCATTCCAAAGCCTCCTGTGGTTATTTTACGTGCACTGTTTAAAGCACTGACACGAGACCTTGATTTAAAGTCCCATATTGAAAGACTGTTAATTTTGCTATCACTAGTTTCGAAGTCAAACGTGTTAACCACTGACCCATATATGAGGGCCACTAAGGGCCTTCCTCCACCAAGTAATACTGACCCGTATATGAGGGTTACTAAGGGCCTTCCTCCACCAAGTAATACTGACCCGTATATGAGGGTTACTAAGGGCCTTCCTCCACCAAGTAATACTGACCCGTATATGAGGGTTACTAAGGGCCTTCCTCCACTTTACGAATATGAGATGTGAGACAGTATAGAGTGACTCCTGTACTGACCCTATATATTTTGATGCTTGTAGCCTAATCTATGGCTGGGCTGAGCATTCAAATCGTATTATTAACACACACAACTTAATCACCTTAGTTTATAATTTATGAGTGTTAACTAAACTTCTTAGTAAGCTTGCCCATATGGTTCGCCGGAGGCGAGGGTAAATAAGCTCAATCATCATCATCTTCCTCCACCAAGTAATAGCTGTAGAGTCGACATATGACCTACGCTATTGGTGCGACTTTAAAATCACACAAAAAAACAGACATTCGTCGCTAGGATGAACATGTAATTGACTTTAATTGCAGTTGTATCCGTTACCGATTATTTGCATACTATTATGATAGACAGTTGAAATGTATCATAGTATCCTGGGAACATTTTGCATCGTCAGTCATACACATATATCTTAACACCGAGACCATTAATTGGGCCGTATTGAGTTTCTGATAATATCTGATATCAACATGTCATGTTGCCAGAAGTAACTTAGTGAAAAATCGACTGGAACCCAGGCTAGTATTATAAGTATGGTTAACACGTTAGCGACGCCTCCTGAAGAGATTAGTCATTTTAGATTTTGGAGGATAGTGCAATGATACAGAGAAAGACCCATTCCAGAGTCTCCACTGGTTCTTTTACGTGCACGGTGTAAAGCACCGACACAAGACCTCGGTATAAAGTCCCATCTGAAAGATTGTTAATTTTATTAGGGTCAGACGGGGGATCGAACCTACGATCCCTGGATTACCAGTCCAGCGTGTTACCACTGGACTACAGATCAGTCTGTAGGGTCATTCTGAACTAACAATAGACGCTATAATTATATACAAACATATTACTACACTCTCAGTATTATGGATTTTTTTAATAAAAATAAAATAAATACCGATGTATTATATACATTTTGTTAATAAATTTGACCAATTTTACTTTTCAGGGGACATCAAACGTCCAGAATGAGAGGAAATAGATGACAGATTCCGTCCGGAGTAACACCACCATCGGGTATATGTCCACTATACAGACTGGTTTGTGTACATACGACATCCAATCGTCATATAGGAGTGCTATGTCATCATTCACAGTTTACGTGTTGAACACTTAAACGCTCAATCTGACAAGGACCTTGAGCATAGATATTTTATGAACTTTTGCATTGAAACAGTGTGTGGAACCCTTAACCTATCGAATAAATTGGACGGAATGTGCAAACAACATAGATCCAGATTAGCAACGGCGTAGCGATGTGTCTGATCAGGATCTATGTTGTTTGCTATTCAGACAAATGTTTTAGCTCCACTATCCGAATAGCAAACAGCATAGAACCTGATCAGACATTGTTTTGCCATCTGATCTGGCTCTGCAACAGCGTGTTTAGTCGTGATTGGCAGTTTTAAGGGTTAAACCAATACTGAAGAATTCATATAAAATTATAGTATCCACATGGAGACCAATGACTTGCATAATATTATAACGAACTTGCATGACACATATCATCATGTAACAATGGTGACATACTAGATCATATAGCTGTATGCAGTATAGTTGTGATAGGGTAAACTTGATACGCAGATACCAGGGGTGTGGCTAACTTTTTTGATGATGATTGAGCTTATTTACCCTCGCCTCCGGCGAACCATATGGACGTTTTGATTGTGTAGGGCTGACTAATCAATTGAGTAATAGTGTGATGCTGGAGGGATCTTGGGGCATAATAATTTTGAATTCTAAAACGTCGATAGTGCACTCTGAGGCAGTTTAATGTATGTTTTAGACGTTCAAATTTCGAATCGTTTTTCAAAATGATACCAAATTACCAATTTGTCCTATACAGAAATGATATGTCACAGTGACTGAAACAATATATGATCGCGTCGTATATATGTGACCGCTGGTCTAGATTCTATACCATACATACATGTCAATACCTACTTCACATGTTATTGCATTTTTTGGCCTATTTGCAAATTTCAATATGACAATCTGCAGGCCCGGGCCTTCAATACCTTATAGGAGCTACGCGCCTGGATGCTGCTATGACGTGCTCATGTTCGTTATATACGTTGCCGTACTTATGTCGTGCTCACACTATTGTCCAGTGTACGTTCCTATGAGCTGAATGTTGACGATGGAATGTGACATGAGTATATACATCATCAGCCTCCGTCCGTCTTATGAGACGATGGATTGCGCTCTTGTTGAGGAACATCTTCTGCGGTGACTTGAGTAGGCCTATTCTTGAGTGGCAGTCTCTGTTGCAGTCATCGCAGGTGAAAGCTCATCCTGTTTGATTGATATAGTATATACAATACAATCGTTTATGAAAGCATAAAATGTAATATAATGTTTATAGCCAAATACAGAATGAGTACAACATAAACAATTTGCATAATTATTATCAAAAGAGCATATGTACTATGGAACATAAATTAAATGTATTCTGTAATACCGATTTGGTATGCAAAGTAAATATATCTTGACAAATTAATAATAACATATCTTGAAGTAGAAGACATAAAATGTGTTAAGTGTTGGCCAATGGCAAATGTACTTTTTAAAATATTTCTTTCTTAAATCTTTATAATTATGGCAAACAAGTAAAAAGTGGTATTCGCTTTCAACAGCGTTCATGGTGCATGATTTACAAAGTCGTTGCTCTCTATGTGTTCCATCATATCTACCTGATTAAAAAGACAACGGGAGCTAGTCCTAAATCGAGATAAAGTTGTTACATATTTTCTATCTAAATGTATTTCTAAATATTTGTCAAGTTTAAAAATGCAATAATGTTGTAGATTATATTCCACAGTCTGTGGTTCCTGGTATCCACACACTATTGGACGAACACGAACACCCTCTATACTTCCAGCTGTTTGTTTCTTTTTGGGGGTTTTAAATTGCAACAACTGCCTAGGTAATATGGCGACTCTCCAGCTATTACTGGTGGAGGAAGACCCAAGGGTGCCCATATGAGCAGTGTTAAAGGCACGATCGGGCACCGGGATAGAACACATGCAAGAATTCCACACACCACCGGGATTCCAGCATGTATGCTGCTGATCATATACTGTCAAATTACTGCTGATCATATACTGTCAAATTACTTGTGTTCAAATGTGTTTATCAGAAGTAAGAATGTGAACTTGACGTGTGTAACCATTATGTTTATAACTATAATATGTGCGGGACACATAACCTTATTTATTATTTATGTTCACAGTTGTATTACTTGATTAATTTATTTATTAGCCCTTGTATATCATGATATCATGATATCATGTTTGTATATCATGATATTATGTTTGCTGTGGTTTGGTGAATGCAGTGTGAGAAATGCCTCGGTAATACAATACTTGCCACGATCAGTAGCTGCGAGACCCCCCCTCATACCGAGACCCCCCCCCCATACCGAGTCATATATTTGACAAAGCAAACTTATTCGTCCAAGACTTGCTGCTTGTTTTTATTTTATTTGCTTTGGAGTCATTGAACTCTTCAAATATCGTTCCAACCTATACCTATTCTTCTAAAAATGGTGGCAAATCCTATACGATTAGTAATATAATCTACATGGAATTATGTCATTATAGGTAAACGACACATTATTTATTGCTTGTTTCCTAGTCGTTCAAACCACAATCCTTGATATATATATATAATGCACGCATGTGCACATTTATATAGTTTATACATATTTATTTTAGCTCGATTGCGAAACAAGTTCTTACAACTTATATTAATCGCTCTCGAGACCTCATTCCTGGTGGAATCTATCGCCATGAGGGAGAGAGAAGAAACAATGTGGAATTGAAATGCCTTGCCTAAGGGCACAATCGTAACGGCTCCAGCTGAGGCTCGAACTCTGGGCCTTTCGCACGTGAAGCGAACGCGCTTCCACTGCGCTATTACGACTTCCACAAATGTGCACATTTATGGAACGCATGTTAAGTTATATTACCGGGATGTACTTATATTCGGAGTAAACCTGGAGCGTCACATTCTGCATCGTACCGTATAAGTACATGCAACTGTTGCTCTTATTTGCTTTTCTTTTTTTTACAATTTTGCTGTGCAAATCTGTATGATATACATTTATAACTGGATTATAAACTACAATTATTACTTGTGTTTGCCTAAATTGTGTTTTTATTTTCATCTTCATTAAATGCGTATGGCTACTAAATGGACTTAGTTTATTATTGTACATGTATGTTAAATATTTGTTATAGGCAATTCGTTTGTTTGGCAGCGTATTGCTTGTTCTGTGACTAATATCCCATGCTGTTAAGCTGTCAAGGTGTTATTGGCTCAGCATAGCCCATGCTGCTATTGTGCACTAGTTGTGTTTGGTGTTGGATATTCCATGCTGTTACTGTTCACAAGATCTTATTGGCTCAGCATAACCCATGCTGTTATTGTTTGCAAGGTCTTATTGGCTCAGCATAGCCCATGCTGCTAGTGTGTACTAGTTGTGTTTGATGTTGGATATTACATACTCTTACTGTTCACAAGGTCTTATTGGCTCAGCATAACCCATGCTGTTACTGTTCACAAGGTCTTATTGGCTCAGCATAACCCATGCTGCTAGTGTGTACTAGTTGTGTTTGATGTTGGATATTACATACTCTTACTGTTCACAAGGTCTTATGGCTCAGCATAGCCCATGCTGTTACTGTTCACAAGGTCTTATTGGCTCAGCATAACCCATGCTGTTACTGTTCACAAGGTCTTATTGGCTCAGCATAGCCCATGCTGCTAGTGTGTACTAGTTGTGTTTGATGTTGGATATTACATACTCTTACTGTTCACAAGGTCTTATTGGCTCAGCATAGCCCATGCTGTTACTGTTCACAAGGTCTTATTGGCTCAGCATAACCCATGCTGTTACTGTTCACAATGTCTTATTGGCTCAGCATAGCCCATGCTGCTAGTGTGTACTAGTTGAGTTTGGTGTTGGATATTCCATGCTGTTACTGTTCACAAGGTCTTATTGGCTCAGCATAGCCCATGCTGCTAGTGTGCACTAGTTGAGTTTGGTGTTGGATATTCCATGCTGTTACTGTTCACAATATCTTATTGGCTCAGCATAGCCCATGCTGTTATTGTTTGCAAGGTCTTATTGGCTCAGCATAACCCATGCTGTTACTGTTCACAAGGTCGTATTGGCTCAGCATAGCCCATGCTGTTACTGTTCACAAGGTCTTATTGGCTCAGCATAACCCATGCTGTTACTGTTCACAAGGTCTTATTGGCTCAGCATAACCCATGCTGTTACTGTTCACAAGGTCTTATTGGCTCAGCATAGCCCATGCTGCTAGTGTGTACTAGTTGTGTTTGATGTTGGATATTACATACTCTTACTGTTCACAAGGTCTTATTGGCTCAGCATAACCCATGCTGTTACTGTTCACAAGGTCTTATTGGCTCAGCATAACCCATGCTGTTACTGTTCACAAGGTCTTATTGGCTCAGCATAGCCCATGCTGCTAGTGTGTACTAGTTGTGTTTGATGTTGGATATTACATACTCTTACTGTTCACAAGGTCTTATTGGCTCAGCATAGCCCATGCTGTTACTGTTCACAAGGTCTTATTGGCTCAGCATAACACATGCTGTTACTGTTCACAAGGTCTTATTGGCTCAGCATAGCTCATGCTGCTAGTGTGTACTAGTTGAGTTTGGTGTTGGATATTCCATGCTGTTACTGTTCACAAGGTCTTATTGGCTCAGCATAGCCCATGCTGCTAGTGTGCACTAGTTGAGTTTGGTGTTGGATATTCCATGCTGTTACTGTTCACAACTTCTTATTGGCTCAGCATAACCCATGCTGCTAGTGTGCACTAGTTGAGTTTGGCACTGGATATACCATGCTGTTACTGTTCACAAGGTCTTATTGGCTCAGCATAACCCATGCTGCTAGTGTGCACACGTTGTGTTTGGTGCTGGATATTCCATGCTGTTACTGTTCACAAGGTCTTATTGGCTCAGCATAGCCCATGCTGCTAGTGTGCACTAGTTGAGCTTGGTGTTGGATATTCCATGCTGTTACTGATCACAAGGTCTTATTGGCTCAGCATTGCCCATGCTGTTACTGTTCACAAGGTCTTATTGGCTCAGCATTGCCCATGCTGCTAGTGTGCACAAGTTGTGTTTGGTGTTGGATATTCCATGCTGTTACTGTTCACAATGTCTTATTGGCTCAGCATTGCCCATGCTGCTATTGTGCACTAGTTGTGTTTGGTGTTGGATATTCCATGCTGTTACTGTTCACAATGTCTTATTGGTTCAGCATAGCCCATGCTGCTATTGTGCACTAGTTGTGTTTGGTGTTGGATATTCCATGCTGTTACTGTTCACAATGTCTTATTAGTTCAGCATAGCCCATGCTGCTATTGTGCACTAGTTGTGCTTGGCACTGGATACCCCATGATGTCATTGTCCAAATGGTCCGTTTGGCTCAGCCTAGCCTGTGATATCATTGTTTACATGGTTTGTTTGGGGCAGCCTAGCCCATGCTGGCATTGTTCACATCATCTGTATGGTGCAGCCTAGCCCATGCTGTCATTGTTCACATCATCTGTTTGGCTAAGCCTAACCCATGCTGGCATTGTTCAAATGGTCTGTTTGGTGCAACCTAGCCAATGCTGTCATTGTTCACATCATCTGTATGGCGCAGCCTAGCCCATGCTGGCATTGTTCACATGGTATGTTTGGTGCAGCCTAGCCCATGCTGTCATTGTTCACATGGTCTGTTTGGTGCAGCCTCGCCCATGCGGTCATTGTTCACATCATCTGTATGGTGCAGCATAGCCCATGCTGGCATTGTTCACATGGTCTGTATGGCGCAGCCTAGCCAATGCTGTCATTGTTCACATCATCTGTATGGCTCAGCCTAGCCCATGCTGTCATTGTTAACATGGTCTGTTTGGTGCAGCCTAGCCCATGCTGCCATTGTTAACATCATCTGTATGGCGCAGCCTAGCCCATGCTGGCATTGTTCACATCATCTGTATGGCGCAGCATAACCCGTGCTGGCATTGTTCACATGGTCTGTTTGCAGCCTAGCCCATGCTGGCATTGTTCACATCATATGAATGGCGCAGCCTAGCCCATGCTGTCATTGTTCACATTGTATGTTTGGCGCAGCCTAGCCTATGCTGCCATTGTTCACATGGTCAGTATGGTGCAGCCTAGCCTATGCTGGCATTGTTCATATGGTGTGTTTGGTGCAGCCTAGCCCATGCTGGCATTGTTCACATCATATGAATGGCGCAGCCTAGCCCATGCTGTCATTGTTCACATTGTATGTTTGGCGCAGCCTAGCCTATGCTGCCATTGTTCACATGGTCAGTATGGTGCAGCCTAGCCCATGCTGGCATTGTTCACATCATCTGTATGATGCAGCCTACTCCATGCTGGCATTGTTCACATGGTCTGTTTGCAGCCTAGCCCATGCTGGCATTGTTCACATCATATGAATGGCGCAGCCTAGCCCATGCTGTCATTGTTCACATTGTATGTTTGGCGCAGCCTAGCCTATGCTGCCATTGTTCACATGGTCAGTATGGTGCAGCCTAGCCCATGCTGGCATTGTTCACATCATCTGTATGATGCAGCCTACTCCATGCTGGCATTGTTCACATGGTCAGTATGGTGCAGCCTAGCCCATTCTGGCATTGTTCACATGGTATGTATGGCGCAGCCTAGCCCATGCTGTCATTGTTCACATCATCTGTATGGCTCAGCGTAGCCCATGGTGCCATAGTTAACATGGTCTGTTTGGTGCAGCCTAGCCCATGCTGCCATTGTTAACATCATCTGTATGGCGCAGCCTAGCCAATGCTGGCATTGTTCACATCATCTGTATGGCGCTGCCTAGCCCATGCTGGCATTGTTCACATGGTCTGTTTGGTGCAGCCTAGCCCATGCTGGCATTGTTCACATGGTATGTTTGGCGCAGCCTAGCCTATGCTGGCATTGTTCAGATGGTCTGTATGGTGCAGCCTAGACCATGCTGGCATTGTTCACATGGTCTGTTTGGTGCAGCCTAGCCAATGCTGTCATTGTTCACATGGTATGTTTGGCGCAGCTTAGCCTATGCTGGCATTGTTCATATGGTCTGTTTGGTGCAGCCTAGCCCATGCTGGCATTGTTCACATCATCTGTATGAAGCAGCCTATCCCATGCGGTCATTGTTCACATGGTCTGTGTGGTGCAGCCTAGCCCATGCTGTCATTGTTCACATGGTCTGTTTGGTGCAGCCTAGCCCATGCTGTCATTGTTCACATGGTCTGTATGGTGCAGCCTAGCCCATGCGGTCATTGTTCACATCATCTGTATGGCGCAGCCTAACCCATGCTGGCATTGTTCACATGGTCTGTATGGCGCAGCCTAGCCAATGCTGTCATTGTTCACATCATCTGTATGGCGCAGCCTATCCCATGCTAGCATTGTTCACATGGTCTGTTTGGTGCAGCCTAGCCCATGCTGGCACTGTTCACATCATCTGTATGGCGCAGCCAAGCCCATGCTGTCATTGTTCACATGTTATGTTTGGCGCAGCCTAGCCTATGCTGGCATTGTTCACATGGTCTGTATGGTGCAGCCTAGCCCATACTGGCATTGTTAACATGGTATGTTTGGTGCAGCCTAGCCCATGATGTCATTGTTCACATTGTCTGTTTGTTGCAGCCTAGCCCATGCTGGCATTGTTCACATGGTCTGTTTTGTGCAGCCTAGCCCATGCTGGCATTGTTCACATCATCTGTATGGCGCAGCCTAGCCCATGCTGGCATTGTTCACATGGTCTGTATGGCGCAGCCTAGCCAATGCTGTCATTGTTCACATCATCTGTATGGCTCAGCCTAGCCCATGCTGCCATTGCTAACATGGTCTGTTTGGTGCAGCTTAGCCCATGCTGCCATTGTTAACATCATCTGTATGGCGCAGCCTAGCCCATGCTGGCATTGTTCACATCATCTGTATGGCGCAGCCTAGCCCATGCTGGCATTGTTCACATGGTCTGTTTGGTGCAGCCTAGCCCATGCTGGTATTGTTCACATCATCTGTATGGCGCAGCCTAGCCCATGCTCTCATTGTTCACATGGTATGTTTGGCGCAGCCTAGCCTATGCTGGCATTGTTCAGATGGTCTGTATGATGCAGCATAACCCATGCTGGCATTGTTCACATGATATGTTTGTTGCAGCCTAGCCCATGATGTCATTGTTCACATGGTCTGTATGGCGCAGCCTAGCCCATGCTGCCATTGTTCACATGGTCTGTTTGGTGCAGCCTAGCCCATGCTGGCATTGTTCACATGGTCTGTTTGGTGCAGCCTAGCCCATGCTGTCATTGTTCAAATGGTATGTGTGGCACAGCCTAGCCTATGCTGCCATTGTTCATATGGTCTGTATGGTGCAGCTTAGCCCATGCTGGCATTGTTAACATGGTCTGTATGGTGCAGCCTAGCCCATGCTGGCATTGTTAACATGGTCTGTTTGGTGCAGCCTAGCCCATGCTGCCATTGTTAACATCATCTGTATGGCGCAGCCTAGCCCATGCTGGAATTGTTCACATCATCTGTATGGGGCAGCCTAGCCCATGCTGGCATTGTTCACATGGTCTGTTTGGTGCAGCCTAGCCCATGCTGGCATTGTTCACATGGTATGTTTGGCGCAGCCAAGCCTATGCTGGCATTGTTCACGTGGTATGTTTGGTGCAGCCTAGCCCATGCTGGCATTGTTCACATGGTATGTTTGGTGCAGCCTAGCCCATGATGTCATTGTTCACATGGTCTGTATGGCGCAGCCTAGCCCATGCTGCCATTGTTCACATGGTCTGTTTGGTGCAGCCTAGCCCATGCTGGCATTGTTCACATGGTCTGTTTGGTGCAGCCTAGCCCATGCTGTCATGGTTCAAATGGTATGTTTGGCGCAGCCTAGCCTATGCTGGCATTGTTCATATGGTCTGTTTGGTGCAGCCTAGCCCATGCTGGCATTGTTCACATCATCTGTATAATGCAGCCTAGCCCATGCGGTCATTGTTCACATGGTCTGTGTGGTGCAGCCTAGCCCATGCTGTCATTGTTCACATGGTCTGTTTGATGCAGCCTAGCCCATGCTGTCATTGTTCACATGGTATGTATGGTGCTGCCTAGCCCATGCGGTCATTGTTCACATCATCTGTATGGCGCAGCCTAGCGCATGCTGGCCTTGTTCACATGGTCTGTATGGTGCAGCCTAGCCAATGCTGTCATTGTTCACATCATCTGTATGGCTCAGCCTAGCGCATGCTGGCATTGTTCACATCATCTGTATGGTGCAGCCTAGCCCATGCTGGCATTGTTCACATCATCTTTATGGCGCAGCTTAGCCCATGACGTCATTGTTCACATGGTATGTTTGGTGCAGCCTAGCCCATGCGGTCATTGTTCACATCATATGTATGGCGCAGCCTAGCCAATGCTGTCATTGTTCACATCATCTGTATGGCTCAGCCTAGCCCATGCTGGCATTGTTCACATCATCTGTATGGCGCAGCCTAGCCCATGCTGGCATTGTTCACATGGTCTGTTTGGTGCAGCCTAGCCCATGCTGGCATTGTTCACATCATCTGTATGGCGCAGCCTAGCCCATGATGTCATTGATCACATGGTATGTTTGGCGCAGCCTAGCCTATGCTGGCATTGTTCACATGATCTGTATGGTGCAGCCTAGCCCATACTGGCATTGTTCACATGGTATGTTTGGTGCAGCCTAGCCCATGCTGGCATTGTTCACATGGTCTGTTTGGTGCAGCCTAGCCCATGCTGTCATTGTTCACATGGTATGTATGGCGCAGCCTAGCCTATGCTGCCATTGTTCACATGGTCTGTATGGTGCAGCCTAGCCTATGCTGGCATTGTTCATATGGTCTGTTTGGTGCAGCCTAGCCCATGCTGTCATTGTTCACATGGTATGCTTGGCGCAGCCTAGCCTATGCTGCCATTGTTCACATGGTCTGTTTGGTGCTGCCTAGCCCATGCGGTCATTGTTCACATCATCTGTATGGCGCAGCCTAGCCCATGCTGGCATTGTTCACATGTTCTGTATGGCGCAGCCTAGCCAATGCTGTCATTGTTCACATCATCTGTATGGCTCAGCCTAGCCCATGCTGGCATTGTTCACATCATCTGTATGGCGCAGCCTAGCCCATGCTGGCATTGTTCACATGGTCTGTTTGGTGCAGCCTAGCCCATGCTGGCATTGTTCACATCATCTGTATGGCGCAGCCTAGCCCATGATGTCATTGTTCACATGGTAGGTTTGGCGCAGCCTAGCCTATGCTGGCATTGTTCACATGATCTGTATGGTGCAGCCTAGCCCATACTGGCATTGTTCACATGGTATGTTTGGTGCAGCCTAGCCCATACTGGCATTGTTCACATGGTATGTTTGGTGCAGCCTAGCCCATGCTGTCATTGGTCACATTGTATGTTTGGCGCAGCCTAGCCTATGCTGCCATTGTTCACATGGTCTGTATGGTGCAGCCTAGCCTATGCTGGCATTGTTCATATGGTCTGTTTGGTGCAGTAGCCCATGCTGGCATTGTTCACATGGTCTGTATGGCGCAGCCTAGCCCATGCTGTCATTGTTCACATCATATGTATGGCTCAGCCTAGCCCATGCTGCCATTGTTAACATGGTCTGTTTGGTGCAGCCTAGCCCATGCTGCCATTGTTAACATCATCTGTATGGCGCAGCCTAGCCCATGCTGGAATTGTTCACATCATCTGTATGGCGCAGCCTAGCCCATGCTGGCATTGTTCACATGGTCTGTTTGGTGCAGCCTAGCCCATGCTGGCATTGTTCACATGGTATGTTTGGCGCAGCCAAGCCTATGCTGGCATTGTTCACGTGGTATGTTTGGTGCAGCCTAGCCCATGCTGGCATTGTTCACATGGTATGTTTGGTGCAGCCTAGCCCATGATGTCATTGTTCACATGGTCTGTATGGCGCAGCCTAGCCCATGCTGCCATTGTTCACATGGTCTGTTTGGTGCAGCCTAGCCCATGCTGGCATTGTTCACATGGTCTGTTTGGTGCAGCCTAGCCCATGCTGTCATGGTTCAAATGGTATGTTTGGCGCAGCCTAGCCTATGCTGGCATTGTTCATATGGTCTGTTTGGTGCAGCCTAGCCCATGCTGGCATTTTTCACATCATCTGTATAATGCAGCCTAGCCCATGCGGTCATTGTTCACATGGTCTGTGTGGTGCAGCCTAGCCCATGCTGTCATTGTTCACATGGTCTGTTTGATGCAGCCTAGCCCATGTTGTCATTGTTCACATGGTATGTATGGTGCTGCCTAGCCCATGCGGTCATTGTTCACATCATCTGTATGGCGCAGCCTAGCGCATGCTGACATTGTTCACATGGTCTGTATGGTGCAGCCTAGCCAATGCTGTCATTGTTCACATCATCTGTATGGCTCAGCCTAGCCCATGCTGGCATTGTTCACATCATCTGTGTGGCGCAGCCTAGCCCATGCTGGCATTGTTCACATGGTCTGTTTGGTGCAGCCTAGCCCATGCTGGCATTGTTCACATCATCTGTATGGCGCAGCCTAGCCCATGATGTCATTGTTCACATGGTAGGTTTGGCGCAGCCTAGCCTATGCTGGCATTGTTCACATGATCTGTATGGTGCAGCCTAGCCCATACTGGCATTGTTCACATGGTATGTTTGGTGCAGCCTAGCCCATGCTGGCATTGTTCACATGGTCTGTTTGGTGCAGCCTAGCCCATGCTGTCATTGTTCACATTGTATGTTTGGCGCAGCCTAGCCTATGCTGCCATTGTTCACATGGTCTGTATGGTGCAGCCTAGCCTATGCTGGCATTGTTCATATGGTCTGTTTGGTGCAGCCTAGCCCATGCTGGCATTGTTCACATGGTCTGTATGGCGCAGCCTAGCCCATGCTGTCATTGTTCACATCATATGTATGGCTCAGCCTAGCCCATGCTGCCATTGTTAACATGGTCTGTTTGGTGCAGCCTAGCCCATGCTGCCATTGTTAACATCATCTGTATGGCGCAGCCTAGCCCATGCTGAATTGTTCACATCATCTGTATGGCGCAGCCTAGCCCATGCTGGCATTGTTCACATGGTCTGTTTGGTGCAGCCTAGCCCATGCTGGCATTGTTCACATGGTATGTTTGGCGCAGCCAAGCCTATGCTGGCATTGTTCACGTGGTATGTTTGGTGCAGCCTAGCCCATGCTGGCATTGTTCACATGGTATGTTTGGTGCAGCCTAGCCCATGATGTCATTGTTCACATGGTCTGTATGGCGCAGCCTAGCCCATGCTGCCATTGTTCACATGGTCTGTTTGGTGCAGCCTAGCCCATGCTGGCATTGTTCACATGGTCTGTTTGGTGCAGCCTAGCCCATGCTGTCATGGTTCAAATGGTATGTTTGGCGCAGCCTAGCCTATGCTGGCATTGTTCATATGGTCTGTTTGGTGCAGCCTAGCCCATGCTGGCATTGTTCACATCATCTGTATAATGCAGCCTAGCCCATGCGGTCATTGTTCACATGGTCTGTGTGGTGCAGCCTAGCCCATGCTGTCATTGTTCACATGGTCTGTTTGATGCAGCCTAGCCCATGCTGTCATTGTTCACATGGTATGTATGGTGCTGCCTAGCCCATGCGGTCATTGTTCACATCATCTGTATGGCGCAGCCTAGCGCATGCTGGCATTGTTCACATGGTCTGTATGGTGCAGCCTAGCCAATGCTGTCATTGTTCACATCATCTGTATGGCTCAGCCTAGCCCATGCTGGCATTGTTCACATCATCTGTATGGCGCAGCCTAGCCCATGCTGGCATTGTTCACATGGTCTGTTTGGTGCAGCCTAGCCCATGCTGGCATTGTTCACATCATCTGTATGGCGCAGCCTAGCCCATGATGTCATTGTTCACATGGTATGTTTGGCGCAGCCTAGCCTATGCTGGCATTGTTCACATGATCTGTATGGTGCAGCCTAGCCCATACTGGCATTGTTCACAGGGTATGTTTGGCGCAGCCTAGCCTATGCTGCCATTGTTCACATGGTCTGTATGGTGCAGCCTAGCCTATGCTGGCATTGTTCATATGGTCTGTTTGGTGCAGCCTAGCCCATGCTGTCATTGTTCACATGGTATGTTTGGCGCAGCCTAGCCTATGCTGCCATTGTTCACATGGTCTGTATGGTGCAGCCTAGCCTATGCTGGCATTGTTCATATGGTCTGTTTGGTGCAGCCTAGCCCATGCTGGCATTGTTCACATGGTCTGTTTGGCGCAGACTAGCGCATGCTGTCATTGTTCACATCATCTGTATGGCTCAGCCTAGCCCATGCTGCCATTGTTAACATGGTCTGTTTGGTGCAGCCTAGCCCATGCTGCCATTGTTAACATCATCTGTATGGCGCAGCCTAGCCCATGCTGGAATTGTTCACATCATCTGTATGGCGCAGCCTAGCCCATGCTGGCATTGTTCACATGGTCTGTTTGGTGCAGCCTAGCCCATGCTGGCATTGTTCACATGGTATGTTTGGCGCAGCTAAGCCTATACTGACATTGTTCAGATGGTGTGTATGGTGCAGCCTAGCCCATGCTGGCATTGTTCACATGCTATGTTTGGTGCAGCCTAGCCCATGATGTCATTGTTCACATGATCTGTATGGTGCAGCCTAGCCCATACTGGCATTGTTCACATGGTATGTTTGGTGCAGCCTAGCCCATGCTGGCATTGTTCACATAGTCTGTTTGGTGCAGCCTAGCCCATGCTGTCATTGTTCACATGGTATGTTTGGCGCATCCTAGCCTATGCTGCCATTGTTCACATGGTCTGTATGGTGCAGCCTAGCCTATGCTAGCATTGTTCATATGGTCTGTTTGGTGCAGCCTAGCCCATGCTGTCATTGTTAACATCATCTGTATGGCGCAGCCTAGCCCATGCTGGAATTGTTCACATCATCTGTATGGCGCAGCCTAGCCCATGCTGGCATTGTTCACATGGTCTGTTTGGTGCAGCCTAGCCCATGCTGGCATTGTTCACATGGTATGTTTGGCGCAGCTAAGCCTATACTGACATTGTTCAGATGGTGTGTATGGTGCAGCCTAGCCCATGCTGGCATTGTTCACATGATATGTTTGGTGCAGCCTAGCCCATGATGTCATTGTTCACATGATCTGTATGGTGCAGCCTAGCCCATACTGGCATTGTTCACATGGTATGTTTGGTGCAGCCTAGCCCATGCTGGCATTGTTCACATAGTCTGTTTGGTGCAGCCTAGCCCATGCTGTCATTGTTCACATGGTATGTTTGGCGCATCCTAGCCTATGCTGCCATTGTTCACATGGTCTGTATGGTGCAGCCTAGCCTATGCTAGCATTGTTCATATGGTCTGTTTGGTGCAGCCTAGCCCATGCTGTCATTGTTAACATCATCTGTATGGCGCAGCCTAGCCCATGC
>CM026397.1:36054648-36079216 GCA_014843695.1 Archivesica marissinica | reverse complement strand
CGTGTTAACCACTGACCCATATATGAGGGCCACTAAGGGCCTTCCTCCACCAAGTAATACTGACCCGTATATGAGGGTTACTAAGGGCCTTCCTCCACCAAGTAATACTGACCCGTATATGAGGGTTACTAAGGGCCTTCCTCCACCAAGTAATACTGACCCGTATATGAGGGTTACTAAGGGCCTTCCTCCACTTTACGAATATGAGATGTGAGACAGTATAGAGTGACTCCTGTACTGACCCTATATATTTTGATGCTTGTAGCCTAATCTATGGCTGGGCTGAGCATTCAAATCGTATTATTAACACACACAACTTAATCACCTTAGTTTATAATTTATGAGTGTTAACTAAACTTCTTAGTAAGCTTGCCCATATGGTTCGCCGGAGGCGAGGGTAAATAAGCTCAATCATCATCATCTTCCTCCACCAAGTAATAGCTGTAGAGTCGACATATGACCTACGCTATTGGTGCGACTTTAAAATCACACAAAAAAACAGACATTCGTCGCTAGGATGAACATGTAATTGACTTTAATTGCAGTTGTATCCGTTACCGATTATTTGCATACTATTATGATAGACAGTTGAAATGTATCATAGTATCCTGGGAACATTTTGCATCGTCAGTCATACACATATATCTTAACACCGAGACCATTAATTGGGCCGTATTGAGTTTCTGATAATATCTGATATCAACATGTCATGTTGCCAGAAGTAACTTAGTGAAAAATCGACTGGAACCCAGGCTAGTATTATAAGTATGGTTAACACGTTAGCGACGCCTCCTGAAGAGATTAGTCATTTTAGATTTTGGAGGATAGTGCAATGATACAGAGAAAGACCCATTCCAGAGTCTCCACTGGTTCTTTTACGTGCACGGTGTAAAGCACCGACACAAGACCTCGGTATAAAGTCCCATCTGAAAGATTGTTAATTTTATTAGGGTCAGACGGGGGATCGAACCTACGATCCCTGGATTACCAGTCCAGCGTGTTACCACTGGACTACAGATCAGTCTGTAGGGTCATTCTGAACTAACAATAGACGCTATAATTATATACAAACATATTACTACACTCTCAGTATTATGGATTTTTTTAATAAAAATAAAATAAATACCGATGTATTATATACATTTTGTTAATAAATTTGACCAATTTTACTTTTCAGGGGACATCAAACGTCCAGAATGAGAGGAAATAGATGACAGATTCCGTCCGGAGTAACACCACCATCGGGTATATGTCCACTATACAGACTGGTTTGTGTACATACGACATCCAATCGTCATATAGGAGTGCTATGTCATCATTCACAGTTTACGTGTTGAACACTTAAACGCTCAATCTGACAAGGACCTTGAGCATAGATATTTTATGAACTTTTGCATTGAAACAGTGTGTGGAACCCTTAACCTATCGAATAAATTGGACGGAATGTGCAAACAACATAGATCCAGATTAGCAACGGCGTAGCGATGTGTCTGATCAGGATCTATGTTGTTTGCTATTCAGACAAATGTTTTAGCTCCACTATCCGAATAGCAAACAGCATAGAACCTGATCAGACATTGTTTTGCCATCTGATCTGGCTCTGCAACAGCGTGTTTAGTCGTGATTGGCAGTTTTAAGGGTTAAACCAATACTGAAGAATTCATATAAAATTATAGTATCCACATGGAGACCAATGACTTGCATAATATTATAACGAACTTGCATGACACATATCATCATGTAACAATGGTGACATACTAGATCATATAGCTGTATGCAGTATAGTTGTGATAGGGTAAACTTGATACGCAGATACCAGGGGTGTGGCTCACTTTTTTGATGATGATTGAGCTTATTTACCCTCGCCTCCGGCGAACCATATGGACGTTTTGATTGTGTAGGGCTGACTAATCAATTGAGTAATAGTGTGATGCTGGAGGGATCTTGGGGCATAATAATTTTGAATTCTAAAACGTCGATAGTGCACTCTGAGGCAGTTTAATGTATGTTTTAGACGTTCAAATTTCGAATTGTTTTTCAAAATGATACCAAATTACCAATTTGTCCTATACAGAAATGATATGTCACAGTGACTGAAACAATATATGATCGCGTCGTATATATGTGACCGCTGGTCTAGATTCTATACCATACATACATGTCAATACCTACTTCACATGTTATTGCATTTTTTGGCCTATTTGCAAATTTCAATATGACAATCTGCAGGCCCGGGCCTTCAATACCTTATAGGAGCTACGCGCCTGGATGCTGCTATGACGTGCTCATGTTCGTTATATACGTTGCCGTACTTATGTCGTGCTCACACTATTGTCCAGTGTACGTTCCTATGAGCTGAATGTTGACGATGGAATGTGACATGAGTATATACATCATCAGCCTCCGTCCGTCTTATGAGACGATGGATTGCGCTCTTGTTGAGGAACATCTTCTGCGGTGACTTGAGTAGGCCTATTCTTGAGTGGCAGTCTCTGTTGCAGTCATCGCAGGTGAAAGCTCATCCTGTTTGATTGATATAGTATATACAATACAATCGTTTATGAAAGCATAAAATGTAATATAATGTTTATAGCCAAATACAGAATGAGTACAACATAAACAATTTGCATAATTATTATCAAAAGAGCATATGTACTATGGAACATAAATTAAATGTATTCTGTAATACCGATTTGGTATGCAAAGTAAATATATCTTGACAAATTAATAATAACATATCTTGAAGTAGAAGACATAAAATGTGTTAAGTGTTGGCCAATGGCAAATGTACTTTTTAAAATATTTCTTTCTTAAATCTTTATAATTATGGCAAACAAGTAAAAAGTGGTATTCGCTTTCAACAGCGTTCATGGTGCATGATTTACAAAGTCGTTGCTCTCTATGTGTTCCATCATATCTACCTGATTAAAAAGACAACGGGAGCTAGTCCTAAATCGAGATAAAGTTGTTACATATTTTCTATCTAAATGTATTTCTAAATATTTGTCAAGTTTAAAAATGCAATAATGTTGTAGATTATATTCCACAGTCTGTGGTTCCTGGTATCCACACACTATTGGACGAACACGAACACCCTCTATACTTCCAGCTGTTTGTTTCTTTTTGGGGGTTTTAAATTGCAACAACTGCCTAGGTAATATGGCGACTCTCCAGCTATTACTGGTGGAGGAAGACCCAAGGGTGCCCATATGAGCAGTGTTAAAGGCACGATCGGGCACCGGGATAGAACACATGCAAGAATTCCACACACCACCGGGATTCCAGCATGTATGCTGCTGATCATATACTGTCAAATTACTGCTGATCATATACTGTCAAATTACTTGTGTTCAAATGTGTTTATCAGAAGTAAGAATGTGAACTTGACGTGTGTAACCATTATGTTTATAACTATAATATGTGCGGGACACATAACCTTATTTATTATTTATGTTCACAGTTGTATTACTTGATTAATTTATTTATTAGCCCTTGTATATCATGATATCATGATATCATGTTTGTATATCATGATATTATGTTTGCTGTGGTTTGGTGAATGCAGTGTGAGAAATGCCTCGGTAATACAATACTTGCCACGATCAGTAGCTGCGAGACCCCCCCTCATACCGAGACCCCCCCCCCATACCGAGTCATATATTTGACAAAGCAAACTTATTCGTCCAAGACTTGCTGCTTGTTTTTATTTTATTTGCTTTGGAGTCATTGAACTCTTCAAATATCGTTCCAACCTATACCTATTCTTCTAAAAATGGTGGCAAATCCTATACGATTAGTAATATAATCTACATGGAATTATGTCATTATAGGTAAACGACACATTATTTATTGCTTGTTTCCTAGTCGTTCAAACCACAATCCTTGATATATATATATAATGCACGCATGTGCACATTTATATAGTTTATACATATTTATTTTAGCTCGATTGCGAAACAAGTTCTTACAACTTATATTAATCGCTCTCGAGACCTCATTCCTGGTGGAATCTATCGCCATGAGGGAGAGAGAAGAAACAATGTGGAATTGAAATGCCTTGCCTAAGGGCACAATCGTAACGGCTCCAGCTGAGGCTCGAACTCTGGGCCTTTCGCACGTGAAGCGAACGCGCTTCCACTGCGCTATTACGACTTCCACAAATGTGCACATTTATGGAACGCATGTTAAGTTATATTACCGGGATGTACTTATATTCGGAGTAAACCTGGAGCGTCACATTCTGCATCGTACCGTATAAGTACATGCAACTGTTGCTCTTATTTGCTTTTCTTTTTTTTACAATTTTGCTGTGCAAATCTGTATGATATACATTTATAACTGGATTATAAACTACAATTATGACTTGTGTTTGCCTAAATTGTGTTTTTATTTTCATCTTCATTAAATGCGTATGGCTACTAAATGGACTTAGTTTATTATTGTACATGTATGTTAAATATTTGTTATAGGCAATTCGTTTGTTTGGCAGCGTATTGCTTGTTCTGTGACTAATATCCCATGCTGTTAAGCTGTCAAGGTGTTATTGGCTCAGCATAGCCCATGCTGCTATTGTGCACTAGTTGTGTTTGGTGTTGGATATTCCATGCTGTTACTGTTCACAAGATCTTATTGGCTCAGCATAACCCATGCTGTTATTGTTTGCAAGGTCTTATTGGCTCAGCATAGCCCATGCTGCTAGTGTGTACTAGTTGTGTTTGATGTTGGATATTACATACTCTTACTGTTCACAAGGTCTTATTGGCTCAGCATAACCCATGCTGTTACTGTTCACAAGGTCTTATTGGCTCAGCATAACCCATGCTGCTAGTGTGTACTAGTTGTGTTTGATGTTGGATATTACATACTCTTACTGTTCACAAGGTCTTATTGGCTCAGCATAGCCCATGCTGTTACTGTTCACAAGGTCTTATTGGCTCAGCATAACCCATGCTGTTACTGTTCACAAGGTCTTATTGGCTCAGCATAGCCCATGCTGCTAGTGTGTACTAGTTGTGTTTGATGTTGGATATTACATACTCTTACTGTTCACAAGGTCTTATTGGCTCAGCATAGCCCATGCTGTTACTGTTCACAAGGTCTTATTGGCTCAGCATAACCCATGCTGTTACTGTTCACAATGTCTTATTGGCTCAGCATAGCCCATGCTGCTAGTGTGTACTAGTTGAGTTTGGTGTTGGATATTCCATGCTGTTACTGTTCACAAGGTCTTATTGGCTCAGCATAGCCCATGCTGCTAGTGTGCACTAGTTGAGTTTGGTGTTGGATATTCCATGCTGTTACTGTTCACAATATCTTATTGGCTCAGCATAGCCCATGCTGTTATTGTTTGCAAGGTCTTATTGGCTCAGCATAACCCATGCTGTTACTGTTCACAAGGTCGTATTGGCTCAGCATAGCCCATGCTGTTACTGTTCACAAGGTCTTATTGGCTCAGCATAACCCATGCTGTTACTGTTCACAAGGTCTTATTGGCTCAGCATAACCCATGCTGTTACTGTTCACAAGGTCTTATTGGCTCAGCATAGCCCATGCTGCTAGTGTGTACTAGTTGTGTTTGATGTTGGATATTACATACTCTTACTGTTCACAAGGTCTTATTGGCTCAGCATAACCCATGCTGTTACTGTTCACAAGGTCTTATTGGCTCAGCATAACCCATGCTGTTACTGTTCACAAGGTCTTATTGGCTCAGCATAGCCCATGCTGCTAGTGTGTACTAGTTGTGTTTGATGTTGGATATTACATACTCTTACTGTTCACAAGGTCTTATTGGCTCAGCATAGCCCATGCTGTTACTGTTCACAAGGTCTTATTGGCTCAGCATAACTGTGTTTGTTGTTTTTGGTGTGTGTGTGTGTGTTGTTGGTTTGTGTTGGTTTTGTGTTTGTTGGTTTTGGTGTCCCATGCTGCTAGTGTGCACTAGTTGAGTTTGGTGTTGGATATTCCATGCTGTTACTGTTCACAACTTCTTATTGGCTCAGCATAACCCATGCTGCTAGTGTGCACTAGTTGAGTTTGGCACTGGATATACCATGCTGTTACTGTTCACAAGGTCTTATTGGCTCAGCATAACCCATGCTGCTAGTGTGCACACGTTGTGTTTGGTGCTGGATATTCCATGCTGTTACTGTTCACAAGGTCTTATTGGCTCAGCATAGCCCATGCTGCTAGTGTGCACTAGTTGAGCTTGGTGTTGGATATTCCATGCTGTTACTGATCACAAGGTCTTATTGGCTCAGCATTGCCCATGCTGTTACTGTTCACAAGGTCTTATTGGCTCAGCATTGCCCATGCTGCTAGTGTGCACAAGTTGTGTTTGGTGTTGGATATTCCATGCTGTTACTGTTCACAATGTCTTATTGGCTCAGCATTGCCCATGCTGCTATTGTGCACTAGTTGTGTTTGGTGTTGGATATTCCATGCTGTTACTGTTCACAATGTCTTATTGGTTCAGCATAGCCCATGCTGCTATTGTGCACTAGTTGTGTTTGGTGTTGGATATTCCATGCTGTTACTGTTCACAATGTCTTATTAGTTCAGCATAGCCCATGCTGCTATTGTGCACTAGTTGTGCTTGGCACAGGATACCCCATGATGTCATTGTCCAAATGGTCCGTTTGGCTCAGCCTAGCCTGTGATATCATTGTTTACATGGTCTGTTTGGTGCAGCCTAGCCCATGCTGGCATTGTTCACATCATCTGTATGGTGCAGCCTAGCCCATGCTGTCATTGTTCACATCATCTGTTTGGCTAAGCCTAACCCATGCTGGCATTGTTCAAATGGTCTGTTTGGTGCAACCTAGCCAATGCTGTCATTGTTCACATCATCTGTATGGCGCAGCCTAGCCCATGCTGGCATTGTTCACATGGTATGTTTGGTGCAGCCTAGCCCATGCTGTCATTGTTCACATGGTCTGTTTGGTGCAGCCTCGCCCATGCGGTCATTGTTCACATCATCTGTATGGTGCAGCATAGCCCATGCTGGCATTGTTCACATGGTCTGTATGGCGCAGCCTAGCCAATGCTGTCATTGTTCACATCATCTGTATGGCTCAGCCTAGCCCATGCTGTCATTGTTAACATGGTCTGTTTGGTGCAGCCTAGCCCATGCTGCCATTGTTAACATCATTTGTATGGCGCAGCCTAGCCCATGCTGGCATTGTTCACATCATCTGTATGGCGCAGCATAGCCCATGCTGTCATTGTTCACATGGTATGTTTGCAGCCTAGCCTATGCTGGCATTGTTCACATGGTCTGTATGGTGTAGCCTAGCCCATGCTGTCATTGTTCACATGGTATGTTTGGCGCAGCCTAGCCTATGCTGTCATTGTTCACATGGTCTGTATGGTGCAGCCTAGCCCATGCTGGCATTGTTCATATGGTGTGTTTGGTGCAGCCTAGCCCATGCTGTCATTGTTCACATCATATGAATGGCGCAGCCTAGCCCATGCTGTCATTGTTCACATGGTATGTTTGGCGCAGCCTAGCCTATGCTGCCATTGTTCACATGGTCTGTATGGTGCAGCCTAGCCCATGCTGGCATTGTTCACATCATCTGTATGATGCAGCCTACTCCATGCTGGCATTGTTCACATGGTCTGTTTGCAGCCTAGCCCATGCTGGCATTGTTCACATCATATGAATGGCGCAGCCTAGCCCATGCTGTCATTGTTCACATTGTATGTTTGGCGCAGCCTAGCCTATGCTGCCATTGTTCACATGGTCTGTATGGTGCAGCCTAGCCCATGCTGGCATTGTTCACATCATCTGTATGGTGCAGCCTAGTCCATGCTGGCATTGTTCACATGGTCTGTATGGTGCAGCCTAGCCCATGCTGGCATTGTTCACATGGTCTGTATGGCGCAGCCTAGCCCATGCTGTCATTGTTCACATCATCTGTATGGCTCAGCCTAGCCCATGGTGCCATTGTTAACATGGTCTGTTTGGTGCAGCCTAGCCCATGCTGCCATTGTTAACATCATCTGTATGGCGCAGCCTAGCCCATGCTGGCATTGTTCACATCATCTGTATGGCGCAGCCTAGCCCATGCTGGCATTGTTCACATGGTCTGTTTGGTGCAGCCTAGCCCATGCTGGCATTGTTCACATGGTATGTTTGGCGCAGCCTAGCCTATGCTGGCATTGTTCAGATGGTCTGTATGGTGCAGCCTAGCCCATGCTGGCATTGTTCACATGGTCTGTTTGGTGCAGCCTAGCCAATGCTGTCATTGTTCACATGGTATGTTTGGCGCAGCTTAGCCTATGCTGGCATTGTTCATATGGTCTGTTTGGTGCAGCCTAGCCCATGCTGGCATTGTTCACATCATCTGTATGAAGCAGCCTAGCCCATGCTGTCATTGTTCACATGGTCTGTGTGGTGCAGCCTAGCCCATGCTGTCATTGTTCACATGGTCTGTTTGGTGCAGCCTAGCCCATGCTGTCATTGTTCACATGGTCTGTATGGTGCAGCCTAGCCCATGCTGTCATTGTTCACATCATCTGTATGGCGCAGCCTAGCCCATGCTGGCATTGTTCACATGGTCTGTATGGCGCAGCCTAGCCAATGCTGTCATTGTTCACATCATCTGTATGGCGCAGCCTATCCCATGCTAGCATTGTTCACATGGTCTGTTTGGTGCAGCCTAGCCCATGCTGGCATTGTTCACATCATCTGTATGGCGCAGCCTAGCCCATGCTGTCATTGTTCACATGTTATGTTTGGCGCAGCCTAGCCTATGCTGGCATTGTTCACATGGTCTGTATGGTGCAGCCTAGCCCATACTGGCATTGTTAACATGGTATGTTTGGTGCAGCCTAGCCCATGATGTCATTGTTCACATTGTCTGTTTGGTGCAGCCTAGCCCATGCTGGCATTGTTCACATGGTCTGTTTTGTGCAGCCTAGCCCATGCTGGCATTGTTCACATCATCTGTATGGTGCAGCCTAGCCCATGCTGGCATTGTTCACATGGTCTGTATGGCGCAGCCTAGCCAATGCTGTCATTGTTCACATCATCTGTATGGCTCAGCCTAGCCCATGCTGCCATTGTTAACATGGTCTGTTTGGTGCAGCCTAGCCCATGCTGCCATTGTTAACATCATCTGTATGGCGCAGCCTAGCCCATGCTGGCATTGTTCACATCATCTGTATGGCGCAGCCTAGCCCATGCTGGCATTGTTCACATGGTCTGTTTGGTGCAGCCTAGCCCATGCTGGCATTGTTCACATCATCTGTATGGCGCAGCCTAGCCCATGCTGTCATTGTTCACATGGTATGTTTGGCGCAGCCTAGCCTATGCTGGCATTGTTCACATGGTCTGTATGGTGTAGCCTAGCCCATACTGGCATTGTTCACATGGTATGTTTGGTGCAGCCTAGCCCATGATGTCATTGTTCACATGATCTGTTGGGGTGTGTGTTGTTTGGTTGTTTGGTGCAGCCTAGCCCATGCTGGCATTGTTCACATGGTCTGTTTGGTGCAGCCTAGCCCATGCTGTCATTGTTCACATGGTATGTGTGGCGCAGCCTAGCCTATGCTGCCATTGTTCATATGGTCTGTATGGTGCAGCCTAGCCCATGCTGGCATTGTTCACATGGTCTGTATGGTGCAGCCTAGCCCATGCTGGCATTGTTAACATGGTCTGTATGGTGCAGCCTAGCCCATGCTGGCATTGTTCACATGGTCTGTATGGCGCAGCCTAGCCCATGCTGGCATTGTTCACATCATCTGTATGGCGCAGCCTAGCCCATGCTGGCATTGTTCACATGGTCTGTTTGGTGCAGCCTAGCCCATGCTGCATTGTTACATTCTGTATGGCGCAGCCAGCCATGCTGGCATTGTTCATGGTTGTTTGGTGCAGCCTAGCCCATGCTGGCATTGCTCACATGGTATGTTTGGTGCAGCCTAGCCCATGATGTCATTGTTCACATGGTCTGTATGGCGCAGGCTAGCCCATGCTGGCATTGTTCACATGGTCTGTTTGGTGCAGCCTAGCCCATGCTGGCATTGTTCACATGGTCTGTTTGGTGCAGCCTAGCCCATGCTGTCATTGTTCACATGGTATGTTTGGTTCAGCCTAGCCTATGCTGCCATTGTTCAAATGGTCTGTATGGTGCAGCTTAGCCTATGCTGGCATTGTTCATATGGTCTGTTTGGTGCAGCCTAGCCCATGCTGGCATTGTTCACATCATCTGTATGATGCAGCCTAGTCCATGCTGGCATTGTTCACATGGTCTGTATGGTGCAGCCTAGCCCATGCTGGCATTGTTCACATGGTCTGTTTGGTGCAGCCTAGCCCACGCTGGCAATGTTCAAATCATGTGTATGATGCAGCCTAGTCCATGCTGGCATTGTTCACATGGTCTGTATGGCGCAGCCTAGCCCATGCTGTCATTGTTCACATGGTCTGTATGGTGCAGCCTAGCCCATGCGGTCATTGTTCACATGGTCTGTGTGGTACAGCCTAGCCCATGCTGTCATTGTTCACATGGTCTGTTTGGTGCAGCCTAGCCCATGCTCTCATTGTTCACATGGTCTGTATGGTGCAGCCTAGCCCATGCTGTCATTGTTCACATCATCTGTATGGCGCAGCCTAGCCCATGTTGTCATTGTTCACATGGTCTGTTTGGTGCAGCCTAGCCCATGCGGTTATTGTTCACATCATCTGTATGGCGCAGCCTAGCCCATGCTGGCATTGTTCACATGGTCTGTATGGCGCAGCCTAGCCAATGCTGTCCTTGTTCACATCATCTGTATAGCTCAGCCTAGCCCATGCTGCCATTGTTAACATGGTCTGTTTGGTGCAGCCTAGCCCATGCTGGCATTGTTCACATCATCTGTATGGCACAGCCTAGCCCATGCTGGCATTTTTCACATGGTCTGTTTGGTGCAGCCTAGCCCATGCTGGCATTGTTCACATCATCTGTATGGCGCAGCCTAGCCCATGCTGTCATTGTTCACATGGTATGTTTGGCGCAGCCTAGCATATGCTGTCATTGTTCACATGGTCTGTATGGTGCAGAATAGCCCATACTGGCATTGTTCACATGGTATGTTTGGTGCAGCCTAGCCCATGAGGTCATTGTTCACATGGTCTGTTTGGTGCAGCCTAGCCCATGCTGGCATTGTTCACATGGTCAGTATGGTGCCGCCTAGCCCATTCTGGCATTGTTCCCATGGTATGTATGGCGCAGCCTAGCCCATGCTGTCATTGTTCACATCATCTGTATGGCTCAGCCTAGCCCATGGTGCCATAGTTAACATGGTCTGTTTGGTGCAGCCTAGCCCATGGTGCCATAGTTAACATGGTCTGTTTGGTGCAGCCTAGCCCATGCTGTCATTGTTCACATGGTCTGTTTGGTGCAGCCTAGCCCATGCTGTCATTGTTCACATGGTATGTTTGGCGCAGCCTAGCCTATGCTGGCATTGTTCATATGGTCTGTTTGGTGCAGCCTAGCCCATGCTGGCATTGTTCACATCATCTGTATGAAGCAGCCTATCCCATGTGGTCATTGTTCACATGGTCTGTGTGGTGCAGCCTAGCCCATGCTGTCATTGTTCACATGGTCTGTTTGGTGCAGCCTAGCCCATGCTGTCATTGTTCACATGGTCTGTATGGTGCAGCCTAGCCCATGCGGTCATTGTTCACATCATCTGTATGGCGCAGCCTAGCCCATGCTGGCATTGTTCACATGGTCTGTATGGCGCAGCCTAGCCAATGCTGTCATTGTTCACATCATCTGTATGGCGCAGCCTATCCCATGCTAGCATTGTTCACATGGTCTGTTTGGTGCAGCCTAGCCCATGCTGGCACTGTTCACATCATCTGTATGGCGCAGCCAAGCCCATGCTGTCATTGTTCACATGTTATGTTTGGCGCAGCATAGCCTATGCTGGCATTGTTCACATGGTCTGTATGGTGCAGCCTAGCCCATACTGGCATTGTTAACATGGTATGTTTGGTGCAGCCTAGCCCATGATGTCATTGTTCACATTGTCTGTTTGGTGCAGCCTAGCCCATGCTGGCATTGTTCACATGGTATGTTTGGTGCAGCCTAGCCCATGCTGGCATTGTTCACATCATCGGTATGGCGCAGCCTAGCCCATGCTGGCATTGTTCACATGGTCTATATGGCGCAGACTAGCCAATGCTGTCATTGTTCACATCATCTGTATGGCTCAGCCTAGCCCATGCTGCCATTGCTAACATGGTCTGTTTGGTGCAGCTTAGCCCATGCTGCCATTGTTAACATCATCTGTATGGCGCAGCCTAGCCCATGCTGGCATTGTTCACATCATCTGTATGGCGCAGCCTAGCCCATGCTGGCATTGTTCACATGGTCTGTTTGGTGCAGCCTAGCCCATGCTGGCATTGTTCACATGGTCTGTTTGGTGCAGCCTAGCCCATGCTGTCATTGTTCACATGATATGTTTGGTTCAGCCTAGCCCATGATGTCATTGTTCACATGGTCTGTATGGCGCAGCCTAGCCCATGCTGCCATTGTTCACATGGTCTGTTTGGTGCAGCCTAGCCCATGCTGGCATTGTTCACATGGTCTGTTTGGTGCAGCCTAGCCCATGCTGTCATTGTTCACATGGTATGTGTGGCGCAGCCTAGCCTATGCTGCCATTGTTCATATGGTCTGTATGGTGCAGCTTAGCCTATGCTGGCATTGTTCATATGGTCTGTATGGTGCAGCCTAGTCCATGCTGGCATTCTTCACATGGTCTGTATGGTGCAGCCTAGCCCATGCTGGCATTGTGCACATGGTCTGTTTGGTGCAGCCTAGCCCATGCTGGCATTGTTCACATCATCTGTATGATGCAGCCTAGTCCATGCTGGCATTGTTCACATGGTCTGTATGGCGCAGCCTAGCCCATGCTGTCATTGTTCACATGGTCTGTATGGTGCAGCCTAGCCCATGCGGTCATTGTTCACATGGTCTGTGTGGTGCAGCCTAGCCCATGCTGTCATTGTTCACATGGTCTGTTTGGTGCAGCCTAGCCCATGCTCTCATTGTTCACATGGTCTGTATGGTGCAGCCTAGCCCATGCTGTCATTGTTCACATCATCTGTATGGCGCAGCTTTGCCCATGCAGTCAATGTTCACATGGTCTGTTTGGTGCAGCCTAGCATATGCGGTCATTGTTCACATTATCTGTATGGCGCAGCCTAGCCAATGCTGTCATTGTTCACATCATCTGTATGGCTCAGCCTAGCCCATGCTGGCATTGTTCACATCATCTGTATGGCGCAGCCTAGCCCATGCTGGCATTGTTCACATGGTCTGTTTGGTGCAGCCTAGCCCATGCTGGCATTGTTCACATCATCTGTATGGCGCAGATTAGCCCATGATGTCATTGTTCACATGGTATGTTTGGCGCAGCCTAGCTTATGCTGGCATTGTTCACATGATCTGTATGGTGCAGCCTAGCCCATACTGGCATTGTTCACATGGTATGTTTGGTGCAGCCTAGCCCATGCTGGCATTGTTCACATGGTCTGTTTGGTGCAGCCTAGCCCATGCTGTCATTGTTCACATGGTATTTTTGGCGCAGCCTAGCCTATGCTGCCATTGTTCACATGGTCTGTATGGTGCAGCCTATGCTGGCATTGTTCATATGGTCTGTTTGGTGCAGCCTAGCCCATGCTGTCATTGTTCACATGGTATGTTTGGCGCAGCCTAGCCTATGCTGCCATTGTTCACATGGTCTGTTTGGTGCTGCCTAGCCCATGCGGTCATTGTTCACATCATCTGTATGGCGCAGCCTAGCCCATGCTAGCATTGTTCACACGTTCTGTATGGCGCAGCCTAGCCAATGCTGTCATTGTTCACATCATCTGTATGGCTCAGCCTAGCCCATGCTGGCATTGTTCACATCATCTGTATGGCGCAGCCTAGCCTATGCTGGCATTGTTCACATGGTCTGTTTGGTGCAGCCTAGCCCATGCTGGCATTGTTCACATCATCTGTATGGCGCAGCCTAGCCCATGCTGGAATTGTTCACATCATCTGTATGGCGCAGCCTAGCCCATGCTGGCATTGTTCACATGGTCTGTTTGGTGCAGCCTAGCCCATGCTGGCATTGTTCACATGGTATGTTTGGCGCAGCCAAGCCTATGCTGGCATTGTTCACGTGGTATGTTTGGTGCAGCCTAGCCCATGCTGGCATTGTTCACATGGTCTGTTTGGTGCAGCCTAGCCCATGCTGGCATTGTTCACATGGTATGTTTGGCGCAGCCAAGCCTATGCTGGCATTGTTCACGTGGTATGTTTGGTGCAGCCTAGCACATGATGCCATTGTTCACATGGTCTGTATGGCGCAGCCTAGCCCATGCTGCAATTGTTCACATGGTCTGTTTGGTGCAGCCTAGCCCATGCTGGCATTGTTCACATGGTCTGTTTGGTGCAGCCTAGCCCATGCTGTCATGGTTCAAATGGTATGTTTGGCGTAGCCTAGCCTATGCTGGCATTGTTCATATGGTCTGTTTGGTGCAGCCTAGCCCATGCTGTCATTGTTCACATGATCTGCTTGATGCAGCCTAGCCCATGCTGTCATTGTTCACATGGTATGTATGGTGCTGCCTAGCCCATGCGGTCATTGTTCACATCATCTGTATGGCGCAGCCTAGCGCATGCTGGCATTGTTCACATGGTCTGTATGGCGCAGCCTAGCCAATGCTGTCATTGTTCACATCATCTGTATGGCTCAGCCTAGCCCATGCTGGCATTGTTCACATCATCTGTATGGCGCAGCCTAGCCCATGCTGGCATTGTTCACATGGTCTGTTTGGTGCAGACTAGCCCATGCTGGCATTGTTCACATGGTCTGTTTGGTGCAGCCTAGCCCATGCTGTCATGGTTCAAATGGTATGTTTGGCGCAGCCTAGCCTATGCTGGCATTGTTCATATGGTCTGTTTGGTGCAGCCTAGCCCATGCTGTCATTGTTCACATGGTCTGTTTGATGCAGCCTAGCTCATGCTGTCATTGTTCACATGGTATGTATGGTGCTGCCTAGCCCATGCGGTCATTGTTCACATCATCTGTATGGCGCAGCCTAGCGCATGCTGGCATTGTTCACATGGTCTGTATGGCGCAGCCTAGCCAATGCTGTCATTGTTCACATCATCTGTATGGCTCAGCCTAGCCCATGCTGGCATTGTTCACATCATCTGTATGGCGCAGCCTAGCCCATGCTGACATTGTTCACATGGTCTGTTTGGTGCAGCCTAGCCCATGCTGGCATTGTTCACATCATCTGTATGGCGCAGCCTAGCCCATGATGTCATTGTTCACATGGTATGTTTGGCGCAGCCTAGCCTATGCTGGCATTGTTCACATGATCTGTATGGTGCAGCCTAGCCCATACTGGCATTGTTCACATGGTATGCTTGGTGCAGCCAAGCCCATGCTGGCATTGTTCACATGGTCTGTTTGGTGCAGCCTAGCCCATGCTGTCATTGTTCACATCATCTGTATGGCGCAGCCTAGCCCATGCTAGCATTGTTCACATGTTCTGTATGGCGCAGCCTAGCCAATGCTGTCATTGTTCACATCATCTGTATGGCTCAGCCTAGCCCATGCTGGCATTGTTCACATCATCTGTATGGCGCAGCCTAGCCTATGCTGGCATTGTTCACATGGTCTGTTTGGTGCAGCCTAGCCCATGCTGGCATTGTTCACATCATCTGTATGGCGCAGCCTAGCCCATGCTGGAATTGTTCACATCATCTGTATGGCGCAGCCTAGCCCATGCTGGCATTGTTCACATGGTCTGTTTGGTGCAGCCTAGCCCATGCTGGCATTGTTCACATGGTATGTTTGGCGCTGCCAAGCCTATGCTGGCATTGTTCACGTGGTATGTTTGGTGCAGCCTAGCCCATGCTGGCATTGTTCACATGGTATGTTTGGTGCAGCCTAGCACATGATGCCATTGTTCACATGGTCTGTATGGCGCAGCCTAGCCCATGCTGCAATTGTTCACATGGTCTGTTTGGTGCAGCCTAGCCCATGCTGGCATTGTTCACATGGTCTGTTTGGTGCAGCCTAGCCCATGCTGTCATGGTTCAAATGGTATGTTTGGCGTAGCCTAGCCTATGCTGGCATTGTTCATATGGTCTGTTTGGTGCAGCCTAGCCCATGCTGTCATTGTTCACATGATCTGCTTGATGCAGCCTAGCCCATGCTGTCATTGTTCACATGGTATTTATGGTGCTGCCTAGCCCATGCGGTCATTGTTCACCTCATCTGTATGGCGCAGCCTAGCGCATGCTGGCATTGTTCACATGGTCTGTATGGCGCAGCCTAGCCAATGCTATCATTGTTCACATCATCTGTATGGCTCAGCCTAGCCCATGCTGGCATTGTTCACATCATCTGTATGGCGCAGCCTAGCCCATGCTGGCATTGTTCACATGGTCTGTTTGGTGCAGACTAGCCCATGCTGGCATTGTTCACATGGTCTGTTTGGTGCAGCCTAGCCCATGCTGTCATGGTTCAAATGGTATGTTTGGCGCAGCCTAGCCTATGCTGGCATTGTTCATATGGTCTGTTTGGTGCAGCCTAGCCCATGCTGTCATTGTTCACATGGTCTGTTTGATGCAGCCTAGCCCATGCTGTCATTGTTCACATGGTATGTATGGTGCTGCCTAGCCCATGCGGTCATTGTTCACATCATCTGTATGGCGCAGCCTAGCTCATGCTGGCATTGTTCACATGGTCTGTTTGGCGCAGCCTAGCCAATGCTGTCATTGTTCACATCATCTGTATGGCTCAGCCTAGCCCATGCTGGCATTGTTCACATCATCTGTATGGCGCAGCCTAGCCCATGCTGATATTGTTCACATGGTCTGTTTGGTGCAGCCTAGCCCATGCTGGCATTGTTCACATCATCTGTATGGCGCAGCCTAGCCCATGATGTCATTGTTCACATGGTATGTTTGGCGCAGCCTAGCCTATGCTGGCATTGTTCACATGATCTGTATGGTGCAGCCTAGCCCATACTGGCATTGTTCACATGGTATGTTTGGTGCAGCCTAGCCCATGCTGGCATTGTTCACATGGTCTGTTTGGTGCAGCCTAGCCCATGCTGTCATTGTTCACATGGTATGTTTGGCGCAGCCTAGCCTATGCTGCCATTGTTCACATGGTCTGTATGGTGCAGCCTAGCCTATGCTGGCATTGTTCATATGGTCTGTTTTGTGCAGCCTAGCCCATGCTATCATTGTTCACATGGTATGTTTGGCGCAGTCTAGCCTATGCTGCCATTGTTCACATGGTCTGTATGGTGCAGCCTAGCCTATGCTGGCATTGTTCATATCATCTGTTTGGTGCAACCTAGCCCATGCTGGCATTGTTCACATGGTCTGTATAATGCAGCCTAGCCCATGCTGGCATTGTTCACATGGTCTGTTTGGTGCAGCCTAGCCCATGCTGGCATTGTTCACATGGTATGTTTGGCGCAGCTAAGCCTATGCTGACATTGTTCAGATGGTGTGTATGGTGCAGCCTAGCCCATGCTGGCATTGTTCACATGGTATGTTTGGTGCAGCCTAGCCCATGCTGGCATTGTTCACATAGTCTGTTTGGTGCAGCCTAGCCCATGCTGTCATTGTTCACATGGTATGTTTGGCGCAGCCTAGCCTATGCTGCCATTGTTCACATGGTCTGTATGGTGCAGCCTAGCCTCTGCTGGCATTGTTCATATGGTCTGTTTGGTGCAGCCTAGCCCATGCTGTCATTGTTCACATGGTATGTTTGACGTAGCCTAGCCTATGCTGCCATTGTTCACATGGTCTGTATGGTGCAGCTTAGCCTATGCTTGCATTGTTCATATGGTCTGTTTGGTGCAGCCTAGCCCATGCTGGCATTGTTCACATCATCTGTATGATGCAGCGTAGCCCATGCTGGTATTGTTCACATGGTCTGTTTGGCGCAGCCTAGCCCATGCTGTCATTGTTCACATCATCTGTATGGCTCAGCCTAGCCCATGCTGCCATTGTTAACATGGTCTGTTTGGTGCAGCCTAGCCCATGCTGCCATTGTTAACATCATCTGTATGGCGCAGCCTAGCCCATGCTGGAATTGTTCACATCATCTGTATGGCGCAGCCTAGCCCATGCTGGCATTGTTCACATGGTCTGTTTGGTGCAGCCTAGCCCATGCTGGCATTGTTCAGATGGTGTGTATGGTGCAGCCTAGCCCACGCTGGCATTGTTCAAATGGTATGTTTGGCGCAGCCTAGCCTATGCTGGCATTGTTCATATGGTCTGTTTGGTGCAGCCTAGCCCATGCTGGCATTGTTCACATCATCTGTATGATGCATCCTAGCCCATGCGGTCATTGTTCACATGGTCTGTGTGGTGCAGCCTAGCCCATGCTGTCATTGTTCACATGGTCTGTTTGGTGCAGCTTAGCCCATGTTGTCATTGTTCACATGGTATGAATGGTGCAGCCTAGCCCATGCTGTCATTGTTCACATGGTATGTTTGGCGCAGCCAAGCCTATGCTGGCATTGTTCACGTGGTATGTTTGGTGCAGCCTAGCCCATGCTGGCATTGTTCACATGGTATGTTTGGTGCAGCCTAGCCCATGATGCCATTGTTCACATGGTCTGTATGGCGCAGCCTAGCCCATGCTGCAATTGTTCACATGGTCTGTTTGGTGCAGCCTAGCCCATGCTGGCATTGTTCACATGGTCTGTTTGGTGCAGCCTAGCCCATGCTGTCATGGTTCAATTGGTATGTTTGGCGCAGCCTAGCCTATGCTGGCATTGTTCATATGGTCTGTTTGGTGCAGCCTAGCCCATGCTGTCATTGTTCACATGGTCTGTTTGATGCAGCCTAGCCCATGCTGTCATTGTTCACATGGTATGTATGGTGCTGCCTAGCCCATGCGGTCATTGTTCACATCATCTGTATGGCGCAGCCTAGCGCATGCTGGCATTGTTCACATGGTCTGTATGGTGCAGCCTAGCCAATGCTGTCATTGTTCACATCATCTGTATGGCTCAGCCTAGCCCATGCTGGCATTGTTCACATCATCTGTATGGCGCAGCCTAGCCCATGCTGGCATTGTTCACATGGTCTGTTTGGTGCAGCCTAGCCCATGCTGGCATTGTTCACATAATCTGTATGGCGCAGCCTAACCCATGATGTAATTGTTCACATGGTATGTTTGGCGCAGCCTAGCCTATGCTGGCATTGTTCACATGATCTGTATGGTGCAGCCTAGCCCATACTGGCATTGTTCACATGGTATGTTTGGTGCAGCCTAGCCCATGCTGGCATTGTTCACATGGTCTGTTTGGTGCAGCCTAGCCCATGCTGTCATTGTTCACATGGTATGTTTGGCGCAGCCTAGCCTATGCTGCCATTGTTCATATGGTCTGTATGGTGCAGCCTAGCCTATGCTGGCATTGTTCATGTGGTCTGTTTGGTGCAGCCTAGCCCATGCTGTCATTGTTCACATGGTATGTTTGGCGCAGCCTAGCCTATGCTGCCATTGTTCACATGGTCTGTATGGTGCAGCCTAGCCTATGCTGGCATTGTTCATATGGTCTGTTTGGTGCAGCCTAGCCCATGCTGGCATTGTTCACATCATCTGTATAATGCAGCCTAGCCCATGCTGGCATTGTTCACATGGTCTGTTTGGCGCAGCCTAGCCCGTGCTGTCATTGTTCACATCATCTGTATGGCTCAACCTAGCCCATGCTGCCATTGTTAACATGGTCTGTTTGGTGCAGCCTAGCCCATGCTGCCATTGTTAACATCATCTGTATGGCGCAGCCTAGCCCATGCTGGAATTGTTCACATCATCTGTATGGCGCAGCCTAGCCCATGCTGGCATTGTTCACATGGTCTGTTTGGTGCATCCTAGCCCATGCTGGCATTGTTCACATGGTATGTTTGGCGCAGCTAAGCCTATGCTGACATTGTTCAGATGGTGTGTATGGTGCAGCCTAGCCCATGCTGGCATTGTTCACATGGTATGTTTGGTGCAGCCTAGCCCATGATGTCATTGTTCACATGATCTGTATGGTGCAGCCTAACCCATGATGTAATTGTTCACATGGTATGTTTGGCGCAGCCTAGCCTATGCTGGCATTGTTCACATGATCTGTATGGTGCAGCCTAGCCCATGCTGGCATTGTTCACATCATCTGTATGGCGCAGCCTAACCCATGATGTAATTGTTAACATGGTCTGTTTGGTGCAGCCTAGCCCATGCTGCCATTGTTAACATCATCTGTATGGCGCAGCCTAGCCCATACTGGCATTGTTCACATGGTATGTTTGGTGCAGCCTAGCCCATGCTGGCATTGTTCACATAGTCTGTTTGGTGCAGCATAGCCCATGCTGCCATTGTTCACATGGTCTGTATGGTGCAGCCTAGCCTATGCTGGCATTGTTCATATGGTCTGTTTGGTGCAGCCTAGCCCATGCTGGCATTGTTCACATCATCTGTATGGTGCAGCCTAGTCCATGTTGGCATTGTTCACATGGTCTGTATGGTGCAGCCTAGCCCATGCTGCCATTGTTAACATGGTCTGTTTGGTGCAGCCTAGCCCATGGGGGCATTGTTCACATCATCTGTATGGTGCAGCTTAGCCCATGCTGGCATTGTTCACATTGTCTGTTTGGTGCAGCCTAGCCCATGCTGTCATTGTTCACATCATCTGTATGGCGCAGCCTAGCCCATGCAGTCATTGTTCACATGGTCTGTTTGGTGCAGCCTAGCCCATGCGGTCATTGTTCACATGGTCTGTATGGTGCAGCCTAGCCCATGTTGGCATTGTTCACATGGTCTGTTTGGTGCAGCCTAGCCCATGCTGTCATTGTTCACATCATCTGTATGGTGCAGCATAGCCCATGCTGTCATTGTTCACATGGTCTGTTTGGTGCAGCCTAGCCAATGCTGTCATTGTTCACATCATCTGTATGGCTCAGCCTAGCCCATGTTGTCATTGTTAACATGGTCTGTTTGGTGCAGCTTAGCCCATGCTGCCATTGTTAACATCATCTGTATGGCGCAGCCTAGCCCATGCTGGCATTGTTCACATAATCTGTATGGCGCAGCCTAGCCCGTGCTGGCATTGTTCACATGGTCTGTTTGGTGCAGCCTAGCCCATGCTGGCATTGTTCACATCATATGTATGGCGCAGCCTAGCCCATGCTGTCATTGTTCACATGGTATGTTTGGCGCAGCCTAGCCTATGCTGGCATTGTTCAGATGGTCTGTATGGTGTAGCATAGCCCATGCTGGCATTGTTCACATGGTATGTTTGGTGCAGCCTAGCCCTTGATGTCATTGTTCACATGGTCTGTATGGCGCAGCCTAGCCCATGCTGGCATTGTTCACATGGTCTGTTTGGTGCAAACTAGCCCATGTTGTCATTGTTCACATGGTATGTTTGGCGCAGCCTAGCCTATGCTGCCATTGTTCACATGGTCTGTATGGTGCAGCTTAGCCTATGCTGGCATTGTTCATATGGTCTGTTTGGTGCAGCCTAGCCCATGCTGGCATTGTTCACATCATCTGTATGATGCAGCCTAGTCCATGCTGGCATTGTTCACATGGTCTGTTTGGTGCAGCCTAGTCCATGCTGTCATTCTTCACATGGTCTGTTTCGTGCAGCCTAGCCCATGCGGTCATTGTTCACATCATATGTATGGCTCAGCCTAGCCCATGCTGCCATTGTTAACATGGTCTGTATGGTGCAGCCTAGCCCATGCGGTCATTGTTCACATGGTCTGTATGGCGCAGCCTAGTCAATGCTGTCATTATTCACATCATCTGTATGGCACCAGCCTAGCCCATGCTGGCATTGTTCACATCATCTGTATGGCGCAGCCTAGCCCATGCTGGCATTGTTCACATGGTCTGTTTGGTGCAGCCTAGCCCATGCTGGCATTGTTCACATGGTATGTATGGTGCAGCCTAGCCTATGCTGGCATTGTTCATATGGTCTGTTTGGTGCAGCCTAGCCCATGCTGGCATTGTTCACATGGTCTGTTTGGTGCAGCCTAGCCCAAGCTGGCATTGTTCACATCATCTGTATGATGCAGACTAGTCCATGCTGGCATTGTTCACATGGTCTGTATGGTGCAGCCTAGCCCATGCGGTCATTGTTCACATGGTCTGTGTGGTGCAGCCTAGCCCATGCTGTCATTGTTCACATGATCTGTTTGGTGCAGCCTAGCCCATGCTGTCATTGTTCACATGGTCTGCATGGTGCAGCCTAGCCCATGCTGTCATTGTTAACATCATCTGTATGGCGCAGCCTAGCCCATGCTTTCATTGTTCACATGGTCTGTATGGTGCAGCCTAGCCCATGCTGTCATTGTTCACATGTTCTGTATGGCGCAGCCTAGCCAATGCTGTCATTATTCACATCATCTGTATGGCTCAGCCTAGCCCATGCTGGCATTGTTCACATCATCTGTATGGCGCAGCCTAGCCCAGGCTGGCATTGTTCACATGGTCTGTTTGGTGCAGCCTAGCCCATGCTGGCATTGTTCACATGGTATGTATGGTGCAGCCTAGCCTATGCTGGCATTGTTCTATATGTCTTTTTGGTGCAGCCTAGTCCATGCTGGCATTGTTCACATGGTCTGTATGGTGCAGCCTAGCCCATACTGGCATTGTTCACATGGTATGTTTGGTGCAGCCTAGCCCATGATGTCTTTGTTCACATGGTCTGTTTGTTGCAGCCTAGCCCATGCTGGCATTGTTCACATGGTCTGTTTGGTGCAGCCTAGCCTATGCTGCCATTGTTCACATGGTCTGTATGGTGCAGCCTAGCCTATGCTGGCATTGTTCATATGGTCTGTTTGGTGCAGCCTAGCCCATGCTGGCATTGTTCACATCATCTGTATGATGCAGCCTAGCCCATGCTGCCATAGTTAACATGGTCTGTTTGGTGCAGCCTAGCCCATGGTGGCATTGTTCACATCATCTGTATGGTGCAGCTTAGCCCATGCTGGCATTGTTCACATGGTCTGTTTGGTGCAGCCTAGCCCATGCTGGCAGTGTTCACATCATCTGCATGGCGCAGCCTAGCCCATGCAGTCATTGTTCACATGGTCTGTTTGGTGCAGCCTAGCCCATGCGGTCATTGTTCACATCATCTGTATGGCGCAGCCTAGCCCATGTTGGCATTGTTCACATGGTCTGTTTGGTGCAGCCTAGCCCATGCTGGCAGTGTTCACATCATCTGTATGGTGCAGCCTAGCCCATGCACTCATTGTTCACATGGTCTGTTTCGTGCAGCCTAGCCCATGCGGTCATTGTTCACATCATCTGTATGGCTCAGCCTAGCCCATGCTGCCATTGTTAACATGGTCTGTTTGGTGCAGCATAGCCCATGCTGCCATTGTTAACATCATCTGTATGGCGCAGCCTAGCCCATGCTGGCATTGTTCACATCATCTGTATGGCGCAGCCTAGCCCATGCTGGCATTGTTCACATGGTCTGTTTGGTGCAGCCTAGCCCATGCTGGCATTGTTCACATCATCTGTATGGCGCAGCATAGCCCATGCTGTCATTGTTCACATGGTTTGTTTGGCGCAGCCTAGCCTATGCTGGCATTGTTCAGATGGTCTGTATGGTGCAGCATAGCCCATGCTGGCATTGTTCACATGGTATGTTTGGTGCAGCCTAGCCCATGATGTCATTGTGCACATGGTCTGTATGGCGCAGCCTAGCCCATGTTGCCATTGTTCACATGGTCTGTTTGGTGCAGCCTAGCCCATGCTGGCATTGTTCACATGGTCTGTTTGGTGCAACCTATCCCATGTTGTCATTGTTCACATGGTATGTTTGGCGCAGCCTAGCCTATGCTGCCATTGTTCACATGGTCTGTATGATGCAGCCTAGTCCATGCTGGCATTGTTCACATGGTCTGTATGGCGCAGCCTAGCCCATGCTGTCATTGTTCACATGGTCTGTATGGTGCAGCCTAGCCCATGCGGTCATTGTTCACATGGTCTGTGTGGTGCAGCCTAGCCCATGCTGTCATTGTTCACATGGTCTGTATGGTGCAGCCTAGCCCATGCTGTCATTGTTCACATGGTCAGTATGGTGCAGCCTAGCCCATGCTGTCATTGTTCACATCATCTGTATGGCGCATCCTAGCCCATGCAGTCATTGTTCACATGGTCTGTTTGGTGCAGCCTATCCCATGTGGTCATTGTTCACATCATCTGTATGGCGCAGCCTAGCCCATGCTGGCATTGTTCACATGGTCTGTATGGCGCAGCCTAGCCAATGCTGTCATTGTTCCCATCATCTGTATGGCTCAGCCTAGCCCATGCTGGCATTGTTCACATCATCTGTATGGCGCAGCCTAGCCCATGCTGGCATTGTTCACATGGTCTGTTTGGTGCAGCCTAGCCCATGCTGGCATTGTTCACATCATCTGTATGGTGCAGCCTAGCCCATACTGGCATTGTTCACATGGTATGTTTGGTGCAGCCTAGCCCATGATGTCATTGTTCACATGGTCTGTTTGGTGCAGCCTAGCCCATGCTGTCATTGTTCACATGG
>CM026397.1:36010881-36053648 GCA_014843695.1 Archivesica marissinica | reverse complement strand
CATGGCAAATACAGTGCGTGTGTCGGCATCATGGCAAATAGTGCGTGTGTCGGCATCATGGCAAATACAGTGCGTGTGTCGGCATCATGGCAAATACAGTGCGTGTGTCGGCATCATGGCAAATACAGTGCGTGTGTCGGCATCATGGCAAATACAGTGCGTGTGTCGGCATCATGGCAAATACAGTGCGTGTGTCGGCATCATGGCAAATACAGTGCGTGTGTCGGCATCATGGCAAATACAGTGCGTGTGTCGGCATCATGGCAAATACAGTGCGTGTGTCGGCATGGCAAATACAGTGGTGTGTCGGATCATGGAAATACAGTGCGTGTGTCTGCATCATGGCAAATAGTGCGTGTGTCGGCATCATGGCAAATACAGTGCGTGTGTCGGCATCATGGCAAATACAGTGCGTGTGTCGGCATCATGGCAAATACAGTGCATGTGTCTGCATCATGGCAAATACAGTGCATGTGTCTGCATCATGGCAAATACAGTGCATGTGTCGGCATCATGGCAAATACAGTGCGTGTGTCGGCATGGCAAATACAGTGCGTGTGTCGGCATCATGGCAAATACAGTGCGTGTGTCGGCATCATGGCAAATACAGTGCGTGTGTCGGCATCATGGCAAATACAGTGCGTGTGTGCATCATGGCAAATAGTGCGTGTGTCGGCATCATGGCAAATACAGTGCGTGTGTCGGCATCATGGCAAATACAGTGCGTGTGTCTGCATCATGGCAAATACAGTGCGTGTGTCGGCATCATGGCAAATACAGTGCGTGTGTCGGCATCATGGCAAATAGTGCGTGTGTCGGCATCATGGCAAATACAGTGCGTGTGTCGGCATCATGGCAAATACAGTGCGTGTGTCGGCATCATGGCAAATACAGTGCGTGTGTCGGCATCATGGCAAATACAGTGCGTGTGTCGGCATCATGGCAAATAGTGCGTGTGTCGGCATCATGGCAAATACAGTGCGTGTGTCGGCATCATGGCAAATACAGTGCGTGTGTCGGCATCATGGCAAATACAGTGCGTGTGTCGGCATCATGGCAAATACAGTGCGTGTGTCGGCATCATGGCAAATAGTGCGTGTGTCGGCATCATGGCAAATAGTGCGTGTCGGCATCATGGCAAATACAGTGCGTGTGTCGGCATCATGGCAAATACAGTGCGTGTGTCGGCATCATGGCAAATACAGTGCTGTGTCGGCATGGCAAATAGTGCGTGTGTCGGCATCATGGCAAATACAGTGCGTGTGTCGGCATCATGGCAAATACAGTGCGTGTGTCGGCATCATGGCAAATAGTGCGTGTGTCGGCATCATGGCAAATACAGTGCGTGTGTCGGCATCATGGCAAATACAGTGCGTGTGTCGGCATCATGGCAAATACAGTGCGTGTGTCGGCATCATGGCAAATACAGTGCGTGTGTCGGCATCATGGCAAATACAGTGCGTGTGTCGGCATCATGGCAAATACAGTGCGTGTGTCGGCATCATGGCAAATACAGTGCGTGTGTCGGCATCATGGCAAATACAGTGCGTGTGTCGGCATGGCAAATACAGTGCGTGTGTCGGCATCATGGCAAATACAGTGCGTGTGTCGGCATCATGGCAAATACAGTGCGTGTGTCGGCATCATGGCAAATACAGTGCGTGTGTCGGCATCATGGCAAATAGTGCGTGTGTCGGCATCATGGCAAATACAGTGCGTGTGTCGGCATCATGGCAAATACAGTGCGTGTGTCGGCATCATGGCAAATACAGTGCGTGTGTCGGCATCATGGCAAATACAGTGCGTGTGTCGGCATCATGGCAAATACAGTGCGTGTGTCGGCATCATGGCAAATACAGTGCGTGTGTCGGCATCATGGCAAATACAGTGCGTGTGTCGGCATCATGGCAAATACAGTGCGTGTGTCGGCATGGCAAATACAGTGCGTGTGTCGGCATCATGGCAAATACAGTGCGTGTGTCTGCATCATGGCAAATAGTGCGTGTGTCGGCATCATGGCAAATACAGTGCGTGTGTCGGCATCATGGCAAATACAGTGCGTGTGTCGGCATCATGGCAAATACAGTGCATGTGTCTGCATCATGGCAAATACAGTGCATGTGTCTGCATCATGGTAAATACAGTGCATGTGTCTGCATCATGGTAAATACAGTGCATGTGTCTGCATCATGGTAAATACAGTGCATGTGTCTGCATCATGGCAAATACAGTGCATGTGTCGGCATCATGGCAAATAGTGCGTGTGTCGGCATCATGGCAAATACAGTGCATGTGTCGGCATCATGGCAAATACAGTGCATGTGTCGGCATCATGGCAAATACAGTGCGTGTGTCGGCATCATGGCAAATAGTGCGTGTGTCGGCATCATGGCAAATACAGTGCGTGTGTCGGCATCATGGCAAATACAGTGCGTGTGTCGGCATGGCAAATAGTGCTGTGTCGGCATGGCAAATAGTGCGTGTGTCGGCATCATGGCAAATACAGTGCGTGTGTCGGCATCATGGCAAATACAGTGCGTGTGTCGGCATCATGGCAAATACAGTGCGTGTGTCGGCATCATGGCAAATACAGTGCGTGTGTCGGCATCATGGCAAATACAGTGCGTGTGTCGGCATCATGGCAAATACAGTGCGTGTGTCGGCATCATGGCAAATACAGTGCGTGTGTCGGCATGGCAAATACAGTGCGTGTGTCGGCATCATGGCAAATACAGTGCGTGTGTCGGCATCATGGCAAATACAGTGCGTGTGTCGGCATCATGGCAAATACAGTGCGTGTGTCGGCATCATGGCAAATAGTGCGTGTGTCTGCATCATGGCAAATACAGTGCGTGTGTCGGCATCATGGCAAATACAGTGCGTGTGTCGGCATCATGGCAAATACAGTGCGTGTGTCGGCATCATGGCAAATACAGTGCGTGTGTCGGCATCATGGCAAATACAGTGCGTGTGTCGGCATCATGGCAAATACAGTGCGTGTGTCGGCATGGCAAATACAGTGTGTGTGTCGGCATCATGGCAAATACAGTGCGTGTGTCTGCATCATGGCAAATAGTGCGTGTGTCGGCATCATGGCAAATACAGTGCGTGTGTCGGCATCATGGCAAATACAGTGCGTGTGTCGGCATCATGGCAAATACAGTGCATGTGTCTGCATCATGGCAAATACAGTGCATGTGTCTGCATCATGGCAAATACAGTGCATGTGTCTGCATCATGGTAAATACAGTGCATGTGTCTGCATCATGGCAAATACAGTGCGTGTGTCGGCATCATGGCAAATAGTGCGTGTGTCTGCATCATGGCAAATACAGTGCATGTGTCTGCATCATGGCAAATACAGTGCATGTGTCTGCATCATGGCAAATACAGTGCGTGTGTCTGCATCATGGCAAATACAGTGCATGTGTCTGCATCATGGCAAATACAGTGCGTGTGTCGGCATCATGGCAAATAGTGCATGTGTCGGCATCATGGCAAATACAGTGCGTGTGTCGGCATCATGGCAAATAGTGCGTGTGTCGGCATCATGGCAAATACAGTGCATGTGTCGCAGCATGGCAAATAGTGCGTGTGTCGGCATCATGGCAAATACAGTGCGTGTGTCGGCATCATGGCAAATACAGTGCGTGTGTCGGCAGCATGGCAAATACAGTGCATGTGTCGGCATCATGGCAAATACAGTGCGTGTGTCGGCATCATGGCAAATACAGTGCGTGTGTCGGCATCATGGCAAATACAGTGCGTGTGTCGGCATCATGGCAAATACAGTGCGTGTGTCGGCATCATGGCAAATACAGTGCATGTGTCGGCATGGCAAATACAGTGCATGTGTCGGCATCATGGCAAATACAGTGCGTGTGTCGGCATCATGGCAAATACAGTGCGTGTGTCGGCATCATGGCAAATAGTGCGTGTCGGCATCATGGCAAATACAGTGCGTGTGTCGGCATCATGGCAAATACAGTGCGTGTGTCGGCATCATGGCAAATACAGTGCGTGTGTCGGCATCATGGCAAATACAGTGCGTGTGTCGGCATCATGGCAAATACAGTGCGTGTGTCGGCATCATGGCAAATAGTGCGTGTGTCGGCATCATGGCAAATACAGTGCGTGTGTCGGCATCATGGCAAATACAGTGCGTGTGTCGGCATCATGGCAAATACAGTGCGTGTGTCGGCATCATGGCAAATACAGTGCGTGTGTCGGCATCATGGCAAATAGTGCGTGTGTCGGCATCATGGCAAATACAGTGCGTGTGTCGGCATCATGGCAAATACAGTGCGTGTGTCGGCATCATGGCAAATAGTGCGTGTGTCGCATAGTGCGTGTGTCGGCATCATGGCAAATACAGTGCGTGTGTGGCATCATGGCAAATACAGTGCGTGTGTCGGCATCATGGCAAATACAGTGCGTGTGTCGGCATCATGGCAAATACAGTGCGTGTGTCGGCATCATGGCAAATAGTGCGTGTGTCGGCATCATGGCAAATACAGTGCGTGTGTCGGCATCATGGCAAATACAGTGCGTGTGTCTGCATCATGGCAAATAGTGTGGTGTCGCATCATGGCAAATACAGTGCGTGTGTCTGCATCATGGCAAATAGTGCGTGTGTCGGCATCATGGCAAATACAGTGCGTGTGTCGGCATCATGGCAAATAGTGCGTGTGTCTGCATCATGGCAAATACAGTGCGTGTGTCGGCATCATGGCAAATACAGTGCGTGTGTCGGCATCATGGCAAATAGTGCGTGTGTCGGCATCATGGCAAATACAGTGTGTGTCGGCATCATGGCAAATACAGTGCGTGTGTCGGCATCATGGCAAATACAGTGCGTGTGTCGGCATGGCAAATACAGTGCATGTGTCGGCATCATGGCAAATACAGTGCGTGTGTCGGCATCATGGCAAATACAGTGCGTGTGTCGGCATCATGGCAAATACAGTGCGTGTGTCGGCATCATGGCAAATACAGTGCGTGTGTCGGCATCATGGCAAATACAGTGCGTGTGTCGGCATCATGGCAAATACAGTGCATGTGTCTGCATCATGGCAAATAGTGCATGTGTCGGCATCATGGCAAATACAGTGCATGTGTCGGCATCATGGTAAATACAGTGCATGCATCATGGTAAATACAGTGCATGTGTCTGCATCATGGTAAATACAGTGCATGTGTCTGCATCATGGTAAATACAGTGCATGTGTCTGCGTCATGGTAAATACAGTGCATGTGTCGGCATCATGGCAAATACAGTGCGTGTGTCGGCATCATGGCAAATAGAGCGTGTGTCTGCATCATGGCAAATACAGTGCATGTGTCTGCATCATGGCAAATAGTGCGTGTCGGCATCATGGTAAAATTTGCGGGTTTTACACCTGCATCAGCACCATTTTGGGCTATATCGCCGGCGGGCAGTTTACCTAACAACACCTTTCCTGGGCAGGCTCCAGCGGTTAACCAGTACTTGGGTGCACCAACCTCCGTAAGAAACTGCCAACTTTTTCATATAAACGAGACACGGCTTGAGTGGGGCTCGAACCGTGACCATCAGTGATGATAGGTTACAGTGGTATACAAGTCAGCGACCTTAACCACGGAGGCGGACCCCGTGACCATCAGTGATGATAGGTTACAGTGGTATACAAGTCAGCGACCTTAACCACGGAGGCGGACCCCGTGACCATCAGTGATGATAGGTTACAGTGGTATACAAGTCAGCGACCTTAACCACGGAGGCGGACCCCGTGACCATCAGTGATGATAGGTTACAGTGGTATACAAGTCAGCGACCTTAACCACGGAGGCGGACCCCGTGACCATCAGTGATGATAGGTTACAGTGGTATACAAGTCAGCGACCTTAACCACGGAGGCGGACCCCGTGACCATCAGTGATGATAGGTTACAGTGGTATACAAGTCAGCGACCTTAACCACGGAGGCGGACCCCGTGACCATCAGTGATGATAGGTTACAGTGGTATACAAGTCAGCGACCTTAACCACGGAGGCGGACCTCCATCAGTGATGATAGGTTACAGTGGTATACAAGTCAGCGACCGTAACCACGGAGGCGGACCATCAGTGATGATAGGTTACAGTGGTATACAAGTCAGCGACCGTAACCACGGAGGCGGACCATCAGTGATGATAGGTTACAGTGGTATACAAGTCAGCGACCGTAACCACGGAGGCGGACCATCAGTGATGATAGGTTACAGTGGTATACAAGTCAGCGACCGTAACCACGGAGGCGGACCATCAGTGATGATAGGTTACAGTGGTATACAAGTCAGCGACCGTAACCACGGAGGCGGACCATCAGTGATGATAGGTTACAGTGGTATACAAGTCAGCGACCGTAACCACGGAGGCGGACCATCAGTGATGATAGGTTACAGTGGTATACAAGTCAGCGACCGTAACCACGGAGGCGGACCATCAGTGATGATAGGTTACAGTGGTATACAAGTCAGCGACCGTAACCACGGAGGCGGACCATCAGTGATGATAGGTTACAGTGGTATACAAGTCAGCGACCGTAACCACGGAGGCGGACCATCAGTGATGATAGGTTACAGTGGTATACAAGTCAGCGACCGTAACCACGGAGGCGGACCATCAGTGATGATAGGTTACAGTGGTATACAAGTCAGCGACCTTAACCACGGAGGCGGACCCCGTGACCATCAGTGATGATAGGTTACAGTGGTATACAAGTCAGCGACCTTAACCACGGAGGCGGACCCCGTGACCATCAGTGATGATAGGTTACAGTGGTATACAAGTCAGCGACCTTAACCACGGAGGCGGACCCCGTGACCATCAGTGATGATAGGTTACAGTGGTATACAAGTCAGCGACCGTAATCACGGAGGCGGACCCCGTGACCATCAGTGATGATAGGTTACAGTGGTATACAAGTCAGCGACCGTAACCACGGAGGCGGACCATCAGTGATGATAGGTTACAGTGGTATACAAGTCAGCGACCGTAACCACGGAGGCGGACCATCAGTGATGATAGGTTACAGTGGTATACAAGTCAGCGACCGTAACCACGGAGGCGGACCATCAGTGATGATAGGTTACAGTGGTATACAAGTCAGCGACCGTAACCACGGAGGCGGACCATCAGTGATGATAGGTTACAGTGGTATACAAGTCAGCGACCGTAACCACGGAGGCGGACCATCAGTGATGATAGGTTACAGTGGTATACAAGTCAGCGACCGTAACCACGGAGGCGGACCATCAGTGATGATAGGTTACAGTGGTATACAAGTCAGCGACCGTAACCACGGAGGCGGACCATCAGTGATGATAGGTTACAGTGGTATACAAGTCAGCGACCGTAACCACGGAGGCGGACCGGACCAAAATGACATCATTATAGTGTATCGATTGGGAAAACTGGCGGCAAAATTATCGTCCAATCAATAATTTATCCACGTGCCATTTCATTTTATTTTTGCTGTACACACACACAATAACAACTGACGCAATTGGTTTATCAATCGCTATTTATAAACAAATATAACAATATTTTGCTGTAGATAGCATTTGTTTCAATATTATTCAAATATCGCCGAATTATACAACAGGTTTGTGGTGTAACTAAGTTTGGTTTACACAGGTTTGTGGTGTAACTAAGCTTGGTTTACACAGGTTTGTGGTGTAACTAAGCTTGGTTTACACAGGTTTGTGGTGTAACTAAGCTTGGTTTACACAGGTTTGTGGTGTAACTAAGTTTGGTTTACACAGATTTGTGGTGTAACTAAGCTTGGTTTACACAGGTTTGTGGTGTAACTAAGCTTGGTTTACACAGGTTTGTGGTGTAACTAAGTTTGGTTTACACAGGTTTGTGGTGTAACTAAGCTTGGCTTACACAGGTTTGTGGTGTAACTAAGTTTGGTTTAAAAGTTTACAACATAAGAGCCTGATCAGCTGTGTTTTCTGGTCGATTAATGTTTGTTGTGATAACAAGAGATTAACCCCTAAAATGCTTGTCACCCTATTCTTTAATTTATACAAATTTAGTTATAGCTCAATTGCGAAACAAGTTCTTAAAACTTATATTAATCACTCTCGAGACCACATTCCTGATGGATTCCATCGCCATGAGGGAGAGAGAGAAGAGGCAAGGTGGAATTTAAATGCCTTGCCCTGCACATTCCTAACGGCTCTAGCAGAGCTTGAACTCCACACCTGAAACGAACACGCTATCATGGCATCTACCATCTATACTTCCCCTAATCTTCGATTTGGAACATAAAAATAACTGTTAACACATACAGCAGACCTGAGGTAAAATGTTTACGATATATTTTCATTTAAATGTGATAAAATAATCGAATGGAAAAATGATCATGGGGTCTTCCTTGAATTCCTTTTTTTGTTGAACTTCTTCTTGGTTTTGTTAGCAGAGACGAAGGATACAGTATCATCTGAAATGATGAAAAGTAATATTTAATGGTGGTATCATCTGAAATGATGAAAAGTAATATTTAATGGTGGTATCGTCTGAAATGATGAAAAGTAATATTTAATGGTGGTATCGTCTGAAATGATGAAAAGTAATATTTAATGGTGGTATCGTCTGAAATGATGAAAAGTAATATTTAATGGTGGTATCATCTGAAATGATGAAAAGTAATATTTAATGGTGATATCATCTGAAATGATGAAAAGTAATATTTAATAACTTAGTTGATATATATATATTTAATAACCTTACCCAGTTGATATATATATATATTTAATAACCCAGTTGATATTTATATACCGTGGGATAGTTTATTTGTCCTTGTATAAATGACGTGTACTTACCTTGGGATAGTTTATTTGTCCTTGTATAAATGATGTGTACTTACCTTGGGATAGTTTATTTGTCCTTGTATAAATGATGTGTACTTACCTTGGGATAATTTATTTGTCCTTATATAAATGACGTGTACTTACCTTGGGATAGTTTATTTGTCCTTGTATAAATGATGTGTACTTACCTTGGGATAGTTTATTTGTCCTTGTATAAATGATGTGTACTTACCTTGGGATAGTTTATTTGTCCTGTATAAATGATGTGTACTTACCTTGGGATAGTTTATTTGTCCTTGTATAAATGATGTGTACTTAACGTGGGATAGTTTATTTGTCCTTGTATAAATGATGTGTACTTACCTTGGGATAGTTTATTTGTCCTGTATAAATGATGTGTACTTACCTTGGGATAGTTTATTTGTCCTTGTATAAATATCGTGTACTTACCGTGGGATAGTTTATTTGTCCTTGTATAAATGATGTGTACTTACCGTGGGATAGTTTATTTGTCCTGTATAAATGATGTGTACTTACCGTGGGATAGTTTATTTGTCCTTGTATAAATGATGTGTACTTACCGTGGGATAGTTTATTTGTCCTGTATAAATGACGTGTACTTACCGTGGGATAGTTTATTTGTCCTTGTATAAATATCGTGTACTTACCGTGGGATAGTTTATTTGTCCTTGTATAAATGATGTGTACTTACCGTGGGATAGTTTATTTGTCCTTGTATAAATATCGTGTACTTACCGTGGGATAGTTTATTTGTCCTTGTATAAATGATGTGTACTTACCGTGGGATAGTTTATTTGTCCTTGTATAAATGATGTGTACTTACCGTGGGATAGTTTATTTGTCCTTGTATAAATGATGTGTACTTACCGTGGGATAGTTTATTTGTCCTTGTATAAATGACGTGTACTTACCTTGGGATAGTTTATTTGTCCTTGTATAAATGACGTGTACTTACCTTGGGATAGTTTATTTGTCCTTGTATAAATATCGTGTACTTACCGTGGGATAGTTTATTTGTCCTTGTATAAATATCGTGTACTTACCGTGGGATAGTTTATTTGTCCTTGTATAAATATCGTGTACTTACCGTGGGATAGTTTATTTGTCCTTGTATAAATGACGTGTACTCACCATTGGATGTCGGTTTCGATGGTTTCTGTTCTATCAGCTTCTTAGTTCTTTTGTCTATGCTTGGCAAGCCGTTATTCAAATCTTCTTTCTCTGTCTTTGACTGACTTGCATTCACTTCATCATGTTTCCTTTTTCTGTGTTTCTTTCCTTTCTTTTTTACTGGTACACGTTCATCTCCTTTGGAACTGGCGCAAAGTTCGCTTTTATCTTTACCAGTTTGTGTTTTCGTGCTTATTTTATCACTATCTTCAACATCACTATTGTGTTCATCAACAGATTCTCTTTGTCTATCTTCTACTTGTGCATGTTTAGCTGGAGTCTTGGTGACTTCAGTATTACAATACATGGCAAGGCAAGTCACTCGGAAACCCGTCTTGTGTGTAATGAGCAGTTCTGTTGTTATCTTGTCCTGGAATGTATGCAAGTCGTGTATTACACAGTTGGCTTGTTTATTAGATTTAAGAGTTGCATCCACATGCTTTATATATATATAACTGTTCTACTTTATGTGACGGAGATAAGACTACATTGTGCCGTGTTCACTTACTGTAATGCATCGTTTCAGTTATCACGACCTCATACTGCCCATTCAATGTTTCAGACAAAACAACCTCAATGTGCCCATTCAATGCAATGTTTCAGACAAAACAACCTCAATGTGCCCATTCAATACATTGTTTCAGACAAAACAACCTCAATGTGGCAATTCAATGTTTCAGACAAAACAACCTCAATGTACCCATTCAATGCAGTTTCTGATATGGGTAAGCACTGGTATAGAATCACCATCGCATTCCCTCAGGCAGAATCACCATCGCATTCCCTGAGGCAGAATCACCATCGCATTCCCTCAGGCAGAATCACCATCGCATTCCCTCAGGCAGAATCACCATCGCATTCCCTCAGGCAGAATCACCATCGCATTCCCTCAGGCAGAATCACCATCGCATTCCCTCAGGCAGAATCACCATCGCATTCCCTCAGGCAGAATCACCATCGCATTCCCTCAGGCAGAATCACCATCGCATTCCCTCAGGCAGAATCACCATCGCATTCCCTCAGGCAGAATCACCATCGCATTCCCTCAGGCAGAATCACCATCGCATTCCCTCAGGCAGAATCACCATCGCATTCCTCAGGCAGAATCACCATCGCATTCCTCAGGCAGAATCACCATCGCATTCCCTCAGGCAGAATCACCATCGCATTCCTCAGGCAGAATCACCATCGCATTCCCTCAGGCAGAATCACCATCGCATTCCCTCAGGCAGAATCACCATCGCATTCCCTCAGGCAGAATCACCATCGCATTCCCTCAGGCAGAATCACCATCGCATTCCCTCAGGCAGAATCACCATCGCATTCCCTCAGGCAGAATCACCATCGCATTCCCTCAGGCAGAATCACCATCGCATTCCCTCAGGCAGAATCACCATCGCATTCCCTCAGGCAGAATCACCATCGCATTCCCTCAGGCAGAATCACCATCGCATTCCCTCAGGCAGAATCACCATCGCATTCCCTCAGGCAGAATCACCATCGCATTCCCTCAGGCAGAATCACCATCGCATTCCCTCAGGCAGAATCACCATCGCATTCCCTCAGGCAGAATCACCACGCATTCCCTCAGGCAGAATCACCATCGCATTCCCTCAGGCAGAATCACCATCGCATTCCCTCAGCAGAATCACCATCGCATTCCCTCAGGCAGAATCACCATCGCATTCCCTCAGGCAGAATCACCATCGCATTCCCTCAGCAGAATCACCATCGCATTCCCTCAGGCAGAATCACCATCGCATTCCCTCAGGCAGAATCACCATCGCATTCCCTCAGGCAGAATCACCATCGCATTCCCTCAGGCAGAATCACCATCGCATTCCCTCAGGCAGAATCACCATCGCATTCCCTCAGGCAGAATCACCATCGCATTCCCTCAGGCAGAATCACCATCGCATTCCCTCAGGCAGAATCACCATCGCATTCCCTCAGGCAGAATCACCATCGCATTCCCTCAGGCAGAATCACCATCGCATTCCCTCAGGCAGAATCACTGTTCTCAGGGATCACCATCGCATTCCCTCAGGCAGAATCACCATCGCATTCCCTCAGGCAGAATCACCATCGCATTCCCTCAGGCAGAATCACCATCGCATTCCCTCAGGCAGAATCACCATCGCATTCCCTCAGGCAGACTGGACCACTTCCCCAGTATGACTTTGGATGCATCTGCATGATGGTAGTACATTACATTGATACATAACCTTATTGATAGTACATTTATATGGAAGCTGTGATTGTGCGCTTCAGGTGTGAGAGGCCTGGAGTTCGCACCCAGCTGTAGCCATTACAATTGTGCCCTTAGACAAGGCACTTAAATTCCACATTGCCTCTTCTCTCTCCCTCATTGCGATGAATTCCATCAGGAATGAGGTATTGAGAGTGATTAAACTAATGTGGTAGGAACTTACACAAAAATAAATGTGTATGAATAGGTACCGTACATCATTTATATTTGACGGAATCGATATACAGTACTAATTCATACAAATTAATTTTAGCTTGATTGTGTAAGTTTCTAACAACATATTTTTAATCACTAGTTCCATCAAATATTTCTGATGTGGTCTAATTACACGATCTTCATAAAGTACAACAATTCACTGTGGCCGCCAAGCGATTCACTCATTGATCTACGAACACACGGACGGACTGGGAGGGGAACATGTATTTTTCTTTCAAATACGTTGCAGCACTTTCAATTACAATCGGGAAATATGGAAAATATTTTTGTTTAAAACAATATTATAACTTGACCATATCATGTTACATATAATTTCTTTAATCGGATAATTAGACTTTATGTTTACCACGGAGATGAATTTACATAAGCTTTGTATTAAGCTTGTTTTCAAATCCTATTTGTCTTACAATCATTTATAATAGTTGTATCTGTATATAGCCAGCATTAAATAATGGTTACCGATTGCCTACCAGCCTGGCGTCTGGCATACAAGCATAGGATTCAGGAAGTTCATAAAAAGAGGTGTCTCATAAGTCAGAAATGGCTGGCCCTTTAAATAGGGGTGACACTATAATAAACAAACACTTTACTTTTATATGTAACAGAACAAATAAATAATGTTTAAACTAATTACCCGATCTTCTATGATCTTGTATAATTGGATAATTCCGTCAATACTGGCTATAGATAACATCTTGCACCTGGGCATGTCCTTCAACTGGTGGGAACCTATGCACAAACCCTTTATTCTGGAAAGAGAAATATTTGTACATGTACGTCCACCTATTACTTTTCTTCAAAAAGACGATGAACAACAAATAATGGATTTTAATTTGTGTTGTATATTCAGAATTGCGTTGCCGTCCCCTCAATTAGTCATTCTCCCAAATTGACATTGTCTTAGAAATTCGGCATCTATCAAACACCGCAACAAGTTCTTACAACATTAGTTAAATTGCTCTCGAGACCTCATTCCAGATGGCATCCATCGCCATGAGGAAGAGGAGGCAATGTAGAATATAAATGATTATATACTCATGTCAATCTTCTGATCACTGTATACATGGTATTAGTCTGACATACTGACCTACTTGTCTATGCTACATGTGCATAGTCCGACATACTGACCTACTTGTCTATGCTACACGTGCATAGTCCGACATACTGACCTACTTGTCTTTGCTGCACGTGCATAGTCTGACATACAGACCTACTTGTCTTTGCTGCACGTGCATGGTCCAACATAATGACCTACTTGTCTTTGCTACACGTGCATGGTCCGACATACTGACCTACTTGTCTTTGCTACACGTGCATGGTCCAACATAATGACCTACTTGTCTTTGCTACACGTGCATAGTCCGACATACTGACCTACTTGTCTATGCTACACGTGCATGGTCCGACATACTTGTCTATACTACACGTGCATAGTCCGACATACTGACCTACTTGTCTATGCTACATGTGCATGGTCCGACATACTGACCTACTTGTCTATACTACACGTGCATAGTCCGACATACTGACCTACTTGTCTATGCTACATGTGCATGGTCCGACATACTGACCTACTTGTCTATGCTACACGTGCATAGTCCGACATACTTGTCTATACTACACGTGCATAGTCTGACATACAGACCTACTTGTCTTTGCTACACGTGCATAGTCCGACATACTGACCTACTTGTCTTTGCTACACGTGCATAGTCTGACATACAGACCTACTTGTCTTTGCTACACGTGCATAGTCTGACATACAGACCTACTTGTCTTTGCTACACGTGCATAGTCTGACATACAGACCTACTTGTCTTTGCTACACGTGCATAGTCTGACATACTGACCTACTTGTCTTTGCTACACGTGCATAGTCTGACATACAGACCTACTTGTCTTTGCTACACGTGCATAGTCCGACATACTGACCTACTTGTCTATGCTACATGTGCATGGTCCGACATACTGACCTACTTGTCTATGCTACACGTGCATAGTCCGACATACTTGTCTATACTACACGTGCATAGTCTGACATACAGACCTACTTGTCTTTGCTACACGTGCATAGTCCGACATACTGACCTACTTGTCTATGCTACACGTGCATGGTCCGACATACTGACCTACTTGTCTATGCTATACGTGCATGGTCCGACATACTTGTCTATGCTACACGTGCATGGTCCGACATACTGACCTACTTGTCTATGCTACACGTGCATGGTCCGACATACTGACCTACTTGTCTATGCTACACATGCATGGTCCGACATACTGACCTACTTGTCTTTGCTACACGTGCATAGTCCGACATACTGACCTACTTGTCTTTGCTACACGTGCATGGTCCGACATACTCACTTACTTTCTTTGCATCACGGCCAGGGTCAGACATACTCGCTTACTTTTTATTACGTGCAGTGTCCGACATACTCACCTACTCGTCTTTGTATCACGTGCATGGAGCCGTTTGTTATCTCCGATGTGATGAAAAATAATATGATCATCTCCACCACCGTAGCACAATACTTCATTCTGTAACATTTAGAAAACAAGTAGTTACGGTGATAATAGCAAGGGATCCTACCTACACACCAAGAAAGTTATCATTGAGTATCTTATAATGATTAAATGCCTCAAACGTGACACAGTTCTGAGCATATGTTGCAATCACATAATAGTTTTAAACGTAACTCTTTGCATGCTTGCAGTGGAAATAATGGACAAATATGTCATGATGACCCAATTCTAATGAAATTCCACGACACATTTCGATAGTTTTCAATATCAATCACAAGTAAAACACACTAATAAATTGTCGTCTCTTACAATTATTTGTAACATTTTTTTTTATCCGGCATGCAGAGAGTTAAAGTAACCTTCACACAGGTAAGAGGTCACCAAATATGCTGTCAAAGAATCTCCCATAATGATTAGTTGCTTCCAGTTGCAGGAAGTTCTGAGCACATATTGAAGAGATACTACCGTTTTATCTAACATGACCGTAATCAAGGCCAAGATCACCACCTAACCTGTAGGAGATTATCTTATATACCGATTATTGCTTTAACCCATTCAACACCAAGTAACTCACATAGACTGGTCCATGATATTTTTAGACCAATAAATTAATAACAAAATTACATTTGGATCAGTTCATTTATCAAAATGGGTAAAAAAAATTCTAAAAATAGTCATATCACTGGCAAAAAGTGCAGATCCAGATGAGCCGGCTCATCACGAGCCGGCTCATCTGGATCTACACTTTTTGTAAGCCTATTTAGAGGTCTGCGGTGTTGAAAGGGTTAAGCTGGGAGCATTCATTGAAGAGACATATTTCATAGTAATGTTGAGTATTGACCTCGACCTCACAAAGGTACATAATATAGTAATAAAAGTATATAATCATATATGTACGGATAACTTTGATCCACACATCGAGAATATAATCATATATGTACGGATAACATTGATCCACACATCGAGAATATAATCATATATGTACGGATAACATTGATCCACACACCGAGTATATAATCATATATGTACGGATAACATTGATCCACACACTGAGTATATAATCATATATGTACAGATAACATTGATCCACACACTGAGTATATAATCATATATGTACAGATAACATTGATCCACACACTGAGTATATAATCATATATGTACAGATAACATTGATCCACACACCGAGTATATAATCATATATGTACAGATAACATTGATCCACACACTGAGTATATAATCATATATGTACAGATAACATTGATCCACACACTGAGTATATAATCATATATGTACAGATAACATTGATCCACACACTGAGTATATAATCATATATGTACAGATAACATTGATCCACACGTATATAATCATATAGTACATAACATTGATCCACACACTGAGTATATAATCATATATGTACAGATAACATTGATCCACACACTGAGTATATAATCATATATGTACAGATAACATTGATCCACACACTGAGTATATAATCATATATGTACGGATAACATTGATCCACACACCGAGTATATAATCATATATGTACAGATAACATTGATCCACACACCGAGTATATAATCATATATGTACGGATAACATTGATCCACACACTGAGTATGTATGTGTACATGTAACGTACTTACATTTAAGAACTGCAGACAGTTAATTACAGCCTTGGAGTTCAGTTGTAGTATAATTTCTGCAGTCTACAATAAACAACATGTTGGGCTTGCATTGTCTATATATGTGCATAAAGCAGATTGGGGTGAATATACAACATCATATTTTATGAATCTCTAATGTAATACTAATTGAGCAAATACCCCCCCCTCCCCACTGATATTTTCACATTTTTCGTCCTGATTCGTTTAAGCATTAGATTATATATATATATTATATTAGATGAAGTGTAATCTTGGAAAAGTCATGAAAATACGCTATACTCGAATAAAACCTGCATCTGTAGCCCAGTGGTAGTACGCTGAACTGGTAATCCAGGGATCGCAGGTTAGATCCCCCGTCTGACCCTAATAAAATTAACAGTCTTTCAGATGGGACGTTAAACCGAGGTCTCGTGTCGGTGCTTTACACCGTGCACGTAAAAGAACCAGGAGATTCTGGAATGGTTCTCTGTCTATATCATGCACTATCCTCCAAAATCTAAAATAACTAATCTCTTCAGGAGGCGTCGCTCATATGGGCAACCGGTAGCGACGATAAATAAACGTAAAACACATAAAACCTGCATTATAACCATAACGTCTACTGTATGAAATTTCCTTTGACAAAATTCCTCAATATAAATGTACCTAAAATAAGTCAGTTTAAATGATCATTCCCCACAACGCATTACTAATGGGTGCATTTCATTGCTAAATCCACAAAGGCTGTCTGATTAGCGCAGTGGTTCGTGCGGTCGCTTCTCACCAATGACGGGAAGTATGTGAGATGGTAGTGTGGTCGTCAAATCGGACAGGTGGGGTTTTCTCCGGGTACTCCGGTTTCCTCCCACACGAATGACCACATTTACGCTTTCACCCGACCCAACGAGAGTGATTAATATAAGTTGTTAAAACTTGCTTCGCAATCTTAAAAAATAAAGTTTAAACTAAGTCCACTGGTTTCCAGTATAATGCATGAATATATACAAAATGTATATTACAACTGTGCAGAACGTTACTCGAATAGTTCACACTTAGGTCATATGGCGCCTCTCCAGCTATTATTGGTGCAGGAAAATCATGGATATTTCTCAAAGCAGTATTTCAGACACTGACAGGCACCCAATTAGAACCACCGACCTTCCACAAGCCAGCTGGATAGCTTCCTCCCACAAAAGAATTTGACACCCCCCAATGAAGTTCGAACCTACAGCAGTGAGCAGCAAGTGATTTGAAGTCAAACCACTTGGCCACCTACTTAACTCTTTCAACACCAAGTAACTCACATGGACTGGTCCATGATATTCTTAGACCAATAAATGAATAAGAAAATTACATTCGGACCAGTTCATTTATCAAGATGGGTAATTGTGTCTAAAATTAGTAATACTACTTGCAAAAAGTGCAGATCCTGATGAGACGGCTCGTCACGAGCCGGCTCATCTGGATCTACACTTTTTGTAAGCCTATTTAGAGGTATGCGGTGTTGAAAGGGTTAAACAGTTAGTTCACTAATACATTATTACTTGAATAGTTCACTACTACGCTTACCTCAACACAGTAAATGTGTACCAGGTTACTTATAACAATAGCATACTTGTCCCCATCTGGGCTCCACTGTACTTTGTCTGCAACTACAATAACAAATACAGGTAAGATGACAAATACCCCAAGCAATGACCTTGATAAAATACATGCTTTTTGCAACGATACTTGGTAGATCAAGACGAAACTTGCATGCTACTGTGCAGCTAGTAACTAGGGGATTTGTATCAGTTAACTCCATCCAGAAATGAAGAATTCATAGCCAAGGTCAGTGCTCTCCGTAGAATATGAAGTAGCCGGTTTTAATTTATAAGTAACCGGCATTCACTCGCTACCGAGCCGGCGAGGGGGGGTTTCCCCCCAGAAAATTTTCCAAAATTGGTCTCATTTCGTGCAACCTGGTGCATTTTTAAGCCTATATTTACACCAATTTTTTGATCATTTTTACACATTTTATTTTCACAGAAAAAAATAAATTGTTAAACACAGATTGAGACTATATAACAAATGTTAGATCTTGGTGTCATGGAGTTTCAAGCATGTACATGTACTATTGTTGACCCGTTCTTTCCACTTGTACAACTATATACCAGTTATGTATGCAACACACTCGACACTATCTTCTTCTAAAGGCAGTCTCTGACATTAATGTTTCCACCGAAACTGTTACGGTGTATGAGCAATTCGGGTAGCTATCCGAATTTAAAAAATCTACACCTAACACGAAAAATAGTTTCTATACCATTTCTGATGAAGACCAATAAATGTTTTTACTCAATGATGTACTATATCAAAATAAGATATTCAATAAGTTATGGTGGATAAATAAAAAACAACAACAAGTACACAGTGCATGGGATACGGACAGAAGCCCCCCCCCCCCGGACAAAAGCCCCCCCATCTTTTTTGCCACAGGAGGACAAAAGCCCCCCCGTTCAAATTCAGGGTAGGACAAAAGCCCCCCCATAGAAAACCCAAGGGAGGACAAAAGCCCCCCCATGCACATTCAGGGTAGGACAAAAGCCCCCCCATAGAAAAACCAAGGGAGGACAAAAGCCCCCCCATGCATATCATCCTTATTATAGAACATAACATTTGACTGCTTACGACATAGTCCCCAGTGTATGACATCTTGATTTGAGCCCCGTCACATCACATTAGTCACATGAGTTTGTTCAGACCATAAGTGTGCTGATATATTAATGCAAGATATAAGAGATTAATGTGCTTGTTTAATTCATGTTTTGAATTGATTTGAGTCACATCACATCAGTCACATGAGATTGTTCAGACCATAAATAGCCATCATATAGAAAGTACATGTTCTTTGGTTAATAGTGTGCTGAAATATTAATGTGCTTGTTTCATGTTTCATTCATGTTGTTCATGTTTGTTTTGCCAATATAAAAGGTACATGTCACTCAATGTCTTACTTGTAAATACTTAGGAAACAATGTCAGTGATAGGGGGGCTTTTGTCCTACCCTGAATGTGAATAGGGGGGCTTTTGTCCACCCTTGGGTTTTCTATGAGGGGGCTTTTGTCCTACCATGAATTTGAACGGGGGGGCTTTTGTCCTCCCTTGGTTTTTCTATGGGGGGGCTTTTGTCCGCCCGTGTCAAAAATCATGGGAGGGCTTTTGTCCGGGGGGGGCTTATGTCCTACACTCCATAGCCATAGGTGCCCTGAAGTATTCAGGCATATAAACCGGTGTCGACCGACACCGTTGCGATATTGAGCAGCAAGGTCACGTGATGAAGCTAAAAAATTCAACAAGAGTGTTTTGAAAGTTGTTTTCACGACTTAAGAAAATAATAATATACATGGCAAGTGCAATTAACATTTTATACTGGTCATTATTATATGTGGATATACGCCGAGCATAGGTTCCACAACTCTAATAAACACACAGACCCATACACACATGGTAAATGTGCACTGCCCTACTACCTGTACCATCACTGATCATTACCTGTGTGACAAAAATCTGACATAACTCTTTGATTATTGGGAAGTTTTCTTTTCTTTTTTGCATTCATTTTCAAAAAAAGTCGTCTAAATTTAGAAACTCACGGAAAATCCAGATTTTCCCAGCGATATGATTGGTAGATAGCGCTGATCATTTGCATTTGTACTAGATGCGCGTCTCTTATGCGCATTGTAACAAAAACATCCGATAAAATGGATGCGCCCACAGAATCACTTCCGGATCGATTTATTTGACGATTTCGTCCTAAATATTTGCTGTTTTGTTTCGAAATAATATATTTATTATACCGGAAAGTAACCGGCGCTCAGTCAGCGTGTAGCCGGCGAAATCGCCGGCCGCCGGGGCTTCCGGAGAACACTGCAAGGTAATGATTTTCAGATGGATGCCAACCAAATGATGACAATAACATGTTTCCCCCAAACACACGGGAGATAAGAATGTCGCATGAAGAGTTTGGGAGATAAGAATGTCGCATGAAGAGTTTGGGAGATAAGAATGTCGCATGAAGAGTTTGGGAGATAAGAATGTCGCATGAAGAGTTTGGGAGATAAGAATGTCGCATGAAGAGTTTGGGAGATAAGAATGTCGCATGAAGAGTTTGGGAGATAAGAATGTCGCATGAAGAGTTTGGGAGATAAGAATGTCGCATGAAGAGTTTGGGAGATAAGAATGTCGCATGAAGAGTTTGGGAGATAAGAATGTCGCATGAAGAGTTTGGGAGATAAGAATGTCGCATGAAGAGTTTGGGAGATAAGAATGTCGCATGAAGAGTTTGGGAGATAAGATTGCATAAGAGTTGGGAGATGATGTCGCATGAAGAGTTTGGGAGATAAGAATGTCGCATGAAGAGTTTGGGAGATAAGAATGTCGCATGAAGAGTTTGGGAGATAAGAATGTCGCATGAAGAGTTTGGGAGATAAGAATGTCGCATGAAGATTTGGGAGATAGATGTCGCATGAGAGTTTGCGAGATAAGATGTCGCATGAAGAGTTTGGGAGATAGAATGTCGCATGAAGAGTTTGTGAGATAAGAATGTCGCATGAAGAGTTTGGGAGATAAGAATGTCGATGAAGTGTTTGGGAGATAAGTCGCATGAAGAGTTTGGGAGATAAGAATGTCGCATGAAGAGTTTGTGAGATAAGAATGTCGCATGAAGAGTTTGGGAGATAAGAATGTCGCATGAAGAGTTTGTGAGAAAGAATGTCGCATGAAGAGTTTGGGAGATAAGAATGTCGCATGAAGAGTTTGCGAGATAAGAATGTCGCATGAAGAGTTTGTAAGATAAGAATGTTGCATGAAGAGTTTGTGAGATAAGAATGTCGCATGAAGAGTTTGGGAGATAAGAATGTCGCATGGAGAGTTTGTAAGATAAGAATGTCGCATGAAGAGTTTGTGAGATAAGAATGTCTGTCGCATGAAGAGTTTGTGAGATAAGAATGTCGCATGAAGAGTTTGTAAGATAAGAATGTCGCATGGAGAGTTTGTAAGATAAGAATGTCGCATGAAGAGTTTGTGAGATAAGAATGTCGCATGAAGAGTTTGTGAGATAAGAATGTCGCATGAAGAGTTTGCGAGATAAGAATGAAGAGTTTGATCTTATGATTATATGGTTAAATACTGTACATGCGCAGCAATCCGGGTACTATACAATTAAATTCCGTCATTTTACACATGATTAAAAGATGGTAAAAGCTGTGGATTTCTAGAATTACAGAATGCACCAGAACCGACGAAGCTTTCCATACTGAGTTGACTGATTCACAGAAGTTGTGATAGCGCAGTGGTAGCACGTTCACTTCAGGTGGTTATGATTGTTCCCTCAGGCAAGGCATTTAAATTGCACATTGCCTCTCCTCTCTCCCTGGATTCCATCAGGAATCATCCGAATGAGGTCTCGAGAGTGATTAATGTAAGTTGTGTAAGAACTTGTTTCACAATCAAGCTAAAATAAATGTGTATAAACTAAACTGATTCACAGCAGTTTCAGGCAGTTTGTTCCACAAGAAAATAGTTGTGAGAAAGATCGACAAAGAAAGACAAGTACTTTGAATGGAATTCAGCTTCAACTATGAGGTCAAGACAGGACATACTAAATAATACTTCTACAATCTGAATGTGCACCGGTTTACCTTGTTTAAGATTTGTGATGAAGGCGGATCTTCCAGTGATCAGGTTCCATGTGTGTAATGCACGATCTCGTCCGACTGTGAGAGCCAACTTCCCGCTGGGATGTACCGATACACAGTCCACTGCAGCTCTAAAAGATTGCATGAAGGAACACCAAGATTAAAAAAATAGGATTGAAAAATAAACTTAACCAATACTGTCATTTCATTAACTCTTTCCCCCATGGAGGCGTAGGTTTATGCACCAGTACATCTCTATGCAGATTACATGGTTATGGTGAATGGGCTTGGCTTGTTCAACATGCTTGCCCTTACCAATAGGGTACATGTATATACTTGTAAGTTGTATCTTGACTTACTGGTGTCCCTTGAAAGTTCTAAGACATTCCCATGTAAATGCTTTCCACAGACACAGATTGTTGTCTTCACTTGTGCTAAACAGAAACCCTTTATGGAACTGTAGGCTTGTTACTGTTCCTGGAATGGAAATCAAAGTGTTTACTGCATACATACTGTAGAACAAACATATTTATCGAAATAATATTTGTGTGTTTAAATTTTCAAGATTATATTTGTTCAAGAATTCATTACAGTCAAACCTGTGTTAGTGGCCACCTGTATTAAGCAGCCAGTTTCCAGATACCCACGATGTTGATTAATTATACGTTTGACCTCTATTAAGCAGCCACCTGTGCTAAGCAGCCATGCAAAAATAATCATTACAACTTAATATATACCAGTTAGTGAGTGGGTGGGTGGGGAATTAATTCATGACTTCAGGAACAGTAACGATATGACAAACCAACACATACATAGTCAGGGTTCATTCTAGGTCAGAATTTTTGGGAGAAGTGAGAAAGCGTGTGATTGCTTCCAAACTGGTGTTCTTTAATATACGTCTGCAAAATAGGGTTAAAATGTACAGTAGAACCATTAAATACAACATTTGAATAGAAGGAGTGCTTTATAATGGGCCAGTGTATCTTACTAGACAACATTTTTTTTTTTTAAGGGAGAAGTGGGGCCCCCAGAGGGCGATGTCAGGGTTCCTAGGGCGACAATTTCGCCCACATCGCCTTCTAAACTGATCCCTGCATCACAGCTGAACACTATAGGTTATTTCCCAACATTCTATGTGACCTGCGAGATCAGGATGTCATTGCCTCATTGGGCAACCAATCAAGACCATGCAAAAAAAAACAACACGAAAGTCTATCTCTATTTTCAGATTACCGGCTGGATACTGCTTTGTTGACTTCCCAGATGGAGATATAGCACAAAGGGCACAGTTGCGTCTCAATGGCAAAATAATACCTAACAGTCAACCAGTAAGATTAACTTTTATTGAGAATTGTGTACTAGTATATCATATTTTACTTTCAGCTTTCTAGCTACACACCCCGAAATTAGATAAAAGTTTAATAAAGAGGAGAAGGTGGGGCACCCTAAAATGATCCCCGATAGTGCTAAGGGATGTGTACCGACACCTGCTAAGTCATTGGACAGAGCAAATGAATGGGGTCACCCAACAAAACAATGATAGTACAAACATGTAAGCCGATACCCACTGACGATAGCATCAATTATAAAGAGAATATAGTGCGTATTATACATTTATACAATACATTTTCAATGACTAAAAAAACCAAAAGTAACATTCATTTGAATATCAACTGTACAAGAGTTCATAGTTTGCACCATTATGGCGGACACAAAGAGTTCATAGTTTGTACCATTATGGTGGACACAAAGAGTTCATAGTTTGTACCATTATGGTGGACACAGAGTTCATAGTTTGTACCATTATGGTGGACACAAAGAGTTCATAGTTCATACCATTATGGTGGACACAAAGAGTTCATAGTTTGTACCATTATGGTGGACACAAAGAGTTCATAGTTTGTACCATTATGGTGGACACAAAGAGTTCATAGTTTGTACCATTATGGTGGACACAAAGAGTTCATAGTTTGTACCATTATGGTGGACAAAGAGTTCATAGTTTGTACCATTATGGTGGACAAAGAGTTCATAGTTTGTACCATTATGGGGGACACAAAGAGTTCATAGTTTGTACCATTATGGCGGACACAAAGAGTTCATAGTTTGTACCATTATGGTGGACACAAAGAGTTCAGTTTGTACCATTATGGGGGACACAAAGAGTTCATAGTTTGTACCATTATGGTGGACACAAAGAGTTCATAGTTTGTACCATTATGGTGGACACAAAGAGTTCATAGTTTGTACCATTATGGTGGACACAAAGAGTTCATAGTTTGTACCATTATGGTGGACAAGTGAACCCATCTCTCTCCTCTTCTTGATGTTGAGCAGGCGGATCGTTTCATCTGTACTACCAGATGCAAGTACACCTTTCCCGGATATAGCAATACATTTCACACATCCAGCATGTGAATGGTCGGTGAAGCTTGCCTCTAGCTGTAATTCCTATTATATAAATAAGCATGAATTATTTTAAATGTCTTGGGTTCACGGACTACAGAGAATGTCTCTGATAATGATGTTTCAGTCTTTGGGTGAAATTAGCAATAAATTAGGCTTATTTTAGCAAAATCGGTTTGAAATCAAGATAAGAGAAAAATGTCTGCCATTTTTATTGTTTACAGCAACAATTTGTGCACCTGCAAACTGGACGTCTACAAGGAAAACATATTTGTTGCTGTTGGTCTATTTTGTCAAACCCGCACATTGTCTATTGATATGGACGAAGAGTCTGAAAAATTCATAAATTATCTACGTGACTCATCAGCAAAATTCAAGGCTAAATCAATAGCCTCTATTTCTGCTGATAATACAGCGTAATCACGTAGCCGTAATTTATAATTAAACAAGTCACTGACGACAATACAGCCTACTTTGATGCAGTCTTTAGATCCAGCTGTGTATACTAATTATTATATTGGTATATATATAACTCTGAATACATGGCTCCGATTTCATTTAATTTAAAGATGATAGGGCTGGTATTTTATTTCAGGTTTTGATGAAGATGTAAAACAACATTAGGGTTAAATGGGTCAAAGGGAGCTAGCTATATCTTATATACCGGTAAAAGGTTCATGTACATGTTTATACAAATTTATTTTAAGCTCAATTGCGAAACAAGATATTAATATTACAACATATATTAATCACTCACGATGCCTCATTCCTGATGGAATCCCTCGCCATGAAGGAGAGAGAAGAGGCAACGTGGAATTTAAATGCGTTGCCTAAGGGTACAATCGTAACGGCTCCAGCTTAGGTCGAACTCCAGGCCTTTCGCGAACGAGCTATCACGACTTCAAGATATAAATAGCTTCCTTGATGCGAGTTATATGAGGAACATATAATGCCACTGTATGTCATAATGGGGGCAAATGGAAATTTAGAATTCAATTTCTTCCGGTGTCTGACGTATTACATGTATATATTAGGTCAGACGATGATATAGTGGTCTGGGATTGAAAAAGTGTAGGGAAGCCCTTTTTAAGAGTTATGATACATGAAGCAATAGACTGAATAAACCTACACGTTAGTGGAAACACATTTTATTGATAATGTTATTCACTGTTAAAAACTCTCCCGTCGAAGATTTTTTGTTGTTGCTGACAGAACCCATGTCCGACCTAGTATGGAAATGTGACCTGCTATGGCCAATGTCTGTGGCAATTGTTTGCAAAGTATACATACATGCTGCTGCTGCAGCATAAAGTTATGTTTTATTTGAAGAACAATATAAAGACTCGGGATAGGCGTTATATTTGGACAGATTTGTACAAAATTGTTTCAGATAGGGCCATTTTACTGATCGATGCGAAATCTGACATCCCACAGAGTAGAATCCCTGTACTTAAAGGTAAAAATATAAAAAAAAATCATTGTACTGAGTAAATAATGGCATATAGGAACCTATAAGCAGGCTGGTATGTTCAAATTACCTCCCTTTATTAGTGTTAATACTTTATAATTGATATCTCTGTCCTTCAGTGTGAGTATGTTATGGTTAAAATTGCTTTTTTCATTAGGAAATAGTGTTGTTTAATTGAAACATGCTTGCAATTGGCTCCAGTAGTTATCAAGGGCCTCACAAAAAGAATTTCAGTAAAATATATGGCACAAATATGCATATTCATTGCTTTTGAGTGGTTATATTTCAGTAATTTATTAATATTTGCAACAAACTTCACCTCCCTAAGATGAAATGTCATATTTCAAGAGGCAATGCACAGTTGTAGTCCTCTCACAGTGCTTGTTCAAGACACACTAGCTAAAGTTAAATGCATATTGTAGTTACTTTTCTGCCATTTCTTACTGTCATGTGACCTACAGTAAGCTGCCTGACCCACTCAGCATTTGTAATGACCATCATTTGCCATGTTTCGTTGTCTTCCTTTTTGCCTGTGTGACATTTTTTGTGCTCCATGCAAATAAGTATTTCCTTTCAGTAGCTTCCTGGTGCAAGATTTAGTTCCATTCTTCAAAAAAACCTCGTTTGCAGGGGGGTGGGGTAAAATAATTGTTTCTAATCACCACAATGTCTTATCTAATACTATAAATGTGGCATGTCTGTCTCATGCAGACATTATTTCATATATTCATGAGAAATATTACACTGTTAGTGTAAAGATTAATATGTGACGACATTATAAATGTCTTATTTAGAGTTCTATTGCAAAAATGGCCAACAGTCTATGTTAAGCACACTGCATAGTGTCCCATTTGAAGGCATGTGCTGTGCAATGGTGATGTGGAAGACATAAGAAAGTCATATTTATGTGCAGAAATGTTTATTGTAATGGTATATATCTTTTATATTAAATGAAATGCCAAAAAAAATTGTCTTTAAGTCAGACGGTGTTATTGATATAGTGGTCTGGGATTGGTTGAAAAAGTGTAGGGAAGCCCTTAAGAGTTATTGATACATGAACTGATTGGCAGGTTCGATCCCCCGTCTGACCCTAATAAAATTAACAGTCTTTCAGACGGGACGTTAAACCGAGGTCTCGTGTCGGTGCTTTACACCGTGCACGTAAAAGAACCAGAGGAGATTCTGGAATGGGTCTCTGACTGTATCATGCACTATCCTCCAAAATCTAAAATAACTAATCTCTTCAGGAGGCGTCGCTCATATGGGCAACCGGTAGCGACGATAAATAAACGTAAAACACACACTGATTGGCTGAGTAGGTATTGTCACAAATATTGAAAATGATTTCTAAAAATTAAAATACAATATATGAGCTGCATTTTGGAATATTTAAAAATATTTGCAGACTATTTGGTGACAAATAAACAGCATATTATAAATGCAGGTGTCAGTGCAACATTCACCACCAAATTACCTTCAGAGTAGGGGGTGGGTGCCTTTAGTAGGGGTGACTATTGGGGTCAATTTTACTATTGCGATAGTATTGCGATAGTTAAAATACTATTGCGATAGTATTGCGATAGTATTGCGATAGTTGTAGGACTATTGCAATAGTATTGTGTAAATACATATTAATTAAAAAAATATTCTGTTTCGCATGGAATACACAAGTTCTGTGTATTTATTTATTAGCATGCAATTTTTTCTTTATTATCATGACATCGAACACACTGCACTAATTTACTTGTCCGTAGTGAAAAGTTGAAAACCCACTTGCCCGTATATCCGAACTTTATATGTTTAAATAATATAAACCAACCTTATTTAAAAATCGATACACAGTCCCGCTAAGTTACATGATTGTTTACCTGTCGTCTTCAATAATAAGGCTGCGTCACGTACCCGTTCCCGTATATCGATTTAGCGACCGCGTAGTATACTTGTAACTGACGCATGCGCTATAGCACTTTAAATTACCCATACCCGGGATTATGGGGGTCACATCGCCTACTTTGCTCACTATTCAGTACCAAAGAAGGCATTTTCGACAGTAGTTATTCTTATTGACAGCTGGCTTGTTTTGAGCGGAAAATACATTACATACCCACTGCATTTTACACAGTTTTTATGTGACGGGCGATAACTCTTGACATTTCCGGTTCTTATTCAGGTTATTGTCGGCTGGAAATGTTGTCCGCCACCGTTGTCGGCTGGCTTGTGTTTATTGCGGAAGTTCCGCAGGAAAATAAACAAGAACATTTGCCGATGCTTTCTCATTAAAATACGATTTAAATGCCATGGGAACATAAAGTAAATGCACTCGCCGGTATTTTTACTTGTCCACGGACAAGTTACATTCGAAAATCTACTTGCCCGGCGTAACAAATGACCGATTTCGCCATCCCTGGCAACTATCGAAACTATTGCGATAGTACTGCCGCAATAGTCAATACTATCGATGGTCATATTTACCATCGATGGTTGACTATCGTGACGCTGTCTATTGCGATGCATCGATATTTCGATGCATCGTTACACCCCTAGCCTTTAGTGGGAAATTTAAAAAAATGCAATTGGTCAACCCCATTGAAATTTTCCATTTTCCTGTGGCTCAAAGGCCATTCTGTTGAAAACTACTCTCTTTTGTGCCAAACTATTTTTGGGGAAAATCTAATGGCACTGTGTTATAATGGTGGCCTATGGAAATTGCAATAGCGGTGTCTGACCTAAATATATATACTAGTACCCCCAAACGTGCCGAATCCCTGTGTATATGAGCTGAATGTAGTTGAAAACTACTGTCTTTTGTGCCAAACTATTTTTGGGGGAAATCGAATGGCACTGTGTTATAATGGTGCCCTATGGAAATTGCAATAGCGGTGTCTGACCATTACATAACTTATTTTCTATGTCGCGAATTCATATGATATTTGCATTTATTTCGTATTACACATAGCTGTCAGTCAAAATTAGTATTACATTTTCTTCGATAAATTGAATAAAGACGTGCCTGTTCAACTTCCACAACATGGAAGCCTAGAAGTACTTCATCATACGTTCCAACAACCAATTCCATGCTGACACCCGACATGTGCTTGTGCAAACGTCATAAAACATTGTACACAAGTCTATAAGCACAAACTGTGAACATCTTAAATAGATCAATGCCCTGAAAATCAACAATATATCAATACTGTAACTAATATTAATTATATTAATATTTTCTGCAAAGTCAAATATAGTGATATCCATTCGTTTTATTGAAATCATTTTGACAATTTCTGTAGATTGTTGGAGAGTATTACGCGTGCACGAATTAAAACAACAACAAATTAACATATGTTCTCTAACTACAATAAAATACTGATTTATTTTTGCCATATACAGGTTTCCATATAAGAATGGCAATATACGATTCCAGTAGAACTCTCTGGATGGGGGATGTAAGTTTGGTATATTTAATTTGTGCAAAATAAGGTTCATGTAACTCGTTTTCGCGACATTTCCTTGCGAATTGCTATTTTCAGACACGGTGACACCTCTATTGAAATCTCGATTGGTCACCAGTAAAACGTACATTGGCATAATGTGTTCCCCAAAAGCATTTTGTCACAAAACACTGTATTTTTCAAATGATCTACCTTTGAGCCACAAGCAAATGGCAAATTTCAGTAGGGTTAGTTTTTACAAATTTATTTTAGCTTGGTTGCGAAACAAGTTCTTACAAACTTAATTACTCTTCGCATCAAGGGAGAGAGAAAAGATAACTTGGAATTTAAATGCCTTGCCTAACGGCACAATCGTAAAGGTTCCAGCGGGCTAGAACTCTGGGCCTTTTGCACAACTTCAGAAGGGTTGACTGATTCGGCGATTGCGTTATTTTAAATTTCCAACTAATGGCACCCAGCACTACTCTGAATGTAATTTGGTGGTGGATGTTGCACCGACACCTGCATTAATAATATGTTGTTTATTTTTCACCAAATAACATGAATATGGCAAAAGCCTCAAAGCAAGCATAATCATAGATCCATAGCACAGCTAAATCTAAGTGATTGAACTGTTGAAACCGCAGCCACACATGGATCCATAGCACAGCTAAATCTAAATGATTGAACTGTTGAAACCACAGCCACACATGGATCCATAGCACAGCTAAATCTAAGTGATTGAACTGTTGAAACCGCAGCCACACATGGATCCATAGCACAGCTAAATCTAAATGATTGAACTGTTGAAACCACAGCCACACATGGATCCATAGCACAGCTAAATCTAAATGATTGAACTGTTGAAACCACAACCACACATGTATAGATCCATAGCACAGCTAAATCTAAATGATTGAACTGTTGAAACCACAACCACACATGTATAGATCCATAGCACAGCTAAATCTAAATGATTAAACTGTTGAAACCACAACCACACATGTATAGATCCATAGCACAGCTAAATCTAAATGATTGAACTGTTGAAACTACAACCACACATAGATCCATAGCACAGCTAAATCTAAATGATTGAACTGTTGAAACCACAGCCAGCGCTAATAGAACTATTTTCTCCAGTAGTGTATAAACATGTATGTAAAATTAAAAAAAAGATATATCTTTCAATGTGATACTGTTACTGCTGCTGTTACTATTTCTACTGTGCAGTGCATCGATTATCAATGATTATTATAGTGTACATTTTTTTATTGATATAAAAATTGAATCAGAATTATGAAATCCTTGAAAAGATTTTGCATTATGTTTAAAAAAATATTTATGTTCATATGATGTAACTTGATTTCAATAAAAAATAAAATATAATTATGAAATATATTTTTAAAAATATTGAGGGGAAAAAATGCCTCTACTGGGATTTGAACTGGATCTGTAGGCAGGGGCGTACCCAGCCAATTTTGATGTGTACTCCAAACGAGCACCGATGGTGCGAGTGGTGTAGGGGGGTCTGGACGTCATTTGGTGCACTCTGGCGACTCTGAGAACTAATTATATTCCGATAAATACACTTGGAAAACGTATGTTTTTTATGCGGCAATTTGTAAAAATGTCTGAACTATACTGTACATCAGTGTATCGTCTGAGTTTCATATCTTTAGCTGGGTATGTGTATGAAAAGGGAGTGCATCTACATGTACGTAGATCTACCTACTTGTGTCTATACTTGTGCTTTTACTTGCAAAGAACTGCTTAGTACTGGAGCTTACCAGGAACACTGTTAACGTACTGTTGAACGATGGCGTTAAACTCAATCAAACTGCACATGCATATAGATCTACGCTGTAATTATTAATGTACTGGTAAATGAGGGTTGAGATTTTAATAGTCTGTAGACCTACATAGATACAGACAGTTGAACGCCATAAAGGTCTTTAAAGAAAGTCAAGTTTTCTCTCCTTCCTGGAGGCAAATGTTGTCATTATAGTGTCAATGTCAATTTTTTTCGTGCCTATTTTTCTTATTTTTGAAGATATGTATATGGTGTCAGTGGATAAAATGTAGGGTAGTTCTGAAATTTTGGAAATGAAGAAACAATTGGAATCCGATTTCACCAAGGCCCACAAGAAGTTTTCAAAATATGATAAACTCATAAAAATACTGACATTGAATCCATTGTCAATCACTAGTGAGTAGTGAGTGTAGTCAGTGTACGATCACGTCAGAGTTTTACTCTATTGTCTATATACATTACCACAGGTAGTCTACTAGTCTGTATAGTAGATTTTTGTTTGTTTTGAAAATGATGTGGACGCCACTGCGTATAGGCAGTTACGCGCCTGGTAGGCTAATGCTCTACTATTGTGCCAACGTTCCCAATGCATCAAACAGCATCGTAAATTTATATACATTTTTGTAGGTGCGCATGCGTTTCTGCAATTTTTTACTATTTCCAATGATGTGTTAATACATTCGTTCAATTGGCATGTATTTTATTTGCCGAAAAATGTTTATACTATACCGTAATATTGCGTTTGTTACTTTTACTCCACTATCAAATTGTGTCATTGAATGTTAATCTGGCTCATAAGAACGCTCTGGGAACTACATGTCGCCACATTAGCTCTTTCCTGTAAATCAAATTCCGGTTACCTCTTGTAACCACAAGTACTTCCCACAATGCATGTTTCCGGTACGTAGATTTTAATTTAGATACATATCGACACTCTTTCTTAACCCATTCAACACCAAGTAACTGACATAGACTGGTCCATGAAATTTTTAGACCAATTAAATTAATAAGAAAATTACATTTGGATCAGTTAATTTATCAAAATGGGTAAATTATTTTCTAAAAATTGTAATATTACTTGCAAAAAGTGCAGATCCTGATGAGACGGCTTGTCACGAGCCGGCTCATCTGGATCTACACTTTTTTGTAAGCCTATTTAGAGGTCTGCGGTGTTGAAAGGGTTAACTTGTGTTTCCATAATGCTTGTTCGCTAACAGCTTGCTATTATTCAAAAATTCTAAAATATTCCAAAATGCAGCTCATAGATTGTATTTTAATTTTTAATAGACACTCACTACATGTACATGTATGACTCACTCGTGAAAACATTAACAGCATACATGTAGGACTGTAATATGTGTTCCACATTATCATTTTCAGTTGGAGCCATACATGGATGAATTTTTCATTTTGCAAGCTTTTGAAAGTATGGGGGAACCAGCCGTGCAAGTGAAGTTGATCAACAACAAGTTCTCTGGGTATGTACATTGTATATGGGAACATACTGAAACTTATGCCAGTGTACAATGATAGCAGAAGAATAAGTTGTTATACATTGAAGAAGTCAAAAGAAATTGTCAGAAAGTCCCATCTGATTTCTGTGAAATCGTTATTCTTTGATGTGGTCTCTGGGTTTCTACAAATCAGGGTTCCCTCTGTCTGAATTTTTGTCTGCGCCACTTCTGTCACCAATTGAAAAACCACTGGAGCTAATTCGAAAAAACTAGAAGCCAACTAAGAGCAATGTAGTTCACAGATAAATATTTGAAGCCATGTATTTGACAAAACATCGTTATGTTGCGCCCAAACAAAGTTTTGCAAATTATTTTCGCCTATTCACATTATTTATCGCCAGTATTTGTTTTTCGGCGACCGGCAGCGAGAACCCTGCCAATATAAGGAATTTTCCTTTATCGTTGGTAGGGTCGGGAAGGATGATGATTTTACAAAGATTTATGGGCAAGAAAGAGAAATAAGTAGAGAAGTTGGTCGCATGTACCCAGAATTAAGGTAGGTACGTGGGGCAATTATTAGTTGTAGTTTTGTGTTGTTGTATGTTGTGTATAGATACTATATGTTACACTTCTTGAAAGATGGAACGTGTGTAGATGGTTCCTCTACTTTTGTATGCAAAACTTGTCACTAAAGTCAAACCTGCTTCAGCGGTCACCTCTATTAAGCAGCCAACCTGTATTAAGCAGCCAGTTTGCAGATTCCCAATATGTTGTTTTATTATACATTTGACCTCTATTAAGCAGCCATCTGTGTTAAGCAGCCACTTTCTGTGATTCCCTTGGCTGGCTGCTTACGACAGGTTTGACTTATAATGTAAGACACTAGGTTTGACTGTATTTGTGATGATTCTAGTTTCTTTGTGACCTGCTTATAGGACAAAGTCACCCACCCCACTTGTGAACCTACACTTGTTTATACAAATTTATATCAGCTCGATTACGAAACAAGTTATTTCAACTTATATAAATCACTCTCAAGACCTCATTCCTGATGGAATCCATCGCCACGAGGGAAAGAGAAGAGACAGCGTGGAATTTAAATGCCTTGCCTAAGGGCACAATCGTAACGGCTCCAGTGGGGCTCGAACTCCGGACCTGAAGCGAACGCGCATCCACTGCGCTATCATGACTTCCACTTCCACTTGTGTATACATTTGTTGATTGTACATCAGGGATCATTCTAGAGGGCGATGTGGGCGAAATTGTCGCCCTAGGGACCCTGACTTCGCCCTCTGGGGGCCCCACTTCTCCCTAAAAAAAACTATACAAAAAAATAATTGGGTTTTACGATTTTCAAACCAAATTGTGTCTAGTAAGATACACTGGCCCATTATAAAGCACTCCTTTTATTCAAATGTTGAATTTAATGGTTTACTGTGCATTTTAACCATATTTTGCAGAAGTATATTAAAGAACACCATTTAAGGAAGCGATCACGCACTTTCTCACTTCTCCCAAAAATTCTGACCTAGAATGAACCCTGTACATACATACCGTATACCATTTAGATTTTAGAATACAGTCAACTCTGTTCTAGTGGTCACCTGCATTGACCTGTCGAATAAAATGAACAGAATGTGCAAACAACATATATCCGGATCAGCCGCAGCGTAACGCCACATCTGATCAGGATCTATATTATTTGCTAGTGCTATTAAGTGTTTAGCTCCAGTATCCAAAATAGCAAATAGCATAGAACCTGATAAGACTCAGTGATCTGGCTCTATGCTGTTTGCAAAAGCGACTTTAATTGTGATTAGCAGGTTACACAACCACGTATCACAGGACATCACACAGGGTTCATTCTACGTCAGAATTTTTGGGAGAAGTGAGAAAGCGCGTGATTGCTTCCTTAAATGGTGTTCTTTAATATACTTCTGCAAAATAGAGTTAAAATGCACAGTACAACCATTAAATACAACATTTGAATAGGAGTGCTTTATAATGGGCCAGTGTATCTTACTAGACAACATTTTGTTTGAAAATCATAAAAACCAAAAAACATTTTTTTTTTTTTAAGGGAGAAGTGGGGCCCCCAGAGGGCGATGTCAGGGTTCCTAGGCGACAATTTCGCCCACATCGCCTTCTAAACTGATCCCTGCATCACAGCTGAACACTATAGGTTATTTCCCAACATTCTATGTGACCTGCGAGATCAGGATGTCATTGCCTCGTTGGGCAACCAATCAAGACTATGCAAAAAAAAACACACGAAAGTCTATCTCTATTTTCAGATTACCGGCTGGATACTGCTTTGTTGACTTCCCAGATGGAGATATAGCACAAAGGGCACAGTTGCGTCTCAATGGCAAAATAATACCTAACAGTCAACCAGTAAGATTAACTTTTATTGAGAATTGTGTACTAGTATATCATATTTTACTTTCAGCTTTCTAGCTACACACCCCGAAATTAGATAAAAGTTTAATAAAGATTTTCTGAAGTTCGACTTGAGTCTCATTAATGAAGCTAGATTATAAACAAGTTAAAGCAGAATTGTTTTTTTGATGGAGAAAGTTTGGTGACTGAACTGGCATGTGTGCAAACACAACATCCGAGTTAGACGTGGCACTGATAAAACATAAACAAAGGTGATCGACACCATTTTCATTTTACGTTTTTAAATGTAAATGGGTGTTGCGATAGATCACATTTATGTGTAGATGTAAAAACTTAAATGTAAATGTGTACCTCGGATGTTGCAACAGAGCGTATTTAAGTATATTGCTTCATAAAGAGGTTCTCTGTGGTTACCCTGATGACATGAAGAGATTAGACAGCCGATGGTATCCATATCTACCAAGTCGCTCGTACTTTCACCATGGAGTTGGCATGCTGTGTACAGTATGTACAGAAACAGTTGTGTGACGACTATTTTCATCTCTATTTCAGCCACACAGATTCAAGCTGAATTCTAACCAGGTTCGAGATTGTTCAAAGTAAGTGACATAGTACGATAATCAAAGAAATTTTCATATTTAGTTGAAATATCTGTTTTTTTATATACCGTAATTGTATATGTATAACACGCAGGTTTTTTCATTCAAAATCGTATCCTAAAGTCTGCTGCGTCTTATAATTCAGTTTATACTTCAAGTATATATTTTTCAGGATTCGATAACGACAAATGGCATTTTGCAACAAATGGAAATATATGTCTTAGAATTGTTTGTATGTATTTTATGTATATTATTAATTATATTATGAATGTATTTAACATTTCAGAAAAGAGTTTTCATTATTTGTTGGTGAATTATCAGATGAGGTGGATGATTATGCAGTTTTTCGAGCCTTTGTTAAAAAATACCCATCATGTCAAACAGCCAAAGGTACAGTATTACAGAACCTTCGTTATAAAATACCCGTTGTGTAATACACCCAATGGTACAGTATTACAGAACCTTTGTTATAAAATACCCGTTGTGTAATACACCCAATGGTACAGTATTACAGAACCTTCGTTATAAAATATCCGTCGTGTAATACACCCAATGGTACAGTATTACAGAACCTTCGTTATAAAATACCCGTTGTGTAAAAAGTACAGTAAAAAGTGTTCAACAGAATGACGAAATAAACTGCAGTAGTAGATCATTTTAATACTCGTACATAACATTTGCAAACCAACAATATAAATTGCTGAAAAACAAATGTCAAAATCACATGATCGTTTGCTGTTTATCATGATAAAACTAAATATGATATTTAGAGCTACACCCATGATGACGGAAGGACCAACGGTATCGAGAATTTGATCAGACTGACCATTTATTTACCGTCGGGGACGTGTGTGAGACTGTATTTCGATAAGATTTTTGTTAGGGAAGGGCTGTAACTAATGTTGCTAGAACTTGCGGTCCGACCCATTTGCCTTTATTTTATTTGTCATGTTTTGTATTCACATGTATATGTAAAATGAATCGAGCAATAAAATATGATTATACTAAATATAATTGTAAAAGACATAGATTGTACGTAGCTTTTGGCATGTATATTTCTCACTATTAATGTAAATGTCTGTTTTTCAGTTGTGTTGGATAGCAGAGGTAATTCTAAAGGATTTGGGTTTGTACGGTTCTCCGAGGAAATTGACCAGCAGAAAGCACTGATTGAGATGCAGCACACAATCGGCCTGGGTCGTAAACCAATGAGGGTCAGTCTTGCCACACCAAAAAAGTAAGATCCCGTTGATGACCCTGAGAGCTTGAGCTAGTGAATGATTTGGGAGAAACAGTCTGACTTCTCCCTGTCTTGAGCTCGGGAATTCTGACTTCTCCCTGTCTTGAGCTCGGGAATTCTGACTTCTCCCTGTCTTGAGCTCGGGAATTCTGACTTCTCCCTGTCTTGAGCTCGGGAATTCTGACTTCTCCCTGTCTTGAGCTCGGGAATTCTGACTTCTCCATGTCTTGAGCTCGGGAATTCTGACTTCTCCCTGTCTTGAGCTCGGGAATTCTGACTTCTCCCTGTCTTGAGCTCGGGAATTCTGACTTCTCCCTGTCTTGAGCTCGGGAATTCTGACTTCTCCCTGTCTTGAGCTCGGGAATTCTGACTTCTCCCTTTCTTGAGCTCGGGAATTCTGACTTCTCCCTGTCTTGAGCTCGGGAATTCTGACTTCTCCATGTCTTGAGCTCGGGAAGAAAAGAGAACCATCTCCCTTGTTTATATTCAAACCCTATTTTGAAGGTATAGCTTGAGTGGTGTGGAGTTATTGCCCTTTGAATATTGTAAAGAAGGAAGATTGTTCGCACTTGTTCTGCTAAATCCCGACTGGATTGCTACAATATTTGCAGAGAATGATCATTACCTCGTTGTGCACATCGCTGTCCTGTTCTACAGTCCATCTGAGGTTTTAAACTATTTATTTTACAACGATTGCGAAACAAGCTTTGACAACTTATATTAATCACTCTCGTTGGCGCGGATGAAAGCATAAATGTGGTCATTCGTGTGGGAGGAAAACTGGAGTACCCGGAGAGAACCCACCTGTCCGAACTGGCGACCACCGTACCATCTCACATACTTCCCGGTCCGAGGATCGAACCAGGGTTGCATTGGTGAGAAGCGAACGTGCTAATCACTGCACTAATCGGACAGCCAAACATCTGATGTTTTGATATTTCACTACCTTCCAATTCAGTACCTCCCCCCCCTCCCCAATTCCTCCGTCCTCATGATGTATCTTCAGTTCTGATGTTTCTTCAGTCCTCCTGATGTTTTCCGTGCATCCAGATGTTACGCAAGTACCACATACATTGAAGACATTGTTTGGTCATAATGTGCTACAGTAGCATTTTAATTATAACTACACAACATTTAATTATCTCCCTTTATCTGGAATTACAGAATACCAAAATACTATGTATGCATGTTAATGAAGGTATGCCCCCGATACAGCCAATCAGCGAGTCGTATATTAATGTATCAGGGGGGGGGGGTCAGTTATCCTGGTTATCGAGCCGTTTATAGAGACATGCTATAAGATCTCAGCCGTGTAGATGCTTGAAGGAATCACGCAGTCGTGATGTCTATTGGGGTTGAGGAAAGCCCTGTCTCTAATATTAATAGCGTTAATCAATAATATTTCAAATTTACCTGTGTTTGTGATGCGTAACTGTATAATAATCATAATAATAATAATGTTGATTTGTAAATGTTGATGTGTTTAGAATGAACTCCTATGACAGTGGAGGCAGTACACCTATGCACAGCACGTCTATGACAGCGAATTATCAAAGTAACCAAAATAAAGCTTATACAGACTACTATCAACAGTATTATCAACAATACTACAACCAATACTACGCCTCACAGCAGCCGCCGACAACACAGCCGCCACCTGTAAATATAAACACTTAAATCTCTTTAAATTCGATTTCACTTATGTATGTTGCATTATCCAGATTTCGATATTCAACATGCTTATACAAATTTGTTTTAGCTCGATTGCGAAACAAGTTATTACAACTTATATTAATCACTCTCGAGATCTCATTCCTGATGGAATCCATCGCCACGAGGGAGAGAGAAGAAGCAACATGGAATTTAAATGCCTTGCCTAAGGGCACAATCGTAACGGCTCCAGCAGGGCTCGAACTCCAGACTTTTCGCACCTGAAGCGAACGTGCATCCACTGCGCTATCACGACTTCTACGCTATTCAACATGCAGATTAGCAATTGAACTCTGCATGCTGGGTAAAATAAAGGCTATAAATAATTTAAACAATTGTAGCAGACAACAATTCATTAATGTATTTTTGTTATTTGTAACTGAAAACTCTGGAAATATGTTGTCATGGAAATATCACTAGAATTGTGTTGTAGCGACACAGTTCTAGGGAAATTCCATGACATATTTCGGTGTTATTTTCACTGCTAGCATGCAGAGTTAATCGAAATCAAACCTGTGTTAAGCAGACAATCAAAGGAAGTAAGGAAAATGGCTGCTTGACACAGGTGGCTGCATAATACAGGTATAATATATACATGTAATACAATGCCAGTTTGTGAATCTATAAATTGGCTGCTTAATACAGGTTGGCTGATTAATAGAGGTGATCAGCAGGTCTTATTGTACCGTCCATGCTCGCCTATAAGACAAGTTTACCACCAGATTATGGCCTTAAAATGGCTTCCCATCTTGTAAGCGAGTGCTAAAAAATAAATACAAAAAAAGGTTTTTTTGGTGTTTTTTTTAATTTGTGAAACGGTATCCATAATTACGTTTTAGAAAAGAAAGCTCTTGCACTCTCCAAACATGCAATTTATCCATGGTCTGGTGTCCATTTTATCAACCCGTCCTATATGCAAGAGCATGCCAAAACCCACACATTTCAGGACCAAAGTAGGCAGGTCGTCTTACAGGCGAGAACGGTATCTCATAGGTGAGATCGGTATCTCATAGGCGAGATCGGTATCTTATAGGTGAGATCGTTATCTTATTGGCGAGATCGGTATCTTATAGGCGAGATCGGTATCTTATAGGCGAGATCGTTATCTTATAGGCGAGATCGTTATCTCATAGGCGAGATCGGTATCTTATAGGCGAGATCGTTATCTTATAGGCGAGATCGTTATCTCATAGGCGAGATCGGTATCTTATAGGCGAGATCGTTATCTCATAGGCGAGATCGGTATCTTATAGGCGAGATCGGTATATTATTGGCGAGATCGGTATCTTATAGGCGAGATCGGTATCTTATAGGCGAGATCGGTATCTTATAGGCGAGATAGGTATCTCATAGGCAAGATCAGTATCTCATAGGCGAGATCGGTATCTCATAGGCGAGATCGGTATCTTATAGGTGAGATCGTTATCTTATTGGCGAGATCGGTATCTCATAGGTGAGATCATTATCTTATAGGCGAGATCGGTATCTCATAGGCGTGAGATCATTATCTCATATGTGGGATCGGTATCTCATAGGCGAGATCGTTATCTTATAGGCGATATCGTTATCTTATAGGTGAGATCGGTATCTTATAGGAGAGATCGGTATCTCATAGGCGAGATCGGTATCTTATAGGTGAGATCGTTATCTTATAGGAGAGATCGGTATCTCATAGGCGAGATCAGTATCTTATAGGTGAGATCGTTATCTTATAGGCGAGATCGGTATCTCATAGGCGAGATCGGTATCTTATAGGCGAGATCATTATCTTATAGGCAGTATCTTATAGGCGAGATCGGTATCTTATAGGCGAGATCGGTATCTTATAGGCGAGATGGCGTGTGATGGCGCAGTGGTAGCGCGTTTGCTTCAAATGCGAATTGTCTAGAGTTCGAGCCCCGTTGGAGCCGATACGATTGTGCCATTACGCAAGGCATTTAAATTCCACGTTAACGCTTCTCTCTCCCTCTTGTTGATGGATTCCATCAGGAATGAGGTCTCGAGAGTGATTAATATAAGCTGTAAGAATTATATCTTACATTGATATACTATAAACTCAATATGTACCTAAATAATTATATTACTGTTCCTGCCCATAACTGATTCACATGTAATTTTATTGTTTTCATTTGTAACATTCTCCTGTTGTATGAAATATATATATACATTTACCGTAATGGTTTATATAAGACGCACTTTTTCCCTCCAAAATAGTATCCAAAAGTCTGCTGCGTCTTATACTCTAGTTTAGAACTAAAATCCATTGGTATTCACATTCTTAGTTATACGAAAATGTATATCATATTTCAGCATCCTTGAAATAAGCACTATACTTTTAGGTTTGTAAAAAACGACCATAGTAGTATTATTAAATTTTACATGTTTAGCTATTAAACTATATAGCTAAATATTTAGCTATTTATCCTTGAACTATAATACTAATGAATATTAAAACAAACTAAGCTTCTCTTTAAAAAAAATAAAAAATAACTTAATAAAATATGATAATTATGATAATCTTCACTTTGCTTAAGATACCACGTGTAGGACTCATGTTTCATGTTGTCATTACATTACATGTTATGTTTATATACTATTTATAATAGACTAGAAGCACTGTAATTTTGCTTAATGTTGAATAACTGTTGTTGTTGTTGTTGTTGTTGTATTAAGACCACTGCCGAAATAGACTATACTGTTATACCATATTTGATCATGGGTAATTTTTTACCTACTTCAAATGTTATATTGTTTGTTTGTATTTGATGGAATAAAATTATTCTATGCAGCATGTCCATCACCGCGACAATTTATAAATTTATGAAATGTAGCAAGCAAATATATTGTGTACAATGACTATGATCGTTATATTACAGCAAACACCGCAGTATTACAGCAATCTGGAGGATGATCAAAATGTTTTAGAAGGTACGTTTTCACGCGTTGCCATAAATGTTATTCCTGAAACAGCTTACGGAGCCTCCGTGGCCGAGTGATTACGATCGTTCAATTCACCTGCATCTCACAACTGTAGATTTGAATCTCACAGATCTTGTCCAATTCTTTCACATACGGAAGTTATTCAGCTGGCTCGAGGAAGGTTGGTGGTTTAATGGGTGCCCACTTGTGCCTGTAATACTGTGAGAAAGGGCGGAAGGTTGGTGGTTTAATGGGTGCCCACTTGTGCCTGTAATACTGTGAGAAAGGGAGGAAGGTTGGTGGTTTAATGGGTGCCCACTTGTGCCTGTAATACTGTGAGAAAGGGAGGAAGGTTGGTGGTTTAATGGGTGCCCACTTGTGCCTGTAATACTGTGAGAAAGGGAGGAAGGTTGGTGGTTTAATGGGTGCCCACTTGTGCCTGTAATACTGTGAGAAAGGGAGGAAGGTTGGTGGTTTAATGGGTGCCCACTTGTGCCTGTAATACTGTGAGAAAGGGAGGAAGGTTGGTGGTTTAATGGGTGCCCACTTGTGCCTGTAATACTGTGAGAAAGGGAGGAAGGTTGGTGGTTTAATGGGTGCCCACTTGTGCCTGTAATACTGTGAGAAAGGGAGGAAGGTTGGTGGTTTAATGGGTGCCCACTTGTGCCTGTAATACTGTGAGAAAGGGAGGAAGGTTGGTGGTTTAATGGGTGCCCACTTGTGCCTGTAATACTGTGAGAAAGGGAGGAAGGTTGGTGGTTTAATGGGTGCCCACTTGTGCCTGTAATACTGTGAGAAAGGGAGGAAGGTTGGTGGTTTAATGGGTGCCCACTTGTGCCTGTAATACTGTGAGAAAGGGAGGAAGGTTGGTGGTTTAATGGGTGCCCACTTGTGCCTGTAATACTGTGAGAAAGGGAGGAAGGTTGGTGGTTTAATGGGTGCCCACTTGTGCCTGTAATACTGTGAG
>CM026397.1:35856172-36009881 GCA_014843695.1 Archivesica marissinica | reverse complement strand
ATACTGTGAGAAAGGGAGGAAGGTTGGTGGTTTAATGGGTGCCCACTTGTGCCTGTAATACTGTGAGAAAGGGCGGAAGGTTGGTGGTTTAATGGGTGCCCACTTGTGCCTCTAATACTGTGAGAAAGGGAGGAAGGTTGGTGGTTTAATGGGTGCCCACTTGTGCCTGTAATACTGTGAGAAAGGGAGGAAGGTTGGTGGTTTAATGGGTGCCCACTTGTGCCTGTAATACTGTGAGAAAGGGAGGAAGGTTGGTGGTTTAATGGGTGCCCACTTGTGCCTGTAATACTGTGAGAAAGGGAGGAAGGTTGGTGGTTTAATGGGTGCCCACTTGTGCCTGTAATACTGTGAGAAAGGGAGGAAGGTTGGTGGTTTAATGGGTGCCCACTTGTGCCTGTAATACTGTGAGAAAGGGAGGAAGGTTGGTGGTTTAATGGGTGCCCACTTGTGCCTGTAATACTGTGAGAAAGGGAGGAAGGTTGGTGGTTTAATGGGTGCCCACTTGTGCCTGTAATACTGTGAGAAAGGGAGGAAGGTTGGTGGTTTAATGGGTGCCCACTTGTGCCTGTAATACTGTGAGAAAGGGAGGAAGGTTGGTGGTTTAATGGGTGCCCACTTGTGCCTGTAATACTGTGAGAAAGGGAGGAAGGTTGGTGGTTTAATGGGTGCCCACTTGTGCCTGTAATACTGTGAGAAAGGGAAGAAGGTTGGTGGTTTAATGGGTGCCCACTTGTGCCTGTAATACTGTGAGAAAGGGAGGAAGGTTGGTGGTTTAATGGGTGCCCACTTGTGCTTCTAATACTGTGAGAAAGGGAGGAAGGTTGGTGGTATAATGGGTGCCCACTTGTGCCTCTAATACTGTGAGAAAGGGCGGAAGGTTGGTGGTTTAATGGGTGCCCACTTGTGCCTGTAATACTGTGAGAAAGGGCGGAAGGTTGGTGGTTTAATGGGTGCCCACTTGTGCCTCTAATACTGTGAGAAAGGGAGGAAGGTTGGTGGTTTAATGGGTGCCCACTTGTGCCTGTAATACTGTGAGAAAGGGAGGAAGGTTGGTGGTTTAATGGGTGCCCACTTGTGCCTGTAATACTGTGAGAAAGGGCGGAAGGTTGGTGGTTTAATGGGTGCCCACTTGTGCCTGTAATACTGTGAGAAAGGGCGGAAGGTTGGTGGTTTAATGGGTGCCCACTTGTGCCTGTAATACTGTGAGAAAGGGCGGAAGGTTGGTAGTTTAATGGGTGCCCACTTGTGCCTGTAATACTGTGAGAAAGGGCGGAAGGTTGGTGGTTTAATGGGTGCCCACTTGTGCCTCTAATACTGTGAGAAAGGGAGGAAGGTTGGTGGTTTAATGGGTGCCCACTTGTGCCTCTAATACTGTGAGAAAGGGCACCTGTCGTCTTCCTTCTCCAAGTATATATTGGCAAGTTTCTAATGACCTTAGTGTGAACCTAATCTGGAAAACAAACTGAATCAGCTGAATGGTTAGTACATTGAATGGTTAGTACATTGGATGGTTAGTACATTGAATGGTTAGTACATTGAATGGGTAGTACATCGAAAGGGTAGTACATTGAATGGTTAGTACATTGAATGGGTAGTACATTGAATGGGTAGTACATTGAATGGTTAGTACATTGAATGGGTAGTACATTGAATGGGTAGTACATTGAATGGTTAGTACATTGAATGGTTAGTACATTGAATGGGTAGTACATTGAATGGGTAGTACATTGAATGGTTAGTACATTGAATGGTTAGTACATTGACTGGCTAGTACATTGAATGGTTAGTACATTGAAAGGGTAGTACATTGAATGGTTAGTACATTGACTGGCTAGTACATTGAATGGCTAGTACATTGACTGGCTAGTACATTGAATGGCTAGTACATTGAAAGGGTAGTACATTGAATGGGTAGTACATTGAATGGTTAGTACATTGAATGGTTAGTACATTGAATGGGTAGTACATTGAATGGTTAGTACATTGAATGGGTAGTACATTGACTGGGTAGTACATTGAATGGGTAGTACATTGAATGGCTAGTACATTGAATGGGTAGTACATTGAATGGGTAGTACATTGACTGGGTAGTACATTGAATGGTTAGTACATTGAATGGGTAGTACATTGAATGGGTAGTACATTGAATGGGTAGTACATTGAATGGGTAGTACATTGAATGGCTAGTACATTGAATGGTAGTACATTGAATGGTAGTACATTGAATGGTAGTACATTGAATGGCTAGTACATTGAATGGCTAGTACATTGAATGGCTAGTACATTGAATGGCTAGTACATTGAATGGGTAGTACATTGAATGGGTAGTACATTGAATGGTAGTACATTGAATGGTAGTACATTGAATGGGTAGTACATTGAATGGTTAGTACATTGAATGGGTAGTACATTGAATGGGTAGTACATTGAATGGGTAGTACATTGACTGGGTAGTACATTGAATGGTTAGTACATTGAATGGGTAGTACATTGAATGGGTAGTACATTGAATGGGTAGTACATTGACTGGGTAGTACATTGAATGGCTAGTACATTGAATGGCTAGTACATTGAATGGCTAGTACATTGAATGGGTAGTACATTGAATGGGTAGTACATTGACTGGTTAGTACATTGAATGGGTAGTACATTGAATGGGTAGTACATTGAATGGGTAGTACATTGAATGGGTAGTACATTGACTGGGTAGTACATTGAATGGTTAGTACATTGAATGGGTAGTACATTGAATGGGTAGTACATTGAATGGGTAGTACATTGACTGGGTAGTACATTGAATGGCTAGTATATTGAATGGCTAGTACATTGAATGGCTAGTACATTGAATGGTTAGTACATTGAATGGTTAGTACATTGAATGGGTAGTACATTGAATGGGTAGTACATTGACTGGTTAGTACATTGAATGGGTAGTACATTGAATGGGTAGTACATTGAATGGCTAGTACATTGAATGGTTAGTACATTGAATGGTTAGTACATTGAATGGGTAGTACATTGAATTGGTAGTACATTGATGGCTAGTACATTGAATGGGTAGTACATTGAATGGGTAGTACATTGACTGGTTAGTACATTGAATGGGTAGTACATTGAATGGCTAGTACATGAATGGCTAGTACATTGAAGGTAGTACATTGAATGGGTAGTACATGATGGTAGTACATTGAATGGCTAGTACATTGAATGGCTAGTACATTGAATGGTAGTACATTGAATGGGTAGTACATTGACTGGGTAGTACATTGAATGGCTAGTACATTGAATGGGTAGTACATTGAATGGGTAGTACATTGAATGGGTAGTACATTGACTGGCTAGTACATTGAATGGGTAGTACATTGAATGGGTAGTACATTGAATGGGTAGTACATTGACTGGGTAGTACATTGAATGGTTAGTACATTGAATGGGTAGTACATTGAATGGCTAGTACATTGAATGGTTAGTACATTGAATGGCTAGTACATTGAATGGGTAGTACATTGAATGGGTAGTACATTGAATGGGTAGTACATTGAATGGGTAGTACATTGAATGGGTAGTACATTGAATGGTTAGTACATTGAATGGGTAGTACATTGAATGGGTAGTACATTGAATGGTTAGTACATTGAATGGTTAGTACATTGAATGGGTAGTACATTGAATGGGTAGTACATTGAATGGGTAGTACATTGAATGGGTAGTACATTGAATGGGTAGTACATTGACTGGGTAGTACATTGAATGGGTAGTACATTGAATGGGTAGTACATTGAATGGGTAGTACATTGAATGGTTAGTACATTGAATGGTTAGTACATTGAATGGGTAGTACATTGAATGGTAGTACATTGAATGGGTAGTACATTGAATGGTTAGTACATTGAATGGTTAGTACATTGAATGGTTAGTACATTGAATGGGTAGTACATTGACTGGTTAGTACATTGAATGGGTAGTACATTGAATGGGTAGTACATTGAATGGCTAGTACATTGAATGGTTAGTACATTGAATGGTTAGTACATTGAATGGGTAGTACATTGAATGGGTAGTACATTGAATGGTTAGTACATTGAATGGGTAGTACATTGAATGGGTAGTACATTGACTGGTTAGTACATTGAATGGGTAGTACATTGAATGGGTAGTACATTGACTGGCTAGTACATTGACTGGCTAGTACATTGAATGGTTAGTACATTGAATGGGTAGTACATTGAATGGGTAGTACATTGAATGGTTAGTACATTGAATGGGTAGTACATTGAATGGGTAGTACATTGACTGGTTAGTACATTGAATGGGTAGTACATTGAATGGGTAGTACATTGAATGGGTAGTACATTGAATGGTTAGTACATTGAATGGTTAGTACATTGAATGGTTAGTACATTGAATGGGTAGTACATTGAATGGGTAGTACATTGAATGGTTAGTACATTGAATGGGTAGTACATTGAATGGGTAGTACATTGAATGGTTAGTACATTGAATGGTTAGTACATTGAATGGGTAGTACATTGAATGGGTAGTACATTGAATGGTTAGTACATTGAATGGGTAGCACATTGAATGGGTAGTACATTGACTGGCTAGTACATTGAATGGTTAGTACATTGAATGGGTAGTACATTGACTGGCTAGTACATTGAATGGTTAGTACATTGAATGGTTAGTACATTGAGGTAGTACATTGATGGTAGTACATTGAATGGTTAGTACATTCAATGGGTAGTACATTGAATGGGTAGTACATTGACTGGTTAGTACATTGAATGGTTAGTACATTGAATGGGTAGTACATTGAATGGTTAGTACATTGAATGGGTAGTACATTGAATGGGTAGTACATTGACTGGTTAGTACATTGAATGGGTAGTACATTGAAAGGGTAGTACATTGAATGGTTAGTACATTGAATGGGTAGTACATTGAATGGGTAGTACATTGAATGGTTAGTACATTGAATGGTTAGTACATTGAATGGTTAGTACATTGACTGGCTAGTACATTGAATGGTTAGTACATTGAAAGGGTAGTACATTGAATGGTTAGTACATTGACTGGCTAGTACATTGAATGGCTAGTACATTGACTGGCTAGTACATTGAATGGGTAGTACATTGAATGGTTAGTACATTGAATGGTTAGTACATTGAATGGTTAGTACATTGAATGGGTAGTACATTGAATGGGTAGTACATTGACTGGTTAGTACATTGACTGGCTAGTACATTGAATGGGTAGTACATTGACTGGTTACTACATTGACTGGTTACTACATTGGATGGTTACTACATTGGATGGTTACTACATTGGATGGCTAGTACATTGAACGGGTAGTACATTGAATGGTTAGTACATTGAATGGTTAGTACATTGAATGGTATACATTGAATGGTAGTACATTGAATGGTTAGTACATTGAATGGTTAGTACATTGAATGGCTAGTACATTGAATGGCTAGTACATTGAATGGTTAGTACATTGAATGGTTAGTACATTGAATGGTTAGTACATTGACTGGCTAGTACATTGAATGGCTAGTACATTGACTGGCTAGTACATTGAATGGTTAGTACATTGAATGGCTAGTACATTGACTGGCTAGTACATTGAATGGTTAGTACATTGAAAGGGTAGTACATTGACTGGCTAGTACATTGAATGGTTAGTACATTGACTGGCTAGTACATTGAATGGCTAGTACATTTACTGGCTAGTACATTGAATGGTTAGTACATTGACTGGCTAGTACATTGACTGGCTAGTACATTGAATGGTAGTACATTGATGGTATACATTGACTGGTTATACATTGATGGTTATACATTGTGGTATACATTGATGGCTAGTACATTGAAGGTAGTACATTGAATGGTTAGTACATTGATGGCTAGTACATTGAACGGTTAGTACATTGAATGGTTACTACATTGACTGGTACTACATTGATGGTACTACATTGATGGTTACTACATTGATGGCTAGTACATTGAACGGGTAGTACATTGAATGGTAGTACATTGAATGGTTAGTACATTGAATGGTAGTACATTGAATGGTTAGTACATTGAATGGCTAGTACATTGAATGGTTAGTACATTGAATGGTTAGTACATTGAAAGGGTAGTACATTGAATGGCTAGTACATTGAATGGTTAGTACATTGACTGGCTAGTACATTGAATGACTAGTACATTTACTGGCTAGTACATTGACTGGCTAGTACATTGACTGGCTAGTACATTGAATGGCTAGTACATTGAATGGTTAGTACATTGAATGGCTAGTACATTGAATGGTTAGTACATTGGCATAAGCTGTATTGCTATATGTATTCATATAAACACAGATGTGAAATGGCAAGAATCCGGCCATGTTTGCCTGTTGCGGAAATTGGCGACTCTCAGTAAATCAAACTTGGTTGGACACTTGTCAGTCATTGTATTGCACGTGTATGCCCAACATTGTCTGTTATATTTACATGAATGAGAGATTGTATGAAAGTATGCATTTAAACAATGCATTGGCTCTTTGCCGTCCTAGTGATCTCTCTGCACATTGACATTAGTAATCTCTTGACAGACAGACAGACGTTTATACTTCAGAAGTTTGGAGTTTTTATGCCTTTGAACCTGTTTCTGAAACTTTTGACACTGTGTCCCTAAAATGAAAGTATACAACGAACTTAGACCAGGAATTTATGATATGTATCTCCTCTGACAGTTTCGTTTTGTTTATTATAGAACCAGAACTCGAAATAGATGTAGACAAATACAACAGGGAATACATGGCGCAAAGTGAGGTAAGTGGGAGATAGATATAGTCAACAGGGAATACATGGCACAACGTGAGGTAAGTGTGAGATAGATATAGTCAACAGGGAATACATGGCACAAAGTGAGGTAAGTGGGAGATAGATATAGTCAACAGGGAATACATGGCACAAAGTGAGGTAAGTGGGAGATAGATATAGTCAACAGGGAATACATGGCACAAAGTGAGGTAAGTGTGAGATAGATATAGTCAACAGGGAATACATGGCACAAAGTGAGGTAAGTGTGAGATAGATATAGTCAACAGGGAATACATGGCACAAAGTGAGGTAAGTGTGAGATAGATATAGTCAACAGGGAATACATGGCACAAAGTGAGGTAAGTGTGAGATAGATATAGTCAACAGGGAATACATGGCACAAAGTGAGGTAAGTGTGAGATAGATATAGTCAACAGGGAATACATGGCACAAAGTGAGGTAAGTGTGAGATAGATATAGTCAACAGGGAATACATGGCACAAAGTGAGGTAAGTGTGAGATAGATATAGTCAACAGGGAATACATGGCACAAAGTGAGGTAAGTGTGAGATAGATATAGTCAACAGGGAATACATGGCACAAAGTGAGGTAAGTGTGAGATAGATATAGTCAACAGGGAATACATGGCACAAAGTGAGGTAAGTGTGAGATAGATATAGTCAACAGGGAATACATGGCACAAAGTGAGGTAAGTGTGAGATAGTCAACAGGGAATACATGGCACAAAGTGAGGTAAGTGTAAGATAGTCAACAGGGAATACATGGCACAAAGTGAGAAATGATATAGTTAACAGGAATCTAGCACAACTGAGGTTGAAGCAGGGGATAATGCACAAAGATACTGAGTGTGGGAACAGGGGTAATGACAAAGTAAATACCTGATACTGAGGTGTGGGAAGCAGGGGTGGATAATGCTAGCAAATACTGATACTGAGGTGTTGGAAGCAGGGGTGGATAATGCTAGCAAACACTGATACTGAGGTGTGGGAAGCAGGGGTGGATAATGCTAGCAAATACTGATACTGAGGTGTGGGAAGCAGGGGTGGATAATACAAGCAAATACTGATACTGAGGTGTGGGAAGCAGGGTTGGATAATGCTAGCAAATACTGATACTGAGGTGTGGGAAGCAGGGTTGGATAATGCTAGCAAATACTGATACTGAGGTGTGGGATACAGGGGTGGATAATACAAGCAAATACTGATACTGAGGTGTGGGAAGCAGGGGTGGATAATACAAGCAAACACTGATACTGGGGTGTGGGAAGCAGGGGTGGATAATGCTAGCAAATACTGATACTGAGGTGTGGGATACAGGGGTGGATAATACAAGCAAATACTGATACTGAGGTGTGGGAAGCAGGGGTGGATAATGCTAGCAAACACTGATACTGAGGTGTGGGAAGCAGGGGTGGATAATGCTAGCAAACACTGATACTGAGGTGTGGGAAGCGGGTGGATAATGCTAGCAAATACTGATACTGAGGTGTGGGAAGCAGGGGTGGATAATGCTAGCAAATACTGATACTGAGGTGTGGGAAGCAGGGGTGGATAATGCTAGCAACTACTAATACTGAGGTGTGGGAAGCAGGGGTGGATAATGCTAGCAAATACTGATACTGAGGTGTGGGAAGCAGGGGTGGATAATGCTAGCAAATACTAATACTGAGGTGTGGGAAGCAGGGGTGGATAATACAGGCAAATACTTGTATTGGGGGTGGATAATCCAGATAATTACTGTAAGATGAGTTATCTACCTTTAATATTACTCTATTTGAAAAATGTCGAAAATGTGGGATATCGAGGTTGCATAGTGTTTGTTTGATTAATACACATACCGACGTACATTATGATTTCAGGAAATATTTGATGTTCTGGAGGATTCACGGTGGCACCCGATGGACCAGTGGAACTCCACTGTACCGGCGACAGCGAGGTGAAACTTTATACAAACTGGTGTTGGTTAACTAGGCTACAGGCATGGTACTTCCCGAGGTGGTGCGAGGCTTAAATCTCAACATACGTGCTATATTGAATGTACTGGTCACAGATTGTTATTGTTTTCTATAAAAAATCTGAAATGTTCTGGAATGGAGTTGAGTTTTACCTTGAATTGACAAGTGTGGAAAACTTTATGACGTCCCCCTAACGAAGACAGTTATTGTTAGCCATTTTTGACAGGAATATTCCGGTCTGTGAATCTCTGTGAATTTTTAGTGGATTTACCCTCGTTTTGGTCAAAATCATGAAAAATAAATACATTGATTGTACAGTCAAACCTGTCTTAAGCAGCCAGCCAAGCTAGTAAGAGTAAGCGGCTGCTTAGCACAGGTGGCTGCTTAATACAGGTCAAATGGATAGTAAAACAACATATTTGGTATCTTGAAAGTGACTGCTTAATACAGGTCGGCTGCTTAATGGAGGTGACCACTAACACAGGTTTGACTGTATTGTCAGATTTAGTCTTAAGTTGTTTAGAAAGATTTGTTTTCACTTTATCGGTAGGGGTTTTCCAGTATTTTAGCAAATGTCCTCTTTTTTCACAATTTTCCATTCATCGTCCTGAATATTAAACAAAAGGCAACCAATGTACTAATGTCAACATTATTGATCACTAGCTGTAGGTGAATGCAATCTTTTTATTATTGGTCTGTGGTTCTACCTGGGACTCGGTGTGAACATATAAAGATGTTCAAAATATTGCTTGATTTCCTTATACAGTAATTAAACTGCAATTTAAATATTCATTTTTAATACGATGTTTATGTTTGATGTCTGCCCAAATACTGTGTGTAATGCATCAACTAAGTCCATTAAAATTCTGCTCCTTGTCACTGATGTTAGAACCTTACATCATCGAGATGCACGAGGTACTGAAGATAATCAGCCATGCAAGATTATTGTATGAACATTATGACCAAAATTGTTGGGGTTTTTTTGCGAGCGGAATGGCGGGGCGCTCCGTGAGTGTAAGATCCTTTTTATCACTACTCTGCGCAGTAGTAAATAGTCCCTAATGAGCCTTATTACATCTCAAGGAAATCGGTAAGATGCATCTGTACGCCGTAGTAAATAGTCCCTAATGAGCCTTATTACATCTCAAGGAAATCAGTAAGATGCATCTGTACGCCATAGTAAATAGTCCCTAATGAGCCTTATTACATCTCAAGGAAATCAGTAAGATGCATCTGTATGCCATAGTAAATAGTCCCTAATGAGCCTTATTACATCTCAAGGAAATCAGTAAGATGCATCCGTACGCCGTAGTAAATAGTCCCTTATGAGCCTTATTACATCTCAAGGAAATCAGTAAGATGCATCCGTACGCCATAGTAAATAGTCCCTTATGAGCCTTATTACATCTCATGGAAATCAGTAAGATGCATCCGTACGCCGTAGTAAATAGTCCCTTATGAGCCTTATTACATCTCAAGGAAATCAGTAAGATGCATCTGTGCGCCATAGTAAATAGTCCCTAATGAGCCTTATTACATCTCAAGGAAATCAGTAAGATGCATCCGTACGCCATAGTAAATAGTCCCTAATGAGCCTTATTACATCTCAAGGAAATCAGTAAGATGCATCTGTACGCCGTAGTAAATAGTCCCTTATAATCAAATAACTCCATACAAATAATACTCTTCAAAACATGGTTGGTGACCGTGACCTCTAAGGTCAAGGTCAATGTGATAAAAACTCTAAATCTCTTCCAATGAATGCTCATAGAGTTGTGTAACTTGAAACAATAAATCAATAAAGGATAGGATAACTTGGTTAACCTTGTAATAATAACTGTATATCTCTTTCAATGGACACTTGTGAATCTTGAAGCGTTTATATAATCGGAGGATTCTGTGGCGAAATGATTGGTGACCTTGACATCTTCAATGGATGCTCAGAAGTTAATTAAGCATGAAGAAATGAATCAGTATAGGATACTATTTTTCTGCAGGTGGTTGCTTGCCGTGACCTTGTTATGTCAAGGTTACTTTAATTAAAACGGAATCCCATCATTGTATTGTCTTGTATTAGTTGTAAAACTTCTGACGTTTAAAGTTCTGACAATATGTGTCTTGTCCACTTGGTGTATTTAAGATGTGTACGTAGTCCAAATCAATTGGCATGGGCATCCATGACCGAGTGATTACAGACTTCAAATCACTTGCCCCTCATTGCTGTATGTTCGAATCCCACTGGGGGTATACAATTATTTCATGTGACGAAGCTATCCAGCTTGTGGAAGGTCAGTGGTTCTACCTGGGTATGCTATATGACCTAATGTGTCTGTGAATTTAAACTCCAAAATCAACTATTTGGATCAATACTGTAGGAGTTTATGCCATAACGGTACAATGAGAGACATTACTGGTTTTTCTATTACCTCCCTTGATGGATAGTCGGATTTATCCTGAAATGTATATTTGTCCTTTTAGTTGGAATCCTTTGTTTTTATTGTTGTCATCAAACCAGATGTTGCGTTAGGATAAATGTAATTTTATCAAAAACATGTTAATTAATTGAACCAATTTTGACAGTAAGGTATCCATTGGATATGCTAAAGGATATCTGTCGAGATTTAATAATTTCATAATTATAAGACGAGAATACGGATAAAAATGGAAAACATGTGGTGCAAAGGAAACAACGATAAAAACAGAGGAAACCAATTAAGAGGACCAATATACTTTTAGGAGTATTCAGGGGCAGTAACTGACTAATGTTTCTCATTCAATATTGCTGGTATTAGCGGGAAATCCCAATATAGCTGGACAGGTAGATGAATGTTTTAATGTATATGTACTTGATCTGCCAATGACAAGCACAATTTACACCTGATGATGCTCACAGATGCTAGTAGACGAAGAAGGAGTTCTTGCCACAATGTTAATATGTGTCCTGATAATAATGGTATTCACTTGTCTTATTTATGTCACAGATGTAGAACTAGTTTCATAAATCTGAAGGAAAGGTTTCATACCACAAGGTTCATATGTGCAGTCATGCAATATGTACAAAAGCGGCATAACTCTATATAAAAAATAGCAACAAACCTGAACGTCTCGATAATATGCCCTTGTCCACTTCATATGGAAGATGTATACCTAATCTCAAAGTCAACTGGATGAAAGGGGCATAACTCAATAAGCTTTAAAGCGACATTGCATCGCACACTACCCCCCCACCCCCAAATAAGTATAAATAGCATTCCTACTAGAAATTCTTTCGAAATAATTCGAACACTAATTTTCAATCATTAAACAAGCGTTCTTGTGGTTTACAAACTCTTGAAAGTGAAAGTAGGATTTCATATTTATACACGCGTTGTATTACCCATGTATGTTGACCATATTTACATTGTTTTGTTATGTCAACAAATGTCGTATACGACTCTTGTTTATTAGTTGAAATACGCAGATTATGTTACATTTATTTGAATAAAAATGATACCATATAATAGGAAATTACATTCTGTAGAAATTTGCTTTTTCATCGATGTAATGTCGCTTTAAGCTTTCGATTAAATCCATTTTCATTCTGTATACAATAGATATGTACTGTACATTATGAATGAATAAATATGTTTAAACCAACTGGATGAAACTAGGAAGTTGAGGCCTCAAGGTTCATATGTGCTATATTATAATATAGTCGAGTAAAACAAATGGGGCATAGCTTGAGAATAAGTAATCAGATATGAAAGTCCTGACGGTATGTGCGTGTTGTTAATGTATACCAAGTTTGAATTTCACTTGAATGAGAACTGCAGGAGTGATACCCTAAGGATATATCACGGACACTATACAAATGGATCTGTAGTTCAGTGGTAACACGCTGGACTGGTAATCCAGGGATCGCTGGTTCGATCCCCCGTCTGACTAATAAAATGAACAGTCTTTCAGATGGGACGTTAAACCGAGGTCTTGTGTCGGTGTTGTACACAGTGCACGTAAAAGAACCAGAGGAGACTCTGGAATGGGTCTCTGTTTGTATCATGCACTATCCTCCAAAAATCTAAAATGACTAATCTCTTAAGGAGGCGTCGCTCATATGGCCAACCGGTAGCAACGATAAATAAACGTAAAACACACACACGGACACTATATGCCTTCTGGCTCTCCTGATATCATGGGCATTATGCATTGATTTCCTGTCGGATTTTTCGAACATTGGAGTAATTTTGGGTAAAATCTTGGTTTAAACATATTTATTTTCTATCATGTACATGGTTATTTACAACAACTGAAATAAGGAATTGGACAGAAAGCTATACAGCTTATAGGTAAAATCTTGCAATTTGTTGGCCTTTGAATGACTGGAGACAGCTTATCAAATTATTATTTTAATTTAAACTTTATTTATTAAATGTGGTCATTCATGTGGGAGGAAACCGGAGTACCCGGAGAAAACCCACCTGTCCGATCTGGTGACCACCGTACCATCTCACATACTTCCCGGTCCAAGGATCGAATCCGGGTTGCATTGGTGAGAAGCAAGCGCGCTAATCGATTAACATCAAACTTTCTGTCTGTATCACTTCTGCAGATCACTGATGGTCTTGCGATTATTTTATTTCCTAATTTTTAATATGCATGTATTTTCCATCTCCGACAGAGCAATAATTATATAAACATATTTTATTTTACAGAAGGAAATGTTATAATTTGGAAACAAAATGAATAGAATTTTAATGAATCTGCACTGGTTAAATAGCAAGTATCCTCATACCAGACCTGACTCAAATACAAGGCCATGAAAATGTTTCATATTGTGGAAGTCGTGATAGCGCAGTGGTAGCAAAAGGCCCGGAATTCGCGCCCCTCTGGAGCCATTACGATTGTGCCCATAGGCATTTAAATTCCACGTGCCTCTTCTCTCTCCCTTGTAGCGAGAGTGATTAATAAGTTCTAAGAACTTGTTTTGCAATCGAGCTAAGATTTATTGTATAAATTAAGGTCAGGGCCTTTAGCTAGATGGAGATTTGGGGGAAATATTGTCCATGACATATTTCATTTCTCCATATTTTGAAGTCGGGGAGAAAATATTTTGTATTGAATATATAGAAGACATTCGTGTAAGTCAACTGAGTTCTCTCCTGGGCCCCGCGGTTATAAAACTTCTCAGATCTCGAACTCAACTTGAAGTAATTTGATTGGTTGGTTCTGAGATTTAAACTCAGCTGAACCAATCAGAAGCTTCACACTGAGCTTGAGATTGGGAAAACGTTTTATAACCTCGGGGGACCTGTATACCGTAACTCTTTGCATGCTGGGTAAATTAATGGTATAAAAAGTTCAAATAATTGTAGAAGACGACAATTCAGTAATGTGGTTTACTTATTTGCTACTGAAAACTCTGCAAACACCCTGTATATCCTGGAATTTCATGAGAATTGTGCCGTTACGAAATTCCAAGACATATTTCACTTATTTTCACCGCTAGCGTGCAAAGAGTTTAGCTTCTCCCTGTGTTGAAGATCTAGCTTAACCCTTTCCTTCATAGAGATTTAGGTTAATATACTATTATATCTCCATACAAACGACAGCCATTTAGTTATCATGCAGTGGATAAGTAGTTGCCATATCTATCACACCTCCATAGATATTACTGGGACTTCATAGAGATTTAGGTTAATATACTATTATATCTCCATACAAACGACAGCCATTTAGCTATCATGCAGTGTATAAGTAGTCGCCATATCTATCACACCTCCATAAATATTACTGGGACTACATGCGATTCTGGCTTTAATTATGACCATTGGTTTGGCTACTACATTGTCACTGTATGTGGTATTGGTAATGGCGTCAAGAGGTGCTTCTATGAGGGAAAGGGTTAAATCGTAACGGTACACATTACTGTCAATCCATCAGTTCCACAGTAAATCCACTGATTGGTTGTTGTACATGTACAGTCAATCCTGTCCTAAACAGCCAGCCAATCAAAGAATGTGAGGGTGAATGTTTATATATAATAAAATATCATATTGGGATTCTGGAAACTGGCTGCTTAATACAGGTTGGCTGGTTAATACAGGTGACCACAAACACAGGTTTGACTGTATAATGAAGAATTTTCTGAATGTTCGCGTGTAGCGAAAGAAACTGTAGTAGTGTTATGTTTAACCACTATATACTTGTTATATTGGTTAGCAAGTGGGGTCCACCTAAGCGACTCATTAATGCTACTACATGTGCATAAAGAAAGAAATCATAGAGATGATCAGCTTTGATATACACCCCAAGCTTTGGATATGGTTCCACATGCATGCTATTTTGGGATTGGTATTTCTTATGAAAGTGTACATCTGGTAAGTATGAAAATTATCTTTAATTCTTTAACAGACTGTATTGTAGTCCTTCCAACATAAATGTGTAGTGATACATAAAGTTAGCAGTTCAGTCTATAGTATGTCTTTATTACTTAGATATGGATTTTAGCCTATTGTTTCTGTTATTTGCCTACCATATTACTGTCTACCACCCAGGTTGATAAGCTGTGTTTTCCAGTATGATATAACGTTTTCCAGTATGATATCACGTTTTCCAGTATGATATCACATTTTCCAGTATGATATCACGTTTTCTGGTTTGATATGACCACGTGCTCGTATTTAACCAGTTTCCTGAGAAAATAACGCATGCCCACTCGGTGCTAGTTTGTTTACTTCCTGTAGTGTCTCAGCGTGTCAAATTAGGCATATAACAGATGTTTGTAGTTGTGTGGTAATATTTCAATTGTAGCTAATTCATATCAAAGTAATAAAGCTTTCAGTCTGGGGCTGATATCAAGTTACCGACGGTCGATACCTAGGCTGATAAGAAGCTAGCCATAATAACCTCTAAGTATAGCATCGATCTAAGTATTGTGTATATATACGACCTGGTCTGGAGGTTATAAATCTGTTATCTCGGTCTCGCGCTTTCTGACTGGTTAAGACTATTGGAAATTTCGCACTCAACTAATTATATTACAGCTCGAGATTGAAATCGGAGAAAAGTGTTATAACCTATGGGCTTGATTTAACCATATTTTATTGCATATGTAATACATTCGACAATACAATATTACATACGAGCATGAATCAGGTGTGAAATTAGTAAATAACTTAGTTTAAACATATTTATTTTCTGTCAATACACAAGTTAGAGCTATTTCATGAAGTCCTGTGTTTAGACTAGTCTTCAGGTCCTGTCTATAGGACCAGTCTACATTGCCTTCGTAAAGGTCCAGTTTTCAGTGTTTGCGTATATGTTCTGTCTACAGTTCCTGTGCAAAGGTCCAGTATGCAGTCCCTGTTTATATGTAGGGCGTAGTCTGTAGTATATGCATAGGCCATGGCTGCAACATAGAGCTAGTCTACATTGCATGTGTAAAAGTCCAGTCTACATCCCTGTTTATGTGTAGGGCCAGTCTATAGTCTGCATAGGGCTAATCTATAATGCCTTTGTAAAAGTCCAGTCTACATCCCTGTGTATGTGTAGGGCCAGTCTATAGTCTGCATAGGGCTAATCTATAATGCCTTTGTAAAAGTCCAGTCTACATCCCTGTTTATGTGTAGGACCAGTCTATAGTCTGCATAGGGCTAGTCTACATTGCATATGTAAAAGTCCAGTCTACATCCCTGTGTATGTGTAGGACCAGTCTATAGTCTGCATAGGGCTAATCTATAATGCCTTTGTAAAAGTCCAGTCTACATCCCTGTTATGTGTAGGACCAGTCTATAGTCTCATAGGGCTAATCTATAATGCCTTTGTAAAAGTCCAGTCTACACCACACACCAACAAAATGCCTTTGTAAAAGTCCAGTCTACATCCCTGTTTATGTGTAGGACCAGTCTATAGTCTGCATAGGGCTAGTCTACATTGCATATGTAAAAGTCCAGTCTACATCCCTGTGTATGTGTAGGACCAGTCTATAGTCTGCATAGGGCTAATCTATAATGCCTTTGTAAAAGTCCAGTCTACATCCCTGTTTATGTGTAGGACCAGTCTATAGTCTTCATAGGGCTAATCTATAATGCCTTTGTAAAAGTCCAGTCTACAATAAATGTACTTGTGTTTAAAACCAGTCCACATACAGACGGATCTGTAGCCCAGTGGTAAAACACTGGACTGGTAATCCAGGGATCGCAGGTTCGATCTCCCGTCTGACCCTAATAAAATTAACAGTCTTTCAGATGGGACGTTAAACCGAGGTCTCATGTCGGTGCTTTACACCGTGCACGTAAAAGAACCAGATGAGACTGGAATGCGTATCTGTCTGCATCATTGCACTATCCTCCAAAATCTAAAATTACTAATATCTTCAGGAGGCTCATATGGGCAACTGGTAGCGACGATAAATAAACGTATAAAAACACCAGTCCACAGTTTATGTCCATCTATGCATTGCGTAAGGGAACATATACGTATATGCATATCCCAGTCTTTAATTATTATAGCAATATATATTATAAGGTTTCATAGAGGTGTTATTATAAATATACCGTATCGAGACATTACAACATCAAAGAGCTCATTTGTACAATATATCTTGCTTGTTTGACAATATATTAAGTTTATCTTTGTATCTTTATTTCCAGTACAATATGGTGAAGCGACATGCTTGCGCGTCACAGCAGAGGGTTCTATCCCGCCTGTCATTTCCAAGGAGGAAGCATTCCGGACAGAATGAAATCAATAACATCAGTAATGTCAGAGTTCACACGGACGGACACACACCATTCCATGCCGTCGGTCTAATCACGAGTGAATACACAGGCTGACATAGAGAAAGAAAAGGGGAATTCTCCGTAATATTTTATCAAAACCTATATTTTAAAAAAAAACCAGTAGTGAAATTTACTACTGTGCTTAAATTTTAATTGGTTTAAAAAAATAAAATATTGAGGAACAACAGTTATAGGCATGATTAGAGTCGTAAATATAGAGATTAATTTTCTAACTAAGCTATAGCTCGAAGTGAGTTTTCTAACTCATCTAAGCTATAGCTCGAAGGGAGATTAATAACTCATCTAAGCCATAACACTCAAAGTGAGTTTTCTATCTAAGCTGTAGCTGGAAGCGAGCTATTAAAGGAGACCAGTGGTCCAGCTATACGTACATCTGTACATCCACACTCCTATGACCAGCCGTCCAGCTATACGTACATCTGTACATCCACACTTTCTCCTATGACCAGCCATCCAACTATACATACATCTGTACATCCACACTTTCTCCTATGACCAGCCATCCAGCTATACGTACATCTGTACATCCACACTTTCTCCTATGACCAGCAATCCAGCTATACATACATCTGTACATCCACACTTTCTCCTATGACCAGCCATCCAGCTATACGTACATCTGTACATCCACACTTCTCCTATGACCAGCCGTCCAGCTATACATACATCTGTACATCCACACTTTTCCTATGACCAGCCGTCCAGCTATACGTACATCTGTACATCCACACTTTCTCATATGACCAGCCGTCCAGTACATCTGTACATCCACACTCTCCTATGACCAGCCGTCCAGCTATACGTACATCTGTACATCCACACTCTCCTATGACCAGCCGTCCAGCTATACGTACATCTGTACATCCACACTTTCTCCTATGACCAGCCGTCCAGCTATACGTACATCTGTACATCCACACTTTCTCCTATGACCAGTCGTCCAGCTATACGTACATCTGTACATCCACACTTTCTCCTATGACCAGCCGTCCAGCTATACGTACATCTGTACATCCACACTTTCTCCTATGACCAGCCGTCCAGCTATACGTACATCTGTACATCCACACTTTCTCCTATGACCAGCCGTCCAGCTATAAATACATCTGTACATCCACACTCTCCTATGACCAGCCATCCAGCTATACATACATCTGTACATCCACACTTTCTCCTATGACCAGCCGTCCAGCTATACGTACATCTGTACATCCACACTCTCCTGTGACCAGCCGTCCAGCTATACGTACATCCACACTCTCCTGTGACCAGCCGTCCAGCTATACGTACATCTGTACATCCACACTCTCCTGTGACCAGCCGTCCAGCTATACGTACATCTGTACATCCACAATTTCTCCTATGACCAGCCGTCCAGCTATACATACATCTGTACATCCACAATTTCTCCTATGACCAGCCGTCTAGCTATACGTACATCCGTACATCCACAATTTCTCCTATGACCAGCCGTCCAGCTATATGTACATCTGTACATCCACACTCTCCTATGACCAGCCGTCCAGCTATACGTACATCCACACTTTCTCCCATGACCAGCCGTCCAGCTATACGTACATCTGTACATCCACACTTTTCCATGACCAGCCGTCCAGCTATACATACATCTGTACATCCACACTTTCTCCTATGACCAGCCGTCCAGCTATACGTACATCTGTACATCCACACTTTCTCATATGACCAGCCGTCCAGCTATACGTACATCTGTACATCCACACATTCTCCTATGACCAGCCGTCCAGCTATACGTACATCTGTACACCCACACTCTCCTATGACCAGCCGTCCAGCTATACGTACATCTGTACATCCACACTTTCTCCTATGACCAGCCGTCCAGCTATACGTACATCTGTACATCCACACTTTCTCCTATGACCAGCCATCCAGCTATACGTACATCTGTACATCCACACTTTCTCCTATGACCAGCCATCCAGCTATACGTACATCTGTACATCCACACTTTCTCCTATGACCAGCCGTCCAGCTATACGTACATCTGTACATCCACACTTTCTCATATGACCAGCCGTCCAGCTATACGTACATCTGTACATCCACACTCTCCTATGACCAGCCGTCCAGCTATACGTACATCTGTACATCCACACTTTCTCATATGACCAGCCGTCCAGCTATACGTACATCTGTACATCCACACTCTCCTATGACCAGCCGTCCAGCTATACGTACATCTGTACATCCACACTCTCCTATGACCAGCCGTCCAGCTATACGTACATCTGTACATCCACACTTTCTCCTATGACCAGCCGTCCAGCTATACGTACATCTGTACATCCACACTTTCTCCTATGACCAGTCATCCAGCTATACGTACATCTGTACATCCACACTTTCTCCTATGACCAGCCGTCCAGCTATACGTACATCTGTACATCCACACTTTCTCCTATGACCAGCCGTCCAGCTATACGTACATCTGTACATCCACACTTTCTCCTATGACCAGCCGTCCAGCTATACATACATCTGTACATCCACACTCTCCTGTGACCAGCCGTCCAGCTATACGTACATCTGTACATCCACACTTTCTCCTATGACCAGCCGTCCAGCTATGCATACATCCACACTCTCATATGATCAGCCGTCCAGCTATACGTACATCTGTACACCCACTTTCTCCTATGACCAGCCGTCCAGCTATACGTACATCTGTACATCCACACTTTCTCCTATGACCAGCCGTCCAGCTATACGTACATCTGTACATCCACACATTCTCCTATGACCAACCATCCAGCTATACGTACATCTGTACACCCACACTTTCTCCTATGACCAGCCGTCCAGCTATACGTACATCCACACTTTCTCCTATGACCAGCCGTCCAGCTATGCGTACATCTGTACATCCACACTTTCTCCTATGACCAGCCGTCCAGCTATACATACATCTGTACATCCACACTTTCTCCTATGACCAGCCGTCCAGCTATACGTACATCTGTACATCCACACTTTCTCTTATGACCAGCCGTCCAGCTATACGTACATCTGTACATCCACACTTTCTCCTATGACCAGCCGTCCAGCTATACGTACATCTGTACATCCACACTTTCTCCTATGACCAGCCATGCAGCTATACGTACATCTGTACATCCACACTCTCCTATGAAACCACTATGCCAATTATGATGAAACTTGGTCCGGAGCATCATGGCAACACGCTAATGAATCAAAAAGAGCTCAAATTATTCCAATTTTCCCTACTGATAAATCGATATTCAGCTTCCCATCTCGAACTGCTTGATCAATTTTTATAAAACTGGGTGTGGATCATGGCAGCCAAATAGTAAACTTGCTAAAATCGTTCTGATCCGATATCCAAAATGGCTGCCACGGAAATTGAAATTCTATTTTCGCTTCTCCTGCCAAACCTCTTGGTCAATTTAAATGCGACTTGGTGCAGTGTGACCGAGTGTCGGGGGCAACTAGCCGTACCCCTCCTATTTGGAAGTTGGTCGATTTAAATGTAGCCTGATAAGGAGTATCTGTGCAACTAGTCTTCGTATAATTTCTTAATTTGATAACTGTTAGATAGGCTGTTATCGGTAGTTTTTCGAATGATCTCATTTAGAAGTTAAAATTTGAGATTTTGATTTTCCTATATTCCTTATACAATATGACATGGCGACGTCATGTTGCAGTACGATTTTCAAACATGAGATTCCAATGGTAGGTGGAACCAACTGTAATCTGTACACTAATGTTTATACAAATTTAATTTAGCTCGATTGCGAAACAAGTTCTTACGACTTATATTAATCACTCTCGAGATTTCATTCCTGATGAAATCCATCGCCACAAGGGAGAGAGAAGAGGCAACGTGGAATTTAAATGCCTTGCCTAAGGGCACACCCGTAACGGCTCCGCTCCAGCGGAAGCTCGAACTCCGGGCCTTTCGCACCCGAAGCGAACGCTCTACCATTACGCTATTACGACTTCCACTAATGGAACTGAGCAACGTTTAAGCAGATTGTCTGTATCATGTTGTTATGAATAGTGTTCTATATGTACATTGTATTCATATTGTTTATTTTAAGCTTTCTAATGAAATATAGAAATTTATCAGTGAAATAAAATGTGTTATAATACACTTGTTGAAAGCAGTGGAATGACACAGCTTATTTCTCACTGCTTTGCTAATGTGGTATCTAGCCTCTGCATGTTGAAATGTTGTCAACGCGAACGCTTTAGGGCAACAATTCTCCAGAGTCGCCCTGTACAAATTAATAAATCACATTATAACTGCCAAAGGGAGGTAATAGAGAAACCGGCAAGGTATCGTTATGCAGCCTGTTGCACACGTGTTTGATTCAGACCTCAGTTAGTCAGGCTCTTCCAAACAAGTACAGCGTATTCCCACAATGTTATGCTGTTTACATTTGTGTGAGTTTCATTATATTTTATATGTCGTTATATATTATTATCTTGTCAAAGTATTGACTGATCTCTGTTACAGATGTTTTGAAGTTTTTAATTTAAAGGACAAAAATAAAATGTATTTATTTTATTTGACGTTGATATTTTCTACAATCCGACTAGTTGTTTTCATTTGAGTGATATAAATACCAGGTCTGTTGTTTGGAGGACTTGTAAATACAAGGAACTGAAACGTGGTCTGTAAGCACTAAGCTCCTACACCATTATAAGTCGCGCCAACAGCTTAGGTCATACGGCGACTATCCAGCTGTTACTGGTGGAGGAAGACCTCCGATCAGTATTGCATACGCGGACGGGCACTCGAGTAGAACCGCCGACCTTAGTTTATACAAATTTATTTTAGCTTGATTGCGAAACAAGTTATTTCAACTTATATAAATCACTCTCGAGACCTCATTCCTTATGGAATCCATCGCCACGAGGGAGAGAGAAGAGGCAACGTGGCATTTAAATGCCTTGCCTAAGGGCACAATCGTAACGGCTCCAGTGGGGCTCGAACTCAGGACCTGAAGCGAACGCGCATCCACTGCGCTATCACGACCGCCGACGTTCCACAAGCCAGCTGGATAGCACCCTTACATGAAATAAGTCGACACCCAAATGGGATTCGAACCTACACCAATGAGTGGCAAGTCATTTGAAGTAAACGAACTTGACAAATCTGCCCCGGGATCGAGCTCTCGTGTGCTTTATAGGCACGTACTTATTTTCAGAGTATGTATTTAGTTAGTACTAACTGATGCTTGTCAGGTAACAGGTCAAATATTCAACCATTGCATCCAGATGCAACAACCTGTCTCACTCGTGAATTCCCTAGTTACGCCGCTTGGACTACTCTAATGCCCTTCTGCACGGTGTTCCAAAGTACAGTTTAAACAAACTTCAAAATGTCCAGAACAATGCAGCACGAATCATCACAAAAATCGGGTGGAGTTTAAGATTCCCATCCACACCTTCATGACCAAGGCCCGAAATACACCAAAGACATGGTTGAAATATACAGACAAGCGCGAAAGCTGAGATCGGAAAACTTGTTCCAAAATCAGGTTTTGTAAAATATGGTGGCAGAAGTTTCCAAAATACCGCGATATCATTGTGGAATGCACTCTCCGATGTTATAAAACACCGTGATACACCCGTAGCATTCAAACCCAAGTTAAAACACACTTGTTCAAGAAACACTATGGAGTGTAAATTACACGAAACATGTGAGAATAGTATTGGTGTCTCAGTCAAATGGTCTATTCCGAGGAGAGTATCACAGGTGTAGCGGGAGCCTCGTAGGTAGGGATCGACCCAATCACTGGACCGGCTACACTCTGTGATACACTTCTTGGAAGTAGATTTTAGTTTGGTGTGCAATATCAACAGCAGATACTCTGATAGATCCGTGACCAAGTGCTTAGGAGTACAATCAACCCTGTGTTAGTAGTCACCTCCATTAAGCAGCCAACCTGTATTAAGCAGCCAGATTCCCAAAATGTTGTTTTGTTATACATTTGGCCTCTATTAAGCAGCCAACCTGTATTAAGCAGCCAGTTTCCAGATTCCCAAAATGTTGTTTTGTTATACATTTGGCCTCTATTAAGCAACCACCTGTGCTAAGCAGCCACTTTCTGCAATTCCCTTGACTGGCTGCTTAAGACAGGCTTGGCTGTAGATCACTACCTAATGTAGGGAACCAGCTATATCACGGGAGTACCAAGGATCACCACAATCATCGTCATAATACACGGCGAACGCAGTTTATTCCATAAAATACAAATCAAATGCAACTATCGCAAAACATAAATATCCACAAGCGCAAATGTTGAAAAACATTCCTTTTTCAAGAAACACCAGTTCTTTTTCAAGAAACACCAGTTCTTATTCAAGAAACACCAGTTCTTATTCAAGAAACACCAGTTTCTTATTCAAGAAACACCAGTTCTTTTTCAAGAAACACCAGTTCTTATTCAAGAAACACCAGTTCTTATTCAAGAAACACCAGTTCTTTTTCAAGAAACACCAGTTTTTTATTACGCATGGATTTTGAGAGTGTTTACATTATATGACGTTAATTAGTTAAATGAGTTCGTTTAAGACTGGCGTATATTTAAGACTGGCGTATATTTGGACACACAATATACAATCTAATAATACATTATAGTGGATAGTTTCTCGTGTCCCCGATTTATATGTCTTGAATTGAAACATTCGATCAGTGGTATACTCTGCTGTTGGATTGGACATACATAGGTTCTGTAACACAGCTGTCACATGTTATCCTTGAATGTAACCTTTATGATGATTTAAGGCATATATTATTTGATAAAGCTCAACTTATACAACCTGGTTTTGTTAATATGTCTAGTCAAGAACAACTTAAGTTCATATTCACAAATGCACCCGTTATTAGATTAGCTACCAAAACCTGTTTTAGTATTTTACAACGACCTACCTCTTTATCTTTGTAAATAATGCCTATTGAGTGTTTTATATGTCGTCTTCATATTTTATTACACCTGAAAAGCATTTGCTAATTAGGCTAATCCCAATCTGATTGGAATTGGTATTTGATCTTTTAAAAACATTTTTTAGTTTGCGCAGTAGTACTTATTTCGCTTTCAGTATTTTTCATTCCATTTCATCTTAATACGATTTTAAATTTCAATTAGCGACTGCTTTTCAGCTTTATCTCGCACATGTACATGTATATACTACAGTAGTGCAATATGTTATAGATGAATGATGTATATATACATAGTCTCTTGTAACTCTGAATTGAGTGGCAATGGACTTTTTAATATGTAAACTATATTTTGTGTTTGTTATATGCTGTACATTGATGAGACTGAAATAAAGAATAAAATTGATGTGTTAATTTATACAAATATATTTTAGCTCGATTGCGAAACAAGTTCTTACAACTTATATTAATCACTCTCGATATCTCATTCCTGATGGAATCCATCGCCACGAGGGAGAGAGAAGAGGCAACGTGGAATTTAAATGCCTTGCCTAAGGGCACGATCGTAACGGCTCCAGCGAAGCTCGAACTCCGGACCATTCGCACCTGAAGCGAACGCGCATCCACTGCGCTATCACGACTTCCAATTGATGTGTTCGTGTTGCCATTGTCAACCTGCATTGTATATAGCATCGATGTTCTTGTTCGGACGGACTGAAACGTCATACGCTTCACATTATATTTATTGCTGAAGAATAGTTAGATGTCTTTTAAGAGGGTAATAAATAATCACTGAACATCAAAACAAACTGTGGACATTGATTAATATAATGTTTTCATGAGACACGAACATGAAATCGGTCATGCCGTGGGAAAACCAACACAATTGGCACGAACACGCATGGCCAGTGAACCAGTTAACTGTTGGTACCAAACCCAATGGTATATCCAATTTCAAAATTGAGAACAGCACTCGGAGAGATGCAAACCCCAACACGTGTGTATGTATGTGGACAAGATAACTCAATAAGTTGTTGATGGGCCTGGACTCAAAGAACAAATACAGTCTGAGAGCATAGTTTTTACTATTATTTGGCTGTCCGATTAGCGCAGTAGTTAGCGCGCTCTCTTCTCACCAATGCAACCCGGGTTCGATCCTCGGACCGGGAAGTATGTGAGATGGTATGGTGATCGCCAGATCGGACAGGTGGGTTTTCTCCGGGTACTCCGGTTTCCTCACACACGAATGACATTTACGCTTCCATCCGCGCCAACGAGAGTGATTAATATAAGTTGTTAAAACTTGCTTCGCAATCGTTGTAAAATAAATAAAGTTTAAACTTTTAATATTATTTCCATTTTTGAAAGTCGTGATAGCGCAGTGGTAGCGCGTTCGCTTCAGGTGCGAAAGGCGTGGAGTTCGAGCCCAGCTGTAGCCGTTACGAGTGTGCCCTTAGGCAAGCTATTTAATTCCACGTTGCCTCTGCTCTCTCCCTCGTGGCGATGGATTATATCAGTTATGAGGTCTCGAGAGTGATTACTATAAGTTGTAAGAATTTGTTTCGCAATCGAGCTAAAATAAAATGTGTATAAGCTGTTGCTTCAATTACGTTATGGCACAGGTGTATGGATATATCAGAATATATCCTCTTTATTTACTGTTTAGTGCAGTGCTCGGTTTATCTATGCTAATTATTTGGATGTTCTCGTGATTTCGTTTCCTTCTTCAAGCATTTTGATTGTTTATTTATCAAAACCTGTTTGCCAACTATTCAAATATGTATCTTTGTGATGGATGGCAGTTTACTACCAGGCCCGTAGCCACACCGAGGCAGCTGCCTCAGTTATAATTTCCAAAAGCCAAAACATAATTAAATAGATAAAATGCAAATAATATCCCTTTGCTGTATAAAATATTGACTGCTAGAGAGCTGGAAGGTCAGTACATAATTATACGTCTAAACTCATTAAATAAGAAAACGCAGGAACTCGCTTCTGTACCCCAACAATTATAAGGGGGAACATGACCCCGGACCCCCCCCCCTAGATTTCCTCGGTTGAAACTTGTCTCTGGCTACGGTACTGACGGTTTTCCAACTATGTTGCTTTTTGTCTTTTCTTTGGCAAGATTATGTAATGTAATGTAATGTATGTAATGTATGTAATGTAATGTAATGTATGTAATGTAATGTAATGTAATGTAATGTAATGTGATGTATGTATGTAATGTAATGTAATGTAATGTAATGTAATGTATGTAATGTAATGTATGTAATGTACTGTAATGTAATGTAATGTAATGTAATGTAATGTATGTAATGTAATGTAATGTATGTAATGTAATGTAATGTATGTAATGTAATGTATGTAATGTACTGTAATGTATGTAATGTAATGTATGTAATGTAATGTAATGTATGTAATGTAATGTATGTAATGTAATGTATGTAATGTATGTAATGTATGTAATGTAATGTAATGTATGTAATGTAATGTATGTAATGTATGTAATGTACTGTAATGTAATGTAATGTATGTAATGTAATGTGATGTATGTACTGTAATGTAATGTGATGTATGTAATGTAATGTATGTAATGTATGTAATGTATGTAATGTATGTAATGTATGTAATGTATGTAATGTAATGTATGTAATGTAATGTAATGTATGTAATGTAATGTATGTAATGTATGTAATGTATGTAATGTAATGTATGTATGTAATGTATGTACGTATGTAATGTATGTAATGTATGTAATGTATGTAATGTTGTAATGTATGTAATGTATGTAATGTAATGTATGTAATGTAATGTATGTAATGTATGTAATGTATGTAATGTATGTAATGTATGTAATGTAGTAATGTATGTATGTATGTAATGTATGTAATGTAGTATGTATGTAATGTATGTAATGTAATGTAATGTATGTAATGTATGTACGTATGTAATGTATGTAATGTATGTAATGTATGTAATGTATGTAATGTATGTAATGTATGTAATGTAATGTATGTAATGTGATGTATGTAATGTATGTAATGTATGTAATGTATGTAATGTATGTAATGTAATGTATGTAATTAATGTATGTAATGTAATGTATGTAATGAATGTAATGTATGTAATGAATGTAATGTAATGTATGTAATGTAATGTAATGTATGTAATGTATGTAATGTATGTAATGTATGTAATGTAATGTAATGTAATGTAATGTATGTAATGTAATGTATGTAATGTAATGTATGTAATGTATGTAATGTAAGATGTATGTAATGTATGTAATGTATGTAATGTATGTAATGTATGTATGTATGTAATGTATGTAATGTATGTAATGTATGTAATGTAATGTATGTAATGTAATGTAATGTATGTAGTGTATGTAATGTATGTAATGTAATGTATGTAATGTAATGTAATGTATGTAATGTAATGTATGTAATGTATGTAATGTAATGTATGTAATGTATGTAATGTATGTAATGTATGTAATGTAATGTATGTAATGTAATGTAATGTAATGTAATGTAATGTAATGTATGTAATGTAATGTAATGTAATGTATGTAATGTATGTAATGTAATGTAAGTAATGTAATGTAATGTATGTAATGTATGTATGTAATGTATGTAATGTAATGTAATGTATGTAATGTAATGTAATGTAATGTATGTAATGTATGTAATGTAATGTAAGTAATGTAATGTATGTAATGTAATGTAATGTATGTACGTATGTAATGTATGTAATGTAATGTAATGTATGTAATGTAATGTAATGTATGTAATGTATGTAATGTAATGTAATGTATGTAATGTAATGTAATGTAATGTAATGTAATGTATGTAATGTAATGTAATGTATGAATGTAATGTATGAATGTAATGTATGTAATGTAATGTAATGTATGTAATATAATGTAATGTAATGTAATATAATGTAATGTAATGTATGTAATGTAATGTATGTAATGTAATGTATGTAATGTATGTAATGTATGTAATGTAATGTAATGTATGTAATGTAATGTATGTAATGTAATGTATGTAATGTAATGTATGTAATGTAATGTAATGTATGTAATGTAATGTAATGCATGTAATGTAATGTAATATAATGTAATGTGATGTATGTAATGTAATGTAAAATAGCAAGTAAAATATTAGAAAAATGTTCACCCATGTCCAATGTATGCTTCCGTACTATTGACATTGTTGGCAAAAATATTTTAATAGCTATATCGTAAAATCCCTATCTGGATTGAAGGATCAAACCGGCACCGCTCTTGACTCCACTCTCCAATAACCATCTTAACTGTTTATGCCATTACATGCGGTGTTTGTTTGCTAATGTGTCCATCCTTTTAAAGAAAGTATCCGTTTATGGCACAGGCCCGTTGTTTATACCACTTGAGCATTACGTTTAAAATTAGTTTCAACAAGCTTAGGTAAACAGTGCATATTTAAACTCATTTATATTAAATCATTCAGAAATGAGATACGCTTTTACTGAGCATTGCAGGGGTTTACTGCTAAAAGCAATGCTAATGATATATCGCCAATAAATTCGTCAACATTGTCATTTGAGAGAGAGACTACAATGACGGGGCTATTAGAACATGTAATAAACACATTCTCATAAATGGGCATCGGCGATAAAATATTGCATGTTCGAGATATCAATTTCCATTATTTCTTGTTCGGAGAGAGCTTCACTATTATGCAGGAAGGTAATAAAAGAAAAGAAATTCGATAGAACGGCTGAAAGATTATGAATATGTCCTAAGTGTTACAGGGAAGTTCGTGCAGTATGTTAGTGCTGCGAACACAGACTCACATAGTTATTCAGGTTAGAAAACCGATGTACATATTTTTGAAATGTAATACCACTAAATTATTAAATAAATACTTTTAATATTTTTTTTGCGTTCATCGTGAAGTTTATTTTGTAGTTTATGGACATATGTGGCTTTCCCCTCCACTCATTAAATGTATTTACCTGGATACTGGTACTCGCAAGTTTAAAACACTTGTAGTTCGTGCATGTCCCCATTAAGTTATCACAATGGCGCGCCAATGCACTCTAAAGTCAACAAGGGTGAATTATTATTCGATGATGCATATGATTAAACTTAGACTTTAAATAAAAGTGTTTGTTTATTTAACATGAAACGCACTTTATTCGGCATTGACCCGCTGTCACTAAGTTGTACATTATAATAAAAACAGGTTGAAATTAATAAAATTGTGAAAATGAAATGAATATAAAATTCAACATAAATTGGTTGAACGTTTATAGAAAGAGTTATTTTAAAGGCATATTTAAGCCGAATTATTCAGAGCCTGATACCTACTGATATAGAAGGACGCGACTGAACACACTTCTATAACAACGAACAGGGGAAGTATAGCACCTGCTACACAATGGACGAGAAACAGAAATGGATACTAGAGAGGAACAATGGTTTACTGGTTGGGAACATGGTGATGAGTGAGGAATTCTTCCATGTTTTACGAAGCGAAAACGTTCTTCCTGATACAATGGTTCGAGATATACAGGTACATTTAGCTTCAATAGTATTACAATATGTTGAATATAGTGTAAGTACATGTAGTATATATTAATAAAATAAAATACAAACACATATAATAGTTGCAATGGGCGTGGAAACATGCTTTCGAAAACCTTCATATAAATCCATCTCCACGGAAGTCACATGTGAGTAACATTTTTAAAATAAGAAAGCTTGGCGGACATTGTTTGATATGTATGTGTTTTACGTTTATTTATCGTCGCTGCCGGTTGCCCATATGAGTGACGCCTCCTGAAAAGATTAGTCATTTTAGATTTTTGGAGGATAGTGCAATAATACAGAAAGTCTCCTCTGTTTTTTTACGTGCACGGTATACAGCACCGACGCGAGACCTCGGTTTAATGTCCCATCTGAAAGACTGTTAATTTTATTAGGATCAATCGGGGGATTGAACCTGCGATCCCTGGATTACCAGCCCAACGTGTTAACCACCGGACTACACACCCGTCTGTTTGTACTTACATATTCTATAAAGGGGCTAAGCAATATTACACTTGTACAACAGCTGGAGTTGTAGATGATATAGTAATAGAGAAAGGGGCTAAGCAATATTACACTTGTACAGAAGCTGGAGTTGTAGATGATATAGTAATAGAGAAAGGGGCTAAGCAATATTACACGTGTACAGAAGCTGGAGTTGTAGATGATATAGTAATAGAGAAAGGGGCTAAGCAATATTACACTTGTACAGAAGCTGGAGTTGTAGATGATATAGTAATAGAGAAAGGGGCTAAGCAATATTACACTTGTACAGAAGCTGGAGTTGTAGATGATATAGTAATAGAGAAAGGGGCTAAGCAATATTACACTTGTACAGAAGCTGGAGTTGTAGATGATATAGTAATAGAGAAAGGGGCTAAGCAATATTACACTTGTACAGAAGCTGGAGTTGTAGATGATATAGTAATAGAGAAAGGGGCTAAGCAATATTACACTTGTACAGAAGCTGGAGTTGTAGATGATATAGTAATAGAGAAAGGGGCTAAGCAATATTACACTTGTACAGAAGCTGGAGTTGTAGATGATATAGTAATAGAGAAAGGGGCTAAGCAATATTACACTTGTACAGAAGCTGGAGTTGTAGATGATATAGTAATAGAGAAAGGGGCTAAGCAATATTACACTTGTACAGAAGCTGGAGTTGTAGATGATATAGTAATAGAGAAAGAAACATTGTTTTCGTGAAATATATAATTATTATATACAATCAACAAAATTCCTAATCGGTCACCTGGTGTTTTACAGTATTTGGAACAAACTAATAAACAATAATAATAATAATAATAATAAAGACCTTATTTAACGAGAGTACTCATTTAACAAAAGTTAATCTACCATGAGGCCCTCAACATATATACAATCAAATGCAATCAAAAGATAGCACTATAAGTGAGAACTGCACATTGGAATAATATAGTAATGTAAAAGCTGAAAAATAGAGAAACTATATTTAATATGTAATGGAATATGATGATATATGGAATTGGCTAGCAGAGTAGAAAATGGGAATGAGACAATTAATGATACTAGATCTATCTAACAATGTGCATATTTGACTTGTAGTGGTATCTTCAAAATATGTATGAAATCAACTTAAAGACAGCAATTTTCCGATTCTAATAAATATAGCAATGGCAATACACGTTTATAATAACAGTAGAAGTACGCGATTAGTTTGAATTGTTATAGTTCCACCTTAAGTAGAGAATTTTGAACTGTTGGATAGTTGGAGCATTTTGAACTGGGTGATGCAATGAATTCCAAATAGATGATCCTCAAAATTCAAATGTATTACGAAATAATTCACAATTTGGTCTTGGTGTGTATAATTGATATTCTGAGGTTGATCTAAGAATTCTAGGATGTATATCTGAAGTAAAAGAGAAGGACGATTTTAAATAGTCTGGAGCAGCTCCATGTAATGTTTTATACATTTGTATAGTCTTCTGATATATGACTCGTTCTGGAAAGGTCATCCATTTTAGTTGGGAGAATAATAATTGCGATGGAGTGTCAAAGTCCTGATCTAGAATTAGTCTAGCTGCTCTCTTTTGTAACCGAACTATTTTATCTTCTAAAGATGAGTTACCAATAATATCAATTCATATCATGGTATTGGTTAGATATTATTACAGATGGTTACACATGATTGCTGTATAATCATTTCGGATAAAATGCATTAAATAACAATAAGAAAATATTTATATTGTATGATTATTAATTAGCTCCACATATTATAAAATACCAGGTGACCGATTAGGAATTTTGTTGAGTGTATACTATATTATATCAAGGTTTAGTTTTAAATTTGCAGCAGAGTTGATATTTAATGTGACTATAGCGCCGCGCACAGTGCTATCTTCCCAAATAAATAGCTTAAACGGTGTATTGTCTGTTTTCAGGTTTGGTATAATATCTGCCAATACATGATACAATGTTCTTGTTTTTTTTACACCATTATGCTATATATATCGCTGTGGATACCTCTTTCATTGGTGGAATCCATTGTCATGAGGGAGAGAGAAGAGGCAATGTGGATTTTAAGTGCCTAGTCTAAGGACACAATGGTAACGTTTACAGCTGGGTGCGAATTCCGGATGGATCTTTCACACTTGAAGCGAGCGCACTACCACTGCGCTATTACGACTTCCACAATGTTGTGAAGGAATTCATGGCGCTGGACTGTTTCATGAATTCATGGCGCTGGACTGTTTCATGAATTCATGGCGCTGGACTGTTTCATGAATTCATGGCGCTGGACTGTTTCATGAATTCATGGCGCTGGACTGTTTCATGAGTTCATGGCGCTGGACTGTTTCATGAATTCATGGCGCTGGACTGTTTCATGAATTCATGGCGCTGACTGTTTCATGAATTCATGGCGCTGGACTGTTTCATGAATTCATGGCGCTGGACTGTTTCATGAATTCATGGCGCTGGACTGTTTCATGAATTCATGACGCTGGACTGTTTCAGGAATTCATGGCGCTGGACTGTTTCATGAATTCATGGCGCCGGACTGTTTCATGAATGCATGGCGCAGGACTGTTTCATGAATTCATGGCGCTGGACTGTTTCATGAATTCATGGCGCTGGACTGTTTCATGAATTCATGGTGCCGGACTGTTTCATGAATTCATGGCGCTGGACTGTTTCATGAATTCATGGCGCTGGACTGTTTCATGAATTCATGGCGCTGGACTGTTTCTTCAAATGAAAGATGATCCTATATATAAATTATATCGAGTTTATTTTTTTCATTGCTTTCAGACAAGAAAATCGCAATTTGAAAGGAATACAAAGTTGCTAGAGACACTGCGCCTGCGTGGTGGTGACTCGTACCGGAAGTTCCGCCATGTTTTATACATGACTGGTCATCTTTTGTTGGCTGATCACCTGCATGGGGAGGGTTAGTAGCACATTTAAACAACACCCCAATAATACTAGTTACATATTCTCGATTTAAAACGTACATGTGTATATATATGCTTAATAATGGCGGTCAGTGTCAATTAATACTTGATAGAACATTTGTTGGTCAGATATCAGTCCGTAAGCTCTCAGATATTGGTGAGCCGGAACTCCAAACTAAGCAAATTCATTATACCACCGCCATTGAAGCCTAAATATGTATGCATTAAAACTACATGTATGTACCGCCCCGTGGAATACACGTTTCATTGCATTAGCACAGAAAGTTTAAACTTCTACAACGATTGCGAAGCAAGTTCCAACAACTTATACCAATCACTCTCGTTGGCGCAGATGGAAGCGTATATGTGGTCATTCGTGTGGGAGAAAACCGGAGTACCCGGAGAAAACCCACCTGTCCGATCCGGCGACTACCGTACCATCTCACATACTTCCCGGTCCGAGAATCGAACCCGGGTTGCATTGGTGAGAAGCGAACGCGCTAACCACTGCGCTAATCGGACAGCACAGAGTATGACTGTTTGTAAGCATACCCAGCATAGCCACTGTCCATGTTAGCTATACTAAAATAAACGTTTGTCAATGGTAAATAAGCATCGGCGAGAAGGTTATATTCTGCTTGAACACAGCGTGTGTTTGTTTATTTGTTTGTTTTAGAGGTTTAAAATTCGCACCAACAGTTTAAGTCACATGACACCTCTCCACCCGGGTGCCCTTCAAGAAGTATTTCAGGCACGGACGGGTACCCAGAACCTTCTACCGTCTGACAAGCCAGCGGGATGGCTTCCACACTTGAATAATTCACCCCACCACCACCAGTAGGATTCAAACTTACAGCGGTGAGAGGTAAGTGATTTGAAGTCAACGGCCGTACACGGTTGTACAAAGCGTAACGTATTTGATTTCAGACATGGAGACAAAACTACTGCGCGCAGAAGAAGTGTTTGGAAAGTTCCCGAAAGTATTCAATCATGTTAGTGATGATACAAAGACCAGGCTACTAAGATATCTAGAAACCAAGGTAAAATCCCCACAAATCATGTCACCCACAGTGTGTTTAATAATATCAGGACTATAGAGGAAGAAGAATTCTTTATTACTTATTTATCACTTGATGAGGATGGACAAATGATGTAACGATTATGAACATACTTGGAAACATAATGACAATGTCGTCATGAATGATAGAAACTGTAAAACATGATCATGACTGTATAAGAATATCGGATGCATCCAACTGGCATCTCATTCATTCTAAACAAGTGAGTTACCAAGGGATAAAGCTTCCTGGATACATTTGCTAAGGTTAACCAGCTCTACGATATTGTAACATTGAACTAATTGCAATAATTTGAACATACTTGGTCGATTAGAATAAAACCGTTTGATATAGATTTTCCATAATGTACTATGCACCCCCCACTTAAACATGAAGTGAAACTCATCTTCCACCTTGTTTGTATTACATAATAATCATAATATTTCGATTTGATCAATACGATGTTACAGTATCGACCAGTTTCAATCCTTAGGTTGTGTGGTGATAGCCTCAGTTTTGTAAATTACATTTTTAATGTTCTGCTTAGTATTGTTTGTATCTAGGTACAGGTGTCAATCAAATGGATCATAATACTATTAGTACATGTATTGACATATCATAGCATAGCATAGCATAGCAGAATAACAGAGCATAGCATATAATATCATAGCATAGCATATCATATCATATCATATCATATAATAACATAGCATATCATAGCATAGCAGAGCATAGTATATAGCATAGCATAGAATAGTATAACATAGCATAGCACAATTAACAATATATGTAAAGTGCAAAGACAATTTACAGAGAAGTTTAAATACTATTGTGTTCTACCTTATTTTCTATTATTAAATAAAAGTACAGGGTGATCTTTAAAGCAAAAACTATTAATATTTCATAGAATTTATTAATTGTTCGTTCTCTTTCTTTAAAAGCGAAATGCAAATATTTTTATAAATTATTAATTAATTTTGGGTTTCTAGAGCTCATTAGATGATCGAATGTTTGTAGTGTCGGACAATGACAAAAATATGGCTTAAAAATGTTCTACATAAATTATAGTATTTTGGACAGATCAGTAGGAAGTGAAATTCATTTTCGATTACATTCATATTACATTGCAAACATGTTCGATCTTCTCTGGGAATATATTAATTCAAATCGTATAGATTTAAGTCGCTACATGCACGCATCCAAATTGCTCACAAACCAAAGGACTGTGAGATCAGCGTAAAGTGACGGGTTCTAACCCTGGGTTGGTTACATATTGTTCTCTTCCTGTGACATTTACTTGTTTTTATTTATTTGCTTATTTCCTTATTTTCATAATAAACATTCGACATAAAGAATCTTAAAGTCTGAATGGCGTCCAGACTAGCTTTGCGTGGTACTATTTATTGTGATTATATAGGTATAATAAGTATCTTTGTATTAATTGTCATGAAACAGGTGAAGGAACGGGCAATTACTAATGCATGGCTCACCTCGGGACAAGAAAGAACCGACTTATTGGAGGCAAAGAAAATCCATTATGATGCAGAAAAAGATTATAGAGTGAAACTGGAAATAAAAACAAAAAAGGTATGATAATTATTTACCATTTGTTATCCCCGGAGCCGACTTCGTATCTATATTTGTGCCAAATACCGTTATTGGATAGTATATTTAAATACCAATCCAACGTCGCAGTGTCTTTCTTCAGTATAAGCCATAGCTTAAGTTCTTTCTTCAGTATAAGCCATAGCTTAAGTTCTTTCACGAAAGCATGCACAAAGCATATATAAATGTGTCAAGTTCTGTTTTTATCCAGAATGTTTTAGTTTATACAAATTTATTTTAGCTCGATTGCGAAACAAGTTATTTCAACTTATATAAATCACTCTCGAGACCTCATTCCTGATGGAATCCATCGCCACGAGGGAGAGAGAAGAGGCAAAGTGGAATTTAAATGCCTTGCCTAAGGGCACAATCGTAACGGCTCCAGTGGGGTTCGAACTCCGGACCTTTCGCACCTGAAGCGAACGCGCATCCACTGCGCTATCACGACTTCCACAAATGTTTTGTAAATATCGTCAACCCCAATACCCTAGTATTGCTGCTGATTCTACTACCATGGTAATACATGTTTACACTATAGATGTTTAAGTTTAAACTTTATTTATTTTACAACGATTGCGAAGCAAGTTCAAACAACTTATATTAATCACTCTCGTTGGCGCGGATGAAAGCGTAAATGTGGTCATTCGTGTGGGAGGAAACCGGAGTACCCGGAGAAAACCCACCTGTCCGATATGGCAACCACCGTACCATCTGAGAAGCGAGCGAGCTAACCACTGCGCTAATCGGACAGCTATAGATGTGTACATGCTGCTTCCATGCGGTGTGCCTATTCTAAAGTTAAACATTTTTGCAGATGATCCAACTGAGAGAAGCATGTTTGCGACAGAAGGGGGAGCTTAAATCACGTGACGATGAAATAACTAATTTGCAGAATGACATAGGAGAGATGCAGATAAGTTTCAAACACGAGTTGGCTAAGCAAACACGCTTCAATGCCGCAAACAACAGTTCTGTCATACAACTTAGAGACCGCTTTGATAAGTTCAATGAGCGAGTAAAAACTGTTAATATTGCAATGCGCCAGTTCCTCGATCCAGAACAGAAAGATATGGAAGACGATTCAGACAATATTAAGATATCTGTTTTGGAGAGAAATGTCAGGAAACTTATTAAAATTGCCAGAATAAATATAGAAAGCACCTCCAGCAGTATAAGTGAAAAGGAAACAGTGCTGAACCTGCTTCGAACATCCTCTCGCCATAAGCAACATACATTATCCGAGATTGTACAGCAGTACGTGGCAAAGCAAGAGCGTGGAACAATGTCCATTGCAAATGAACTGACACATTTACTGGATTCAGTGAGAGGTCCAAAGTTGAGATCGAAGATGACCAGTAGCCCTGCACATACAGACTTAAAACATTTAAACTCACAGATGGCTCTGTTGCGGTACTATTTATTTTACGTTATCAGCTATGCATACTACCTTATTATAGTACTCTTATATATCTACAGTCTACATCCGTTTATGTCGAATTCCGTCGGACCGAACAAAATACTTTCGAAATTCGGTATAAACAGATCCAGTTATATGTAACATGATAGTGTCTGAAACGGGACTTTGGTCCGACTACGAGATAACCGGATTATTCGACATAATGGATGTAGACTATATATATATATATATGTTTAATAACATATCGACAATACATGGTTTGCTTTCATCATACTTCTGTACATACTTGTAGTATAACTGTTTATCACTTTGTAGTTATTTAAATAGTTGTCAATAATCAATAGGTGCAAGTCATGATAGCGCAGTGGTAGCGCGTTCGCTTCAGGTGCGAAAGGCCCGGAGTTCGTGCCCCGCTGGAGCCGTTACGCTTGTGCCAAGGCATTTAAATTCCACGTTGCCTCTTCTCTCTATCTTTCGTGCCGATGGATTCCATCAGAAATGAGGTCTCGAGAGTGATTAATATAAGTTGTAAGAACTTGTTACGCAATCGAGCTAAATAAATTTGTATAAATCTGAATAAATGTATAATCAAACCTATCTGCAAAGAATAGCTAAGGAGATTGCTAAAGAAATGCTGACAGCATATGATGCTCTCTCGTGACAGGTTGAACTACATTGATAACGATTTGATGAGAGACCAGAATGGTGGTCGTTTGAAACAGTAATTTGAATGGGTGGTCTGGCTAATCTGGATGTGGTATATTGATCAGTATGGACTGTATAAGAAGATTGAACCATTATGATACATCATGGAGTTTTATAATTGTTTGTTTTTCAGAGAAGAAGTTGTACACATGAAAAAGAAAATTGAATGGAAAGACAGCCAGATTTCCGATCTAATTATGGAGAACACTCATATATTGGATCAGAATCGGGGCTGTACAAGCCCTTCTCGTCGACATACTACTTTCCCTAGACTTTCAATGTCATCACTAACACGTGATTCACCCGACTCGATTAGGGAGATAGAAAGAGTATATGAACAATTCGACAGGTTAGTAGCATCAGTTATGACGGAACATGTTGTTGTTGTTGTTGTTGTTGTTTGTGGTGATTAACGTCGCGCCAACTTAGTTTATACAAATTTATTTTAGCTCGATTGCGAAACAATTTCTTACAACTTACACTGTATATTAATAACTATCGAGACATCATTCCTGATGGAATCCTGGCTCGAACTCCAGACCTTTTGCACCTGAAGCGAACGCGCTACCACTGTGGACCTGGTAATAGTTGAAGTTTGATCACAATATTACGACAATGTAGTCTGTTACGTGTATGTACATACTATATGGTATTTCTCAAAATATAATAATGCACATTGGTTGCATTTCAGTTGGGATGATACAGTCATATCATACTTTATTCTTCTTTTAAAGATTCTATCCAGAGACCGACTCACCTCCGCCTATAAGAAGAGGTTCATTAGCAGATGTTAACTTGGAACGTTCGCTGACCCCACCACACAGACGTAGACGTCATACAAAACTTGATGCAGTTAATCTCGACCTTTTCGGACCAGCTTCGCAATACATACGGAGCCCAACAGACACTCGTTCTTCCGGTTTAAATATGCCTACGAGCATAAGCGATAAAACAGGTATATCAAAACCATTATCAACTATGAACGAAAAGTTGAAACTGGAGATGAAGCGTCGAAAGGAATCCCAAACTGAGGCCGAACACTTGCGGGCGGAAAGACGACCCTCTCTCGCGGAACTTATTACTATATATGAGAACGTTCATGATGAACTAGCAGACAACACCACATGTACACCACAACATATCCTGCCACTGCTACAAGAAACATGAATTATAATGTGGTGCTGCGTGTTCTGACAAATACAAGTTCTGCATTACAAGAAACATGAATTATAATTTGGTGCTGCGTGTTCTGACAATACAAGTTCTGCATTACAAGAAACATGAATTATAATGTGGTGCTGCGTGTTCTGACAAATACAAGTTCTGCATTACAAGAAACATGAATTATAATTTGGTGCTGCGTGTTCTGACAATACAAGTTCTGCATTACAAGAAACATGAATTATAATTTGGTGCTGCGTGTTCTGACAAATACAAGTTCTGCATTACAAGAAATATGAATTATAATGTGTGTTATATTATATAAATATAATACATTAATTGAGTATGCATGGACTTAGCGGTGCACAGTTCAGACAACGCCGAGTTAAGCATTTTGTAAACGAGATGGATACATTTATATGTAAATGTATGAGTAGCACAAACATATGTAATCATAGAAAGTCAGCTGTATCGTTTGTTTGGTTTTGTTGTTTATAGTCACACCAACAGCTTATGTCATATGTCGACTATCTAGCTATTATTGGCGGAGAGAGACCCCCGTGTATCCCCTTCCAATGAGAAGTATTCCAGGCAGGCACTGGCACCTGGGTTGTATTTCAGGCAGGCACTGGCACCTGAGTTGTATTTCAGGCAGGCACCGGCACCTGGGTTGTATTGCAGGCAGGTACTGGCACCTGGGTTGTATTTCAGGCAGGCACCGGCACCTGGGTTGTATTGCAGGCAGGTACTGGCACCTGGGTTGTATTGCAGGCAGGCACCGGCACCTGGGTTGTATTGCAGGCAGACACTGCACCTGGGTTGTATTTCAGGCAGGCACTGGCACCTGGGTTGTATTTCAGGCAGGCACTGGCACATGGGTTGTATTTCAGGCAGGCACTGGCACCTGGGTTGTATTTCAGGCAGGCACTGGCACCTGGGTTGTATTTCAGGCAGGCACTGGCACCTGGTTGTATTTCAGACAGCACGGCACTGGCACCTGGGTTGTATTCAGGCATGCACGGCACTTGGGTTGTATTTCAGGCATGCACTGGCACCTGGGTTGTATTTCAGGCAGGCACTGGCACCTGGGTTGTATTTCAGACATGCACTGGCACTGGGTTGTATTTCAGACAGGCACTGGCACCTGGGTTGTATTTCAGGCAGGCACTGGCACCTGGGTTGTATTTCAGGCAGGCACTGGCACCTGGGTTGGGGCACCAACATTCGGCAAGATAGTTTGATAGCTTTCTCACATGAAATCATTCGACACCCGATTATTTCATGTGGGAAAGCAATAATAATAATAATAATAATAATAATAATAAAGCATTTACTTAACGAGATATCTCATTTGAACAAGTAAACCAATCAAACAAATAGCACATTAACATAATAATAAACATGTAAACACTGACCACTAAAACGTTCAAATTCAAAAACATCAGAAATCAAATATAATTGTGTGTGTTTTACGTTTATTTATCGTCGCTATCGGTTGCTCATATGAGCGACGCCTCCTGAAAAGAGTTATTTTAGATGTTGGAGGATAGTGCATGATACAGACAGAGACCCATTCCAGACTGTTAATTTTATTAGGGTCAGACGGGGGATCGAACCTGCGATCCCTGATCAAATATAAGCTTCAAGAACTAATACTTATATACATGTAAACTTATAATGTATCGGTTTATTAGGTTAACGCTTTGAAATGTGGAACAGAAAGTGCTGTTTTGATGTGATACGGGAGGGAATTCCACAAGCTGGCTTGCAGAATGTCGGTGGTGATACTAGGGGTTCTAGCATTTATGATATGTTTCAATGCGTTGAAGGCGATAACTAGCACTTTGGCAAATTTCTTTGCATGTCAAAGCCATCTCGTAGTATTTCGTAGCCTTTTCGTAATTTCCATCAGTCTCATAACATGCTCCCACAAATGTATACGCACTTGAATAATGTCTATTTATGATTTGGAACCGTGTATCAATGATATGATCGAGCATTTCCAGGGCGTCTTGTGATTTCTGCTTGTCATTGACATGGTAATGACATAAATACTTCAATGCATATGCATACACGACTGGTGAAACGAGAATCAGTGGCCGGTAGTTGTGTACTTCTGGTTGAAACTCTTTCGGAACTATCGGAGAGTTATCGAGAAAGACAATAGCCCTGACCGTTGCATCTTCGAGTTTCTTTTCTAAGGTGTGATCTCGCCCACAAAACTTAGATGTATACATATATATTTCTTCTTCTGTGTATTCCGTCTTTCGTCGAAGCAATAGTCCCGAATCAGACGTTAATAGTGTTTCAGTTACAGTGTTCAGTATTTCGATTGCTGTGTAATGAAATCCATGTGTGTGATGAAATGATGCAAGAAGAATCAGTCCACATAGTTTGTCTGATCTACATCCTTTCAGTAAATGTTCCTTTTGCACTTGTTGTATTCGCTGTACGTTTTCATCGTTTTCAGAAGGTCTAACCATTTGAGCATACTCTTGATGGAGTGAAGACATCAATCCGGATATAACTCCTTTTGTGAAGTGGTTCGTTTGTGCTTTATACTCGGTCTCCATAACGGTCAAAGCCGACAATAGGAGACCTGTATCGTCGAATGGATAAATGTGCAATACTCTAAAACACAGGACATCCAATTTCGCTTCCCGCTCAGCGGCCGAGAGCTTTCTCGTTGAGGTCATGAATGAACCTAAAGTTTCACATTGTGACAGAGCGTCATAACCGCTATCTTTGAATGTAGACAGAACTTTTAGAATATTCGATTTGTTATCTTTGTCTATCTTTCCAAAAAACATATTATTCTCGGGGATAATATAGTTTGGACAGTTACACGTTTGTACCCATTCCATCAGCTTATCGAGACACATAATGTAGCAACGATACAGACAATTAATGTTCCATATATCTTCGTCATTATCGGTCTCTTCAATAAGCCAGAACAAGCATGTCTTTAAGAAATAGGAACAAATGATATCATTCTTTGGGAGCTGTTTTGCGATGCCTTCTTTCAAAACTATTTTCAGCAAGCCGTAGCATAATACCTGGCTGTGATTCATTGACATGATCAAACGTTTCTCTGATTTAGCAAATGAAATTCTCCATAGTGTACCATGGTAGTAGTGCCGTGGTCCTACTGGTACATAAATACAACCTTCTGACATAAGAACGTCTGCTAACTCATTCGAAATCCAACGTTTGCTCTTACAAGCAGTTATCCGTTGTTTTGCACTGTGTGGCCATACAGATCCGTGTAAACTTATCGCAAAATCAAAATCACCGTCGCTTATGCACGGACCATGACTTTCATTACCTGGTCTTATAAATTGACCCCTGAATCTAGAACTTGCAACAATACACCGACCACTCGCTGTCTGAATGGAGCACTTTATGTTCCGTACTTCAGAACGTTCTGTGTTTTGACTATTATTAACGAACTGTTCTTCTTCCTCTGACAAGAAAAGACTTGCGTATCCATGTCGAACTGTATCAAGTTGCATGTTGACATTCACAATTCCTTCTTTATGTTGATTGTCTTCTACAGGAACAACGTCTATATTTTTTAGCACAAGCATAATATCTTCATCACTCCCTTTCAGGTCAATACCTTCAGACAGACTTCCGGCAGAAATCGAAATCGAATCACTATCACCAAAACCATTAACTATGTCCATATACTTGAACATATCTTGCCTTGATCGAATATCGTCTTCGGTGCCTACTACGTCTAAAAGTCTCTCGTAAAGCTTCTGATTTAGATCTTTATTTTCCATTATACTACAGAAATTTTATCTTTCTGATGTTTCTCTTATTGTCGCCAATTTGGTTAGTTAGTTTATACAAATTTATTTGAGCTCAATTGCAAAACAAGTTCTTTCAACTTATATTAATCACTCTCGATACCTCATTCCTGATGGAATCCATATCCACGAGGGAGAGAGAAGAAGCAATGTGGAATTCAAATGCCTTGCCTAAGGGTACAGTCGTAACGGCTCCAGCGGGGCTCGAACTCCGGACCTTTCGCACCTGAAGCGAACGCGCATCCATTGCGCTATCACGCTATCACGAACCTAAAGAAAAGAAAACAATTGGGATATAATTAGACTGAACACGTCTTCATGACTTTGTATACATGTAACGTATTTTAATACAGACGGATCTGTAATCCAGGGGAAACACGCTGGACTGGTAATCCATGGATCGCAGGTTGGATCCCCCCGTCTGACCCTAATAAAATTAACAGTCTTTCAGCTGGGACTTTAAACCGAGGTCTCGTGTCTGTGCGCTGTACACCGTGCACGTAAAAGAACCAGAAGAGACTCTGGAATGGGTCTCTCTCTCTCTCTCTCTCTCTCTCTCTCTCATTGCATTATCCTCCAAAAATATAAAATGACTAATCTCTTCAGGAGGCTTCGCTCATATGGGCAACCGGTAGCGACGATAAACAAACGTAAAACACATGTATTTAATCCAAAATACAAAAATTGTTTACCAAATACATACAATAATCTACATCAAAAGTAATGCATATATTACTACCGGGTGGATGTGGTTGTTATATTTCCACTGGTTGCGACAAGGTAATATCAATAGACAGAACATTTGTTATGCTTCGTTAACTTTGTATGGTGTACCAAGTTGTAGTTAAATATACTATTGTAATAACATATCTTACAAGAATATATATATATATATATATAATGAACACTTGCCTGTCTCTTCTGTGGTAGCCTACATAACGTCCATAAACACTATCTTAAAATTAACATAATTATGTTACGATTTCTTGACAATGTCTGGCATACCTAAACGTTGTCTAAATCAATCGTTACCGTCTGTATATATGTGTTACAAATACAATGTGCGCATGCGCTTAAGAGCCTAAAGGAAGTGGAAAACAAACAAAAAACTATATGCTTTAAAAGTCTACAGCATATCGAACAATCGTTAATGGTTAACCGATATTTGATCATCCTTGAACAAATCATAACTTGTATTTGTATTTGAAAAGATGTCAATGTGACTTTATAGTTAACAAGAATAAAAACAGGCACATCTAGTATTTCACAATTGTTTAGGAAAGTCTTATCGTATTACATAGATGTTTTATCATGTACTAGTATAATATCATCTTTCGTTTTCGTTTGTTGTGATATTTGTTCATATTTTGATAACCGGTGGGTTAATTCTATGTTGACATACTTCCCTTGATTCATGTTTTATAACAATAACTGATTGGAATACAATATAAATACATAACTAACTATTGGAATACAATATAAATACATAACTATCTAATTAACTAACTAACTAACTAACTGACTGACTGATATATCAATAATGGAGACATTATTATTCCATAACCTAAAACATTCAATTATTGTGAGTCAATCTTTGTTGTGTTTCGAAATTTACTCACAAACTGTTTGGTCAATGTTGATGAAACCTTGCATGGAACATCGGTATGGGCGAATGGTAGGAGCACAGTAGCTAAATATAATACACAGTCAAATCTAATGAAACAATAAATTTAATGTTAAAATTGAGCGTTTAATCAACTGTCGAATTACGCCACTTGCAGCTGAATAACTTTCTGAAAAATCCTCTCTAATTGTCTGCCCATGCTTTTTTTCTTCGTCTTAATGTCAGCATTTCCAGCACATTGGCCCTCGTTAATGTCACCAATTTCCGGCGCATTGTCCACCTTTAATGTGGGCATTTCCAGCGCATTGTCCATCTTTAATGTGGGCATTTCCGGAGCATTGTCCATCTTTAATGTGGGCATTTCCGGCGCATTGTCCATCTTTAATGTGGGCATTTCCGGCACATTGCCCTCTTTTGCAAAGTCGTCCGTATCTGTATCAGGGGTATGCACGCGCACAGGGATTCGGCACGTTTGGGGGTACTAGTATATATATTTAAGTACAGGGATTCTACTCTGTGGGATGTCAGATTTCGCATCGATCAGTAAAATGGCCCTATCTGAAACAATTTTGTACAAAGCTGTCCAAATATAACGCCTATCCCGAGTCTTTATATTGTTCTTCAAATAAAACACAACTTTAAGCTGCATGCATGTATACTTTGCAAACAATTGCCACATACATTGGCCATAGCAGGTCACATTTCCATACTAGGACACGGGTTCTGTCAGCAACAAAAAAATCTTCGACGGGAGAGTTTTAACTGTGAATAACATTATCAATAAAATGTGTTTCCACTAACGTGTAGGTTTATTCGGCAAAAATGTACGTCAAAAAGAGATTTCGTAGCATTTTCAATTTGTTTTGAAAATTTCTAAAGCGGCGCAATTCGCGTTGAAACTCCGGCTATACGGACTCAACGTCATAGCACTCTCATCCGGCTATACGGACTCAACGTTATAGCATCTTATTCGACTATACTGACTCAACGTCATAATACTCTCATCCGGCTCTACGGACTCAACGTCATAGCACTCTCATTCGGCTATACGGACTCAACGTCATAACACTCTCATCCGGCTATACGAACTCACGTCATAGCACACTCATCCGGCTATACGGACTCAATGTCATAGCACTCTCACCTGGCTATACGGACTCAATGTCATATCACACTCATCCGGCTATACGGACTCAATGTCATAGCCTCTCATCCGGCTATACAGACTCAACGTCATAACACTCTCATCCGGCTATACGGACTCACGTCATAGCACACTCATCCGGCTATATGGACTCAACGTCATAGCACTCTCACCTGGCTATACGGACTCAACGTCATATCACACTCATCCGGCTATACGGACTCAACGTCATAGCACTCTCACCTGGCTATACGGACTCAACGTAATAGCACTCTCATCCGGCTATACGGACTCAACGTAATAGCACTCTCATCCGGCTATACGGACTCACGTCATAGTACTATCATCCGGCTATATGGACTCAACGTCATAGTACTGTCGTCCGGCTATATGGACTCAACATAATAGCACTCACATCCGGATATACGTACTCACGTCATAGCACTCTCATCCGGCTATGCAGACTCAACGTCATAGCACACTCATCTGGCTATACGGACTCAACGTCATAGCACTCTCATCCGGCTATGCAGACTCAACGTCATAGCACACTCATCTGGCTATACGGACTCAACGTCATAGCACTCACATCCGGCTATACGTACTCACATCATAGCACTCTCATCCGGCTATGCAGAATCAACATCATATCACACTCATCCGGCTATACGGACTCAACGTCATAGCACTCTCATCCGGCTATACGGACTCAACGTCATAGCACTTTAATCCGGCTATGCGCACTCAACGTCATAGCACTCTCATCCGGCTATACATACTCACGTTATTGCACTCTCCTTCCACTAAACGCACTCACTTCATAGCACTCCTCCGGCTAAACGGACTCACAATATAGCAGGGTCTCATTATAGCTCTCCAACTAAATATGGTTTAAAGTCTCATTGACCGCTTAGGGCAATATGGATCCTGGGTCTCCGAGCAGTATATCATTCACAGACTCGTACCCAGGTAGAACCAACGACCTTCTACAAGCTTCAATACATGAACTAATTTGAGTCAAATACAGTGTGTTAACATAACCTGTCTATAATAAAGTTTGTTTCTTTTACAGTGGAGAAAATACTATATAATGCATTTGTATGGACAAGGAAGTTAGAAAAATGGGCAAGGCTGGATGAAAATGGACTAGTAGAAAACGAAGAACAGGAACAATTGATCACATATGCGTTATTTGATTCATTTGGGCTGCTAGGGGAGACACAACACCCAGACAGATTGGATGGATGGTCATTAGTACAGCGGCTTCCGGGGTCATATGTTGCAAAGGTCCACGATATACTAGTATGCAAAGTACATGTACATGTATATATAAAATACGTTGTTATCGTACAGATGATAAATAGTGATACTGCTTTGTTATCCTGCAGATGTTAAATAGTGATACTGCTTTGTTGTCGTGCAGATGATAAATAGTGATACTGCTTTGTTATCCTGCAGATGTTAAATAGTGATACTGCTTTGTTATCCTGCAGATGTTAAATAGTGATACTGCTTTGTTATCCTGCAGATGATAAATAGTGATACTGCTTTGTTATCCTGCAGATGATAAATAGTGATACTGCTTTGTTATCCTGCAGATGTTAAGGAGAAACTATAGAGCAGGTGCCAAGAGTGGCATTAAGAAGAAAATGATTCGCTGTGTGTAGTATGCTCGTATGATTCCATTCCTAATCCTTGGAAGAGTGTTCTGATATGACCACATACTAGTTCTTTTAACAATATTACATAGCCTTACAATTAAATCGCATAAGTCCACAATTCCATTCCATTATCCTCTTACTAACGTTGTCGCTAGCAAGTAATCCTGGTAACCCATTTCCATCTTTCATGTTTCCTACCTTACCATAGGTTCAAGTTCTGTCTACCCCCCCCCTCCCCATTCCAATGCCTGTCCTACAAATATACCCTTTACATCAGCAATCACCAATGCAGTGCATCTTGTCATATTTCATGATACCTATCTCCCATTTTCTCAGTCCCAACAGTACCCAATATCTCCGCTGTCATATATTTTTTCTTACATGGTGCATCTACTAATTTCTTGCGACACAGATATTCAGTACTTTATTAAAAAAAGTAAATCACATTTAAGCCAAAGCATCAGCAATATTACACATTGTATGAACATTGATTACTTTGTATAATTAACAAATATTAGCTATCATTTAACTGGTTTGTACAATGAGGAATTACTTGTATTTAATATTAGTTTTATCTGTCATCCCCTAATGTCAAACCACCCTCGGGGATGTAGATCTAGTCAGCGTAGATTTAGGGAGTTGAGCATGTCTGTAAGTTACAGACTGTAACACTAGAGGTACGATATAAGTCAGCCTTTATTCAACATGCTGCTCTTCGCTGGACACCTCAATTTGGTTTATCGGAGCCATATTCGGATTTCAGCTAGTGTCTCACTAGAGTCTGGTAAGCCATGAACTTAAGGGGTTCGGATTTGACCTGGATGTTTCTACATAGAAACCCTAATGTTTGGTTAGCTCTCTTTGATGACCTATTTATGTGAGCGTCCCACGACAGATATATTTGAGATATCCACGCCAAGATATTTGGGCGAAGTGACCGACTCAAGTAGGCCTCCATGGAGCTTATATTGATTGGGAATAGGATGCTTCCTTCTGGTGACGTGGATAACTCGAGTTTTGGAATGTGACCGACTCATTTGCAGATGTCAGTGATAGATAGACTGCAGAATCATCTGCAAAGATACGGACTTTGGAACTAATGTTTTTTTTACGTTTATTTATCGTCGCTACCGATTGCCCATATTGCCTCCTGAAGAGATTAGTTATTTTAGATTTTGGAAGATAGTGCATGATACAGACAGAGACCCATTCCAGAATCTCCTCTGGTTCTTTTATGTGCACGGTGTAAAGCACCGACACGAGACCTCGGTTTAACGTTCCATCCGAAAAACTGTTTTATTAGGGTCAGACGGGGGATCGAACCTGCGATCCCTGGATTACCAGTCCAGCGTGTTACCACTGTATTACAGATCCGTCCATTTTGGCACCAAGCGCCCACGCATTTTATAATGATGTATTATAGACATCGTAGAGTATTATGTCGACCAATAGGATTCCTTCCAGGATGTGTTACACGTGTGATCATACAAGAAAATAGGTGATGGCTGCATGCAACTGAATACAAGCAAAGTTATGTAATAAAAGTTAATATTTTAGATGTTCAGAGTATTCTATCTATCTATCTTCCGTTAATGTCGAACCCCTCGCGGGGACGTAGACATATTGCGCGTCAAAAACCGCAAAGAAGTTAAAAGTTTGAGTACATTGTAGTTAAAAGTATAATTTAAGAAAGTAATGAAAATAAGTTGTGGTAAAAGTTTAAAAGCAGCTGCGCAGAACAACTAGGGACTTGCAGGATCAATATGGCAAACTGTCGTATTAAATTGCTCTATGGTAGGTAGATGGACACTGTCAGGAGGGAGATGGTTCCAATGGTAGATTGTTCTTGGAAAAAAGGAAAACTTGTAGTAGTCTGTAGTTGCTGTAATTAACCTATAAGGAATGGCAATGGCGAGCAGGACAGGAGAGAGGAACTAGGTAATTTTCAATGGGAATAGCAACAAGATCATTATGAATTGTATAGGCCTACACTATAAGGGATAACCTATTGTCAATACGCCGTTGATCTAGTCTGCGTAGATTTAGGGAATGTAGCATGTCTGTAACACAAGAGGTACGATAGAAGTCAGCCTTTATCCAACGGGCTGCTCTTAGCTGGACACCTTCAATTTGGTATATCAATGTTTGGGTATGGGGCGACCAGATATCGGAGCCATATTCAAGCTGGGGTCTCACTAGTATTAACTGATTGCATCACATAACTTTGCTTGTGTGCAGTGTAATACAGTCATCTAATACATTCTTGTATGACCACACGCTTAATAACACCTGGAAGGGTTCTGATTGGTCTCGGCATGACATTGACAGCTTGCAATACACATTACATGTTACTTGTATTCAAGCTTTATTTGTGAAAATCAACTGCTTAATCAATATAGAATCAACAATGCTAAATATGAACTTGTAGAATACAGTGATTAAAAATATTGTGTTGATGATTTGCGTGAAGTTGTTTGATTATCAGGGCGCACGGATGCAGCGTAATGTAATAAGGTTCAAGAATATACAGGCAAACAGAAACGTAGTTTTTCCTTCATGTATGGTTTGCCGTTACTGTGGTAATGTGATAAAAAGGATCTTACGCTGGTGGTGATTGCATACTATATTTTCTGAAACTCGTTTCATAAAATACGGTATGAAATCATCACTCATGTAAGGTCCTATATTGATAAAAGTTATTAGAATGGCTTATAATGTAACAGTCAGATACGTATACTGTACAGAGTTTTACACCGCACCTGTCGATATGGGTAGCAACTAATCACGTGACTATGCGTATTTCCATATATTTATCCGCGGATATGTTTCGGCTTTTGACAAAATATTTTGTTCGCTAATCATAATGTATTATCTCCTAAATATACTAAAGAGCAGTAATTGAAGACGCGATAATCTGTCTGATTATATTCAGAATCATGGCTTTGTAAAAGTTATTGACAAGATAACTGGAAACTATATTTGTTGTGTTATTAGGCTCCGGTGCTTCATAAAAATTATAGTGAACACAAGTTTTTCCTTCGTCCTCGTCATATGATGACTCCGAATACATCCGTCATTTTAGCTAATGGTAAGCCTTGACGGTAGAGTTTTGCATGTGTCAATACGGTATTTATATCTTAATTTTTGTCGAGAAAACTTGTTTCTGCTATCGATTCGTCCACAAACAAATTCGACCTATTTTAGTATTTATCAATATGTTCTTCACTCTACTATAATACTCTGCACTTTAACTGATCAGCATTGCAAAATCTGATCATTAATGAAAAAACGACCTAGATGTGTGTTCCTGCCGGATTGTCATGCTTAGCAATTTTGGTAAGATGACCGAGTTGTCTATCAGTATCACACTGTCGTTAGATTAGAACTACCGCTATCATCAGTGCTGCAGGTTCACTGCCAATCAGGGACATGTGATAAATGCCGATATGTGAGAAAGTTGTTAGTCGCTTATGGAGGTTGGAGAGTTGAGTACTGGTTCTTACCCAGGAAATGCGGGTGGGCTACTCTCCGCCACAACAGACAGACCTGCAACCCTGATGATAGCTGTGAAAGGTGAGATCTAATGACAGCATGTTAGACCACTCGGCTATGATAATTATTCATTTTTCAACAAGATCGATAATTGGACTTTGATATATGCGATTCAATTCCAAGAAGTGCTATCTTACCCATTGACGTTATACCAGCAGTGGTCCTGTCTACAGATACAGAGATCTTACATACTAAAACCGAGATGTATGTATGTATGTTCCATTAATGTCAAACCCCTTGCAGGGACGTAGACATGTTCTCCTGGGCAATCTTGTGTGTGAGGTGCCTTGCACATACGTGGCCTGACCGAGTATCGAACCCGGGACCGATCAATTCCAAATCCGACGCTCTACCACTGGACTACGGATGCCACACAAGATGAGGATTTCTAATAAATTTTATATATATTAAACTGATAATTGCATTTTTGTATGTTTTAATTATTAGACTGTATCTCTTTCTTACAGATATACTTTAAAAGAAAATGGTGAAGTTAACAATTGATTTGATTGCCAGAGGGACCTCGGGTTACACAAAGAAGAAACGTGATGAAACAATGCACCAGTATTTAAAGAGACTCACTCATCTGTATTTAGAAAACAAGGGAATAGATGAAGTGGTATGTACATTTACCCATTCAACATAGGATATTATATGAGTATGTGTTATATAATACGCTTGCACTGATGTGTACTTCGTACTTGCTTCAAATTATAGAAATGGGACACTTCCTACATGTATGTTTAGGCTACTGAAAATGTCAATGCATGTTTAGGTCAACAAAATAACCTGTGTTTACTGTTTCATGGTAGGGGAATTTTTTTATAGATTTATTTTACCATACTCACAGAATTCATAGGCACAGAAAATGTAAAAACCCAAATTTTAATTTGTAACAAAAACGGGTCAGTCTGGAAACCGTAAACACAGGCAGGGATCATTCTAGAGGGCGATGTTGGCGAAATTGTCGCCCTAGGGACTCTGACTTCGCCCTTTGGGGGGCCCCACTTCTCCCTAAAAATATGTTTTTGTTTTTACGATTTTCAAACAAAATTTTGTCTAGTAAGATACACTGGCCCATTATAAAACACTCCTTCTATTCAAATGTTGTATTCAATGGTTGTAATGTGCATTTTAACCCTATTTTGCAGAAGTATATTAAAGAACACCATTTAAGGAAGCGATCACGCGCTTTCTCACTTCTCCCAAAAATTCTGACCTAGAATGAACCCTGACAGGTTGGGTTTTTTTGGCCTTAGCAGATACAATGTAATAAATGATTGCAATCACGAGCAACATGACCATATAAAATCAGTGAACTCTCCCTGGTTTAATGGTTCATTTGTCAGCCTTGTAACTGAGGGGTCGAGGTGGTGATGCAGGGTTCATTCTAGGTCAGAATTTTTGGGAGAAGTGAGAAAGCATGTGATCGCTTCCTTAAATGGTGTTCTTTAATATACTTCTGCAAAATAGGGTTAAAATGCACAGTACAACCATTAAATACAACATTTGAATAGAAGGAGTGCTTTATAATGGGCCAGTGTATCATACTAGACAAAATTTTGTTTGAAAATCTTAAAAACCAAATGTTTTTTTTGTTTTTTTTTAGGGAGAAGTGGGGCCCCCAGAGGGCGAAGTCAGGGTCCCTAGGGCGACAATTTCGCCCACATCGCCCTCTAGAAAGATCCCTGGTGATGCCGTTAGACATGACAGCTAAATCCACATTGCCCCTTCTCTCTCCGTCATAGCAACGGATTCCATTAAGGCATTAAGGGAGTGTGATTTATCTAATGTTGTAAGAATTTGTTTTGTAATCTAGTTAAATTAGTAAAAATTATAAAGCATACATGTGAACCTTTTCTTGCAATGAGTGACGACTGTGTATGTAAAAAGAACATAAGGTGATTTGATAGATAGGTTGTTCTTTTGCTTGGCAGGGAGATGATATGTCATTGTGCAGGAACCTGTCAGTGCTCTACCTTTACGATAACCAACTGACACACATCCCCAGTCTGAACCAGAACCAACACCTTACCATGCTGTACCTGCAGAATAACAACATCAGCAGAATAGAGGGGCTGGCACATCTAACACGACTTACAAAGTTGTAAGTAATCACATATTTATATCTACCATACTAGCCAATACTATGCAATTGTAGTCTCTAAGGTTTTTTTTCAACATAAAGCCATAATTCAATTAGCACTCCGGAGAGATGCAAATCCGCACTCTGAGCTGACTGTCATGACCACATGTCTGGACTGATTTCTCCTGAAATCAAATCACTTTCTCTCTATATATCTACCAAGTGTCATCAAAACTCATCCACAACTTTTGGAGTTATCCTGCTAACACACAGACAGACACACAGACAATCCTGCTAACACACAGACAGACACACAGACAAACACAGCCAACAAATATAACCCCATTCCTATGGCGGGGGTTAATTATTCCTAGTGTAAATATTCAGACATAAAAATGCCTGGGTGTATTTGAAAAGTTTAACACAAAAATGCCTGTTCCCATTTGAAAAATTTGACACAAAAATGTCTGGCTCCATTTGTAAAGTTCGACACAAAATTGCCTGGCCCCATTTGAAAAGTTGTTAATTAATATTTTTGTAAATAAATATCCATAAAGGGAGATAAATCACTATAACAGATGGATGATTGCTATAACAGACGGATGTTTGCTATAACAGACGGATGATTGCTATAACAGATGGATGTTTGCTATAACAGATGGATGATTGCTATAACAGACGGATGTTTGCTATAACAGACGGATGATTGCTATAACAGATGGATGTTTGCTATAACAGACGGATGATTGCTATAACAGATGGATGTTTGCTATAACAGATGGATGATTGCTATAACAGATGGATGTTTGCTATAACAGACGGATGATTGCTATAACAGACGGATGATTGCTATAACAGATGGATGATTGCTATAACAGACGGATGATTGCTATGACAGATGGATGTTTGCTATAACAGATGGATGTTTGCTATAGCAGATGGATGATTGCTATAACAGACAGATGATTGCTATAACAGATGGGTGATTGCTATGACAGATGGATGTTTGCTATAACAGACGGATGTTTGCTATAACAGATGGATGACGGATGTTTGCTATAACAGATGGATGATGGATGTTTGCTATAACAGATGGATGTTTGCTATAACAGACGGATGTTTGCTATAACAGACGGATGACAGATGTTTGCTATAACAGACGGATGACGGATGTTTGCTATAACAGGTGGATGTTTGCTATAACTGACGGATGTTTGCTATAACAGACGGATGATTGCTATAACAGACGGATGATTGCTATAACAGACAGATGATTGCTATAACAGATGGGTGATTGCTATGACAGATGGATGTTTGCTATAACAGACGGATGTTTGCTATAACAGATGGATGACGGATGTTTGCTATAACAGATGGATGATGGATGTTTGCTATAACAGATGGATGTTTGCTATAACAGACGGATGTTTGCTATAACAGACGGATGACAGATGTTTGCTATAACAGACGGATGACGGATGTTTGCTATAACAGGTGGATGTTTGCTATAACTGACGGATGTTTGCTATAACAGATGGATGATTGCTATAACAGATGGATGTTTGCTATAACAGACGGATGTTTGCTATAACAGACGGATGTTTGCTATAACAGACGGATGACGGATGTTTGCTATAACAGGCGGATGTTTGCTATAACAGACGGATGACGGATGTTTGCTATAACAGACGGATGACGGATGTTTGCTATAACAGGCGGATGTTTGCTATAACAGATGGATGACGGATGTTTGCTATAACAGATGGATGATTGCTATAACAGACGGATGTTTGCTATAACAGATGGATGATGGATGTTTGCTATAACAGATGGATGATTGCTATAACAGGCAGATGTTTGCTATAACAGACGGATGATGGATGTTTGCTATAACAGATGGATGATTGCTATAACAGACAGATGTTTGCTATAACAGACGGATGACGGATGTTTGCTATAACAGACGGATGACAGATGTTTGCTATAACAGGCGTATGTTTGCTATAACAGACGGATGACGGATGTTTGCTATAACAGACGGATGTTTGATATCGGATATTTCTGTTTCAGGTACCTAGGTGGTAATGGTATTACGGTGGTAGAAGGTTTGGAGAAACTTGAGGGATTACAGGAACTTCATGTAGAAAACCAGGCCCTGCCTCCTGGAGAGAAACTCTTGTTTGACCCGCGGTCAATCAAGTCCATATCTGTAATGGACTTATCCTATTCTTTAAAAGTCTTATTTTTGTAAATAAACCATTTCTTAAGTGTAGGTATATATTGTCATCTATCTGTAAATGAAAATTGGCTTATGGTTAAAAAGTGAAATGTGCACTTTAACCCATTCAACACCAAAGTAACTGACATGGACTGGTCCATAATATTTTTAGACCAATAAATTAATAAGAAAATTACATTTGGATCAGTTCATTTATCAAATTGGGTATTTATTTTTCTAAAAATAGTAATATTACTTGCAAAAAGTGCAGATCCTGACAGAAGCCGGCTCATCTGGATCTACACTTGTTTGTAAGCCTATTTAGAAGCCTGTGGTGTTGAAAGTGTTAAAGTTTAAACTTTATTTATTTAAACAACGATTGCGGAGCAAGTTCTAACAACTTATATTAATCACTCTCGTTGGCGTGGATGAAAGCGTATACGTGGTCATTTGTGTGTGAGGACACCGGAGTACCCGGAGAAAACCCACCTGTCCGATCTGGCGACCACCATACCATCTCACAAACTTCCTGGTCCGAGGATCGAACCTGTGTATCATTGGTGAGAAGTGAGCGCGCTAACCACTGCACTAATCAGACAGCACTTCATTGTACGTACAGATCATTACAGTCTGTATCATCATTTCAGGGCCCACTCCATATCTGAATGTCAGTTTGAAGCATGAAAACATTAGTATATTAGTTTCAAATTTAAAATGTTCTGAAAGTGCTATTGGCTCTAATGGCGGCTGTCAGTGTGAACCCTACCTGTAAAATATTGTTGGTAATTTAGAACAACTGAAAAATTGTGCTTATATCACTTTCAGCATGTTTTAATAAAATTGCATGCATAAAATACTTGCATACAGCCGGGACACTCACATACAGCACAGGACACTCGCATACAGCTGGGACACTCACATACAGCATGGGACACTCTCATACAGCCGGGACACTCACATACAGCACGGGACACTCGCATACAGCCGGGACACTCACATACAGCACGGGACATTCGCATACAGCAGGGACACTCACATACAGTATGGGACACTCACATACAGCACGGGACACTCACATACAGCATGAGACACTCGCATACAGCATGGGACACTCACATACAGCACGCTCACAGCACGGGACACTCATATACAGCATGGGACGTTCACATACATCATGGGACACTCGCATACAGCATAAAACACTTACATACAACACAGGACACTCACATACAGCATGGGACACTCGCATACAGCATGGGACACTTGCATACAATATAGGACACTTGCATACAATATAGGACACTTGCATACAATATAGGACACTTGCATACAATACAGGACACTTATACTGTACAGGACACTCGCATACTGTACAGGACAGTCGCATACTGTACAGGACACTCACATACAATACAGGACACTTGCATACAGCACAGGACACTCGCATACAGCACAGGACACTCACATACAATACAGGACACTTGCATACAATAACAGGACACTTGCATACAATACAGGACACTTGCATACAATACAGGACACTTGCATACAATACAGGACATTTGCATACAATACATACAATACAGGACACTCACATACAATACAGGACACTCACATACAATACAGGACACTCACATACAATACAGGACACTTACATACAATACATACAATACAGGACACTTGCATACAATACAGGACACTTGCATACAATACAGGACATTTGCATACAATACATACAATACAGGACACTCACATACAATACAGGACACTCACATACAATACAGGACACTCGCATACAATACAGGACACTTACATACAATACATACAATACAGGACACTTGCATACAATACAGGACACTTGCATACAATACAGGACACTTGCATACAATACAGGACATTTGCATACAATACATACACTACAGGACACTCACATACAATACAGGACACTCGCATACAACACAGGACACTTGCATACAACACAGGACATTTGCATACAATACAGGACATTTGCATACAATACAGGACATTTGCATACAATACAGGACACTTGTATACAATACAGGACATTTGCATACAATACAGGACACGTGTATACAATACAGGACACTTGCATACAATACAGGACATTTGCATACAATACAGGACACTTGCATACAATACAGGACACGTGTATACAATACAGGACACTTGCATACAATACAGGACATTTGCATACAATACAGGACACTTGCATACAATACATACAATACAGGACACTCACATACAATACAGGACACTCACATACAATACAGGACATTTGCATACAATACAGGACACTTGCATACAATACAGTATACTCACATTGCCTCTTTACCTCCTGGTCTAGTTGTTATGGCTGCTGACTTGTACACCACTGTAACCTACCATCACTGATGGTCACAGGTTTGAGCCCTGCTCAGGCTATGTCTCCTTATATGAAAAGGTTGGCAGTTTCTTACGGAGATTGGTTCACAAAGTACTGGTTAACCACTGGAGCCTGCCCAGGAAAGGTGTTGTTAGGTAAACTGCCCGACGGCGATATAGCCCAAAATGGTGCGGATGAAGCCATAAAACCTGAACAAACAAATATTGTGCCTTGTCTGTGATACTAATCCTACAGAGGTTTAACATTCAATGTTTATTTCAGGATTCGTTAAAAGTGCTAAATATCAGTGGCAATAATCTAGACAGCATAAAAGACCTTGAGTGTTTAACTCAGTTGACTCATTTTCTTGCGATAGACAATCAGTTAGTCGATATGAAAGAACTAGCACATGTACTTGGAAAGTGGTATTTTCTTAATCGCCTGGATTTAATGGGTAATCCGCTGTGTCACAAAGCAAAATATCGGGATAGAGTTATTGTGATGGGCAAACATTTAGGTAAGTGGTTGTTTGTTCTTTTCTTTGAATTGTACCAGGCCCACTCTGGCGAAGGTATCGTAAATACTCAGTGTGGTGTGATGGAGACGGCCACCCATATTTCCTGTGTAGAAATCAGTACATGGTTATCCAACATCAGCCAACGAACGACTTTCTCGCATATCTTCATTTTATCACTTGTCCCTGATTGGGACCGAACTCACGACCTTGGTGATAGCTGTGAAAGGCATGTTCTGATAACGGCATGCTTGACCATTCGACCACAGAGGCTCAGAAGGGTTTTTAGAAATACAATGATAGATATATAGTATATATATACTGCAGTAAAAGTCTGCGCACTATATGATCTTACAGTCACATACATGTATTATCTATGTACATGTATGAAGGCTCTGTATGTCATGGTGATCTTACAGTCACATACATGTATTATCACTTCTATGTACATGTATGAAGGCTCTGTATGTCATGGTGATCCTACAGTCACATACATGTATTATCACTTCTATGTACATGTATGAAGGCTCTGTATGTCATGGTGTTCCTACAGTCACATACATGTATTATCACTTCTATGTACATGTATGAAGGCTCTGTATGTCATGGTATACGAGAGTGGTTACCAACATATTAGAATCATAGTGGAATCAGAAATGCATTTTCTGTTTGACTGTAGCCTGTATAATGCGATACGACGAAAAATGTTTGAAAGCCAACTGTCAGACAATGATTTTAACAATATGTCATTAGAGCAGAAACTGTTGTATTGTACAGAAAATTACCCTAGAAAACTAAGTAAATATGTGGTACATGCCTATCTGTTGAGAAGAAGAACTATTTATACATAAACATGACCATACAACACACAATTACACAGTGTGTCCTATTTCAATATGGAACATCATTATTTTGCAACGGAAACGCTGTTTGTAGTTTATTTTTGCTTAATGTCCAACTGTTAACAAATCTTTCTCTCATTGATTATATTTAAACCATAATTGTTTGAAATCTTATATATATGTATGCTAGCTAAATGTCATTAACTGTAACTTTGTATATGAGGTGACTTATAGGCCCACTGGGTCGGGTGCAACATTTTGTATATATTTGTTTGTTATTTATGTTTAATGCACATGTCACTATAATAAAATAATAATTTCTTCTATTACCGTGGTGTGGTTGTAGTATGTCATCCTGATTCCGGTCTCTGTAACTTTGTCGGTTTATTATACATGTACATAATTGTATCAACTTGATCATTCAAGGAGCAGTATTTTATGAAAAGCTGACCTTTGTTAGCAGGCTGGACTCGAACTCTCTCTAATCCTTGTACTGTCTGCTTTTAACTATAGCTTTGTAGATCCTTTTATCTTTTTAACTTGCACATAACATTTTAGCTTAACTAACTGTTCTAGACTGCGCCTGCCAATCATAATCCTGACTGATTGTTCGGCAGTATGAAGTTGAAGTGTGTTCAATGCATGTTTACTATATTTATAATGTTGCATAATGTCATACACATAAAGTATCCCCCGCCAGGAGGAAATATAATCCTTGAGACAGTACAAAGGTCATTAAAATGAGTTGTGTTTTCACCAGAAACGCTAACCTTCCTTCTTGAGAGCTGAGGCCTTTCCTTCTTTGTTTCACTTAACCCTTTCCTTCTTTGTTTCACTTAACCCTTTCCTTCTTTGTTTCACATAACCCTTTCCTTCTTTGTTTCACTTAACCCTTTCCTTCTTTGTTTACCCTTTCCTTCTTTGTTTCACTTAACCCTTTCCTTCTTTGTTTACCCTTTCCTTCTTTGTTTCACTTAACCCTTTCCTTCTTTGTTTCACATAACCCTTTCCTTCTTTGTTTCACTTAACCCTTTCCTTCTTTGTTTCACTTAACCCTTTTCCACGTAGAGATTTAGGCTAATATACTACTTTATCTCCATACATACAACATCTATTTAGCTATCAGGCAGTTGAAGTAGTCCATATATCTACTCCTCCGTACATGTTACTGGGACTACATGAGATTCTGGCCTTTATTATGAACGAAGGTTTAGCCACTACAGTGTAAATGTATGTGGGATTGGTAATGTATGTGGTATTGGTAATGCATGTGGTATTGGTAATGCATGTGGGATTGGTAATGCATGTGGTATTGGTAATGCATGTGGGATTGGTAATGCATGTGGTATTGGTAATGCATGTGATATTGGTAATGCATGTGGGATTGGTAATGCATGTGGGATTGGTAATGCATGTGGGATTGGTAATGCATGTGGGATTGGTAATGCATGTGGTATTGGTAATGTATGTGGGATTGGTAATGCATGTGGGATTGGTAATGCATGTGGGATTGGTAATGCATGTGGGATTGGTAATGCATGTGGGATTGGTAATGCATGTGGGATTGGTAATGTATGTGGTATTGGTAATGCATGTGGGATTGGTAATGCATGTGGGATTGGTAATGCATGTGAGATTGGTAATGCATGTGGGATTGGTAATGTATGTGGTATTGGTAATGCCTGTGGGATTGGTAATGCATGTGGGATTGGTAATGCATGTGGGATTGGTAATGTATGTGGTATTGGTAATGCATGTGGGATTGGTAATGCATGTGGGATTGGTAATGCATGTGGTATTGGTAATGCCTGTGGGATTGGTAATGTATGTGGTATTGGTAATGCATGTGGGATTGGTAATGCATGTGGGATTGGTAATGCATGTGGGATTGGTAATGCATGTGGTATTGGTAATGTATGTGGGATTGGTAATGTATGTGGTATTGGTAATGCGTGTGGTATTGGTAATGTATGTGGTATTGGTAATGCATGTGGTATTGGTGATGCATGTGGGATTGGTGATGCATGTGGTATTGGTAATGTATGTGGTATTGGTAATGTATGTGGTATTGGTAATGTATGTGGTATTGGTAATGTATGTGGTATTGGTATAATGTATGTGGTATTGGTATAATGTATGTGGTATTGGTAATGTATGTTGTATTAGTAATGCATGTGGTATTGGTAATGTATGTGGTACTGGTAATGTATGTGGTATTGGTAATGTATGTGGTATTGGTATAATGCATGTGGTATTGGTAATGTATGTGGTATTGGTAATGTATGTGGTATTGGTAATGTATGTGGTATTGGTAATGTATGTGGTATTGGTATAATGCATGTGGTATTGGTAATGTATGTGGTATTGGTATAATGCATGTGGTATTGGTAATGTATGTGGTACTGGTAATGTATGTGGTATTGGTAATGTATGTGGTATTGGTATAATGTATGTGGTATTGGTAATGTATGTTGTATTAGTAATGCATGTGGTATTGGTAATGTATGTGGTATTGTGGGAAAGGGATACATATTTTAAATGTCCCAGTTTGATATGAGATGTGAGCTCTGACACTGGTTCATGGGTAGTAATGTATTCATTTGTAGAAACATTGGATGGTAAGCAGATAAGTGAAACAGCAAAACAGTTCCTGAAGAACTGGCATGCTAACAAGGAAACACAGAGACAGAAGAGGGCAGATATTTTACGGAGGGGAGAGACCTTCATAGATGAATTTGCTGGTAATGTTTTCATTGTATTTGAATGCGTTCTAATGTATGCATCTACCTCCGAAGAATTTCTTTAATTTGTGGGCTGACATTTGAAGGCATTGTTAGCAAAAATATTGATTTATCGTTATACCTGTGCTTAGTCGATCGTACATTTATAATCCCGGCTAGAATATTCTTATGTCGGGGACAATCAATGTTCATAGCCTTAAACCTTACTGTGCTGGAAACGAGTCCCGGTATATTCGTTATTGCAAGCAGCATAGAGCCAGATCAAATAGCACAGAACGTGTACAGAATGTGCCATCTGATCAGGCTCTATGCTGTTTACTATTCGGATAGTGGAGCTAAAATACTTGGCTGAATAGCAAACAATATAGATCCTGATCAATTGCAGCGTCCCCGATTTATTTAGCAGGTTAGGGGTTAACCTTGTCTGATAGTTGATAGATTTAATATATTCGAGGCTCTGGGGATTTATAGAGCAGTAATTATTTCCGCTCACATGTCGTTGGTGGTTTGAACACGTAATTAAATTTACCAGTTACTGTCCCCAGACATTGTTTTTGCATTGCATGTTCATCCATCACCCTGTCTCAATTATCTTGTCACGGCAACACATCAAAACATGCCATCCCTGGATTCCAGCAAATTAACCACTTGCAACCACTGATCTGTCTATTATATATATACCCGGTATATATATATATATATATTGTGTTCCAGCATATTAACCACTTGATCACTGATCCATCTATTATATATATACCCGGTATATATATATATATATTGTGTTCCAGCATATTAACCACTGATCCATCTATTATATATATACCCGGTATATATATATATATATATTGTGTTCCAGCATATTAACCACTGGATCACTGATCCATCTATTATATATATACCCGGTATATATATATATATATTGTGTTCCAGCATATTAACCACTGGATCACTGATCCATCTATTATATATATACCCGGTATATATATATATATATATTGTGTTCCAGCATATTAACCACTGATCCGTCTATTATATATATATATATATATATATATATTGTGTTCCAGCATATTAACCATTTGACCACTGATCCGTCTATTATATATATATATTGTGTTCGGGTTTAATACGGTCTTGCCCATCCTAAGGTACTGTAAGTGAGCGACCAAAGGTTATTCACCCTTTGAGGCTTGAACCCCCCCTCCCAAAATTGTACCCCTACATCTTAGAGATATATTTTTGGAAGTCGTGGTGCGGGCCATTGTCTAATGTTGCTAAAACTTGTGGCCCAAACCATTTGTATTTTCATGCTATGTATTGTATCTTTATGTGTATGACATATGTACTATTGATTTGCAATAAAATATGGTTAAATAAAAAAATGGAAGTCGTGGTAGCGTGTTATCTTCAGGTGTGTAAGGCGCCCAGGAGGTCACGCCCAGCTCGAGAGCTGTAGTCGTTTCAATTGTGCCCTTAGGCAAGGCACTTAAATTCCACTTTGTCTCTTTTCTCCCTCATAGGGATCAGGAATGAGGTCTCGAGAGCGATTAATCTAACATTGTAAAAACTTGTTTCCCAATCAAGCTAAAATAACATTGTAAAAACTTGTTTCCCAATCAATCTAAAATAACATTGTAAAAACTTGTTTCCCAATCAAGCTAAAATAGCATTGTAAAAACTTGTTTCCCAATCAAGCTAAAATAACATTGTAAAAACTTGTTTCCCAATCAAGCTAAAATAACTTTGTAAAAACTTGTTTCCCAATCAAGCTAAAATAACATTGTAAAAAACTAAACAAAAGATATATTTTTGAAAGTGATAAAAAAATTATTATTATATATATATATATGCTATGAACTGCTTGTTTTATAGTAGGAGGTAGAGGGGACCTTCCACCAGTGAGGGAGCAAGGGAGATTAGGAGGTATTCCAGGATACATGATGCCAGGTGGGTAGCCAGTGTGCCTAGTCAGATGTAATATACCTGTTTCATTTATACACGAGTTGGTGATGGCAATTATATAAATAAGGAATTAACTGATCGTGCAGATAACGTTATTTTAGGTTTGTCTGTCTGTTTGTGTTCATACTAGTTAAGTTGGTGGTGTTTGTATTCCCACGCACATTCTATGTCAGTCATGTGATATCACTTTTGCAAATGTAACGATTAAATGTTTTAATATTCTTGTTTAGTTCACTGTCAGTGTAAATGCTGACTGTCGAATTAGTCTTACGTCAGCCTGTCAATGTAAATGCTGTCTGTTAGTTTATTCATATGTCAGACTGTCAGTGTAAATGCAGTTTGCCGGCGTATTAAGATCAGCCTGCCAGTGTAAAATCTGTCTGTCGGCGTATTCACACATCAGTCTGTCTGTTGGCATATTTGTACATCAGGTTGTCGGTGTAGATGCTGTCTGTTAGTTTATTCAAACGTCAGCTTTTCAGTGTAAATGCTATCTGTTAGCGTATTCATCTGTCAGCTTAAATGCCCTGTCAATGTAATGTATCTACTGTCAGCTTAAATGCCCTGTCAATGTAATGTATCTACTGTCAGCTTAAATGCCCTGTCAATGTAATGTATCTACTGTCAGCTTTCAAATTTATGCCTGTTGTATAATGTGGATAAAATATAATACAAATGTCTTGTAAACTATTTACTAACATTCAATTAATAAAACTCAATGCTAACAATCTACCATTATTTCTAAGGGCCCGGGACTGAAGAAGGTTCGGGTGGTTTGCCGCGGGTTTACGGGCGTTCGGCCAGGGTATGGATAATTTGGGATCTTCCATGCTGTATCTAAACATCACCTGACAGTGATTCTGTGTCTGTCTCAGATTCCTCAATCCAAAGTGAATTTGCCTATTTCATACGTTGCAAGCTAGAAACCATTCCTTGTAGAGGTTCTGTTACTTTTGTAGCTTATACATGTCTCAACAGTTTCCCATTACAGTCTTCCCGAAATCAGTAGGACCGCCTGACATGTCAGACAAAAAGTCCTTGTGTCTGATAAAATAAAAAGTCCTTGTGTCTGATAAAATAAAAAGTCCTTGTGTCTGACAAAATAAAAAGTCCTTGTGTCTGACAAAATAAAAAGTCCTTGTGTCTGACAAAATAAAAAGTCCTTGTGTCTGATAAAATCAAATTAAATTTTTAAGTGCATTTTAAGAATCAGACAAACTATGGAAAAGGTTTTGTGAACGTTGCCGTTATGAAAGCATAACCACACTAATGCTACCAGTTATGTTTCGTAAATGGCGAGATAAATTTATTATTGTAAAAGTGATATAAGAGAATAATCACAATTCATCCGCTCCAAACAATATCTCTGTGTGCAGCACATTCTAAGTCCCACTAGCACAGTGGTTAGTGCGCTCGCTTCTCACCAATGCAACCCGGGTTCGATCCTCGGACCGGGAAGTATGTGAGATGGTGCGGTGCTCGCCAGATTGGACAGGTGGATTTCTCCGGGTACTCCGGTTTCCTCCCACACGAATGACCACATTTACATTTCATCCGTGCCAACGAGAGTGGTTAATATAAGTTGTTAAAACTTGTTTTCCAATCGTTGTAAAATAAATGAAGTATAAATTAAGTAAGCGCATCATGGGCTTTAAATTGATTAACTTATGGGCCAATGATTAATGATTATAGTATTATTTAAATGTAAACACTGAGTAAAGTCTGTTGTTGATTTTTGTTCATTTGTTTCACTGTACATTACCAGCTGGAGCATAGATTGTATAAATCTTCATAAACATAGGCATACATTTCAGTGGTAACATGCTGGACTGGTTATCCAGAGATCGCAGGTTCGATCCCCCGTCTGACCATAATAAAATTTACAGTCTTTCAGATGGGACGTTAAACAGAAGTCTTGTGTCGGTGCTTTACACCGTGCACGTAAAAGAATCAGAGGAAACTCTAGAATGGGTCTCTGTCTGTATCATTGCACTATCCTCCAAAAATCTAAAATGACTAATCTCTTCAGGAGGCGTCGCTCATATGGGCAACCGGTAGTGACGATAAATAAACGTAGGGTCGCTCATATATGGGCAACCGGTAGCGACGATAAATAAATGTAAAACCACCACCACCATATTTCTATGAAGCACAAAAGTGATACATTCAATGTTATGCCTAGTGGATTTTCTTTCACATACCATTAATCGTAATAAAAGCAGAATTTTAAAATCAATTTCATTCCATTCATTATAATTATTAGCAAATGCGCAGTGTATGAGGATACCTGACTATTTGTTTGCCCTTTTGAGATCACAAGATTTACTAGAGCTGGAATCGTGGGCAATTCAGAATTTAATTCAATTTAGAGTTCAATTTAAATATTGTTATTTATTAATTCAAAAACATTTCAGACAAAACTGTTCATCTTGTAAATTCTTTTTAAAATTGATATGAAGTATTAATCTCCTTGCAAAAGTTATATATCTAATAGATCGTACTGTTGTGTATTTACACAGTTACAGTAACTAATCTTTCTAAATATTTGAACGTTTTGGTTTATAACTAGAAGCGTTAAAAGACGTTTTTCATATATAATATATAGCGGACCCTTTGATGAGTCAATAAACTTCTCCCTTGTATACAAAGAACTTCTCCCCTGTAGCCATGATCTTCTCCCTTGTATACCATAAACTTCTCGGCATCTCCCTTGTATGCCATGGACTTCTCCCTTGTATACCCCATGAACTTCTCTCATGTATACCATAAGTTTCTCCCTTTTCTACCATGATCTCCCTATTTGGTCTAGCTTAACTGGAGCCATACGCAAGTATCTCTACTAGAGGCATTGGGAAAGATTTAAATATCGGTATCAGTAATAGTTATAAAAAACATTTTGCCACCTGTATCTCTTACTCTTCCCGCATAATGTCTACTTAACCCATTTCATTCTGGATACATTTAAAGGCTTTTGCAAACAACATAGATCCAGATCAGCTGCAGCATGACGCTGCTTGCTGATCAGGATCTATGTTGTTTGCTACATAGCCAAGTGTCTTAGCAAGATCATCTGAATAGCAAACAGTATAGAGCCTGATCAGACGGCACGTTCCATGGCGGTTGATCTGGCTCTATGTTCTTTGCAAATACTGTTTAACCCATTTCATTCTGGATACCGTTCAAACGGTATCTGCAAAGAACATAGAGCCAGATCAACCGCCACGGAACGTGCCATCTGATCAGGATCTATGCTGTTTGCTATTCAGATGATCTTGCTAAGACACTTGGCTATGCATCAAACAACATAGATCCTGATCAGCACGCAGCATCACGCTGCGGCTGATCTGGATCTATGTTGTTTGCAAAAGCCTTTAAATATATCCAGAATGAAATGGGTTAAACGGTATCCAGAATGAAATGGGTTAATCAGGCGGACACTTTGTACTCGTACATCATAATATCCGAGTCACATCTCTGATGTGATGTGGAACTGTTCAGACATGTATTAATGGTTGAGATGGTCACTCATCACATGTTCTCACTTCATAACAAGGGGCTCCAAGGGCAAAACGTTACTGAAAATCTAGCATAGACAAGGTCCACTGCACCTTCCTATGGATTCTCTGTCTAACACACATAATATAGCCGTTCATTCTATGTCTGTCTGTCCGTGTTTTTGTTTGGTCAAGTACTGTTTGAAGCTTGCTATCACAGATAGTACATCACAGCATGTGTATTCATAGAGCTAATGTGAGGGCATTCACTGAACTGTATTGGGAAGTCACTGACAGATGCAGAGTTCACATATATTATGCTCAATAACAACACCCGCATAACAAGATGTAAATTAGGAGAGAAACTTCACCTGGCAGTTACTGGGCACATGTTTATAGCCAGTAAATTGTTCATATAAAAGTCTAAATATGTCTGTGTCTTTAACCCTTTCAACACCACAGACCACTACATTGGCTTACAAAAAAGTGTAGATCCAGATGAGCCGGCTCGTGACGAGCCGTCTCATCAGGATCTGCACTTTTTTCAAGTAATATAACTATTTTTAAAAAACAAATTACCCATTTTGATAAATTAACTGATCCAAATGTAATTTTGTTATTAATTTATTGGTCTAAAAATATCATGGACCAGTCCATGTCAGTTACTTGGTGTTGAATGGGTTAACAGACCATTGTTTTTGATGTTACACTTTTTCCAATGAAACTGCTATTTGCTGACACGATTTAAGTCTGTAAATAGGTCACTTACTTTGTCAAATTAACCCTTCGCCTGCTGTTGAGTAAATAAAATCACATTTGCAAACAACATAGATCCAGATCTGCCGCGGCAAAAAGTTGTTTGCTATTCAGCCAAATGTTTTAGCTCCACTCTCTGAATAGCAAACAGCATAGAGCCTGACCTGTGCCATCTGATCTGACTCTATGCTGTTTACAAAAATGATTTTATTTGCCACTAGTGTTCAAAGGGTTAATACAAACATTGTGTATGTTGATATCGTACAACCCTACTGACTGCCAGGATCGGATTTCTTCGTAACATCAATCGTTTTACATATTATGCATATACCTCACTTTGCTTACTGCTCCAGTACAAGCATCACTTCATTGCTTCTTATCAATTCTAGTTTTTCAGTCTTCTAAGCTACAGTTATCCAGATAATTGCGGATATTTGCGAAGTCAATTTTTCTTTGCCATATGTGAGGGAAGTTGTTAAAACGAAATAAAGCATTTAATTTTGTAAGTTGGAGACAAGTAGTAACATTAGTTATGTATAACTTAATTTCTAATATACAATCTTGTACGTTTCATTCTGCATTCTTTGTTTATTGTTGCAAAATCAAAACCATAATCCACAGTCAGAAATGAAAGATTTTCAATGGTTTAAAATTGTTGCAAAGATGTTTGTAGCCTGGTTTAGACATACCGGTAACTCTTTGCCATATAAACACATTCCTGAGCTTTTACAGTAAGTGAATGTGGCTTATTTTGCTTTGCGAATGTTTATACAAGCATGTATATACAGTCAAACCTGCGTTAGTGGTCACCTCCATTAAGCAGCCAACCTGTATTAAGCAGCCAGTGTCCAGATTCCCATTTGGTCGTTTTATTATATATTTAACATCTATTAAGCAGCCACCTGTGCTAAGCAGCCACTTTCTCTGACTCCCTTGGCTGGCTGCTTAAGACAGGTTTGACTGTATATATATATCTACATAATGTATCTATTATTTAAAATAAGGTCCTAACAATTGTTGGTCACAGTTGTAATATAAACTTTGAATGGTGTTTTACTCCCATGCATTGGTTATGATATTGGAGTGACATGTCAGTTAACCCTTTCAACACCAAGTATCTGACATGGACTGGTCCATGATATTTTTAGACCAATAAATTAATAACAAAATTACATTTGGATCAGTTCATTTATCAAAATGGGTAATTTTATCTAAAAATAGTAATAATTATTACTGGCAAAAAAGTGCAGATCCTGATGAGACGGCTCGTTACGAGCCGGCTCATCTGGATCTACACTTTTCATAAGCCTATTTAGAGGCCTGTGGGGTTGAAAGGGTTAATATGGGACCATTGACCGGTGTGCCTAAAAGAGTTGTCTCCCTGTTTTTGAATATTCATCATAGACATTAAAATAAAAAGCTGCTTTCATGCAAATTTACTCCATTTGAACTCCATAGATGAGCTTACTGTCGCTCGGACAGACCATTATAAACCAATGTGTGTGTACCCCCATCTGACTCTAATAAAAGTAACCATCTTTCAGATGGGACTATAAACCGAGGTCTCGTGTCGGTACTTTACATCGTACACGTAAAAGAACCAGAGGAGAATGTGTCTCTGTCTGTATCATTGCACTATCCTCCAAAATGATATGGGCAACCAGTAGCGACGATAAATAAACGTAAAACACACACACTATAAACTCAAGACTGGCCGTGTGTGGTTGTCTATGTTTATTTTTATTATCTGGGATAGTAAAAGTGCATTGACTGTAATGCTCCCTGGTTCCACAGTGTAAAGCACTGACACAGGACCTAGATTAATGACTGTTCACAGGAACTTTATTCATAAGGCACTAAAAACCATGCATATGGCACCAATAACCCTGTATCTCTATACTGGGACCCCCCTCTATTATAAGAAAATATGGATAAAACCTCAAGTTCCTGTGGTCCGTTTTCCAGACGGCAATTAGTACGGTATTTATAATTTGTTTGGTATTTATGATTAGTACGGTATTTATAATTTGTTCAATATTTATGATTATTACGGTATCTATAATTTGTATAAATTCATGATTAGTATGGTATTTATGAAAGTCTAAAGTAGGCGGTGTAGAATCTGCAGAATTTGATCTTTGAACGGGTAATGGTGCATCATGGTAAATATAATAGAGCAGAACCACACCTCCTCCACATAGTTTCTCATTGACTTTATAATATGTTATCTGCTCGAATAATTTCATATGAAAACAAGTGAAAAACACCAAATTATCTAGTTCTAAGATGCATTTAACATATTTACAAACAATTAGTCATACATATAGGATTTTACATGAGTGGTGATTTCATGGAATTTTACTATTAAGCGAGTCCTTTGTGAGTTCAATAGCACAATTCCAATATGAGTTTCATAAAATATGGGAAAAAATGACCAGGAGTGCAAGATCTTTTTTATCACATCATATAGCGCTCGTTTTAATCATATTGTTGCACAAAATAACATTGCTACTTTCATTTTGGTGTCAAGTATCAGTGCAAATTGTCATGATGTAGCTAAATTGTCATGATGTCACTTATTGACGTCACTAAATTGTCATGACGTCACTACTCAAAGCAGCGTTATATTTATGTTTTAAACAGCATCATAATTACGACGAGACTTCATTTAAATCGTAGTTTGTTTTACCATTAATGTTATGTAACAATTCAACTATAAATATACATAATTTAAAGTTACCAATTATAAGGATTATTCTCTCAACCAATCGGATCCTTCCCTGTTGTATTACACGTGTGTACATATAAAAAAATATGTGATGGCTGTATTACACTGAATACAAGTAATATGTCATGTGATAGATATGCGTACTGTAGCGGAGAATGTTTGATTACAGGCCAATGATATCAGTAGTGTTTCTTTACTTACCAGGATCATTTAGAGGTAAACGACCTTATAATATATATACCCTGTTAATCAGCTTGGAATAATCTGATTAACCCATTCAACACCAAGTAACTCACATGGACTGGTCCATGATATTCATAAACCAATAAATGAATCAGAAAATCACATTTGGACAAGTTCATTTATCAAAATGGGTAATTATGTCTAAAAATAGTCATATCACTGGCAAAAAGTGCAGATCCTGATGAGACGGCTCGTCACGAGCCGGCTCATCTGGATCTACACTTTTTGTAAGCCTATTTAGAGGCCTGTGGTGTTGAAAGGGTTAATCACTAAAACAGGACATTTGTGAAACTTAATTTTGAAATGTAAACGTGAAATTAAACTGCATGCTGCTTTATTGTTTATGTTACTTCGTACATAACATGATTGCTTATTTATCACTTAATGTGTTTATTCAGTATTGTATGCAATATTAGTCTAGATAATTTCTAGTTAAATTGATGCGTGAGTTTGTTAAAAGCACGGTTTATAGCTGCGGTAAGAACAGTGCATTGTAGAGATAGAACTTCTAACTGAGTTGCTTTAAGTAGCTACAAGGACATGTAGAGGCAGTGTTTGGGAAGCCATTTTGTCCCATTCTGTAATAACGGGGATTTTAGGCCAACTTAAATTAATCTGCGTTTAACGACACTTTACATTATTTTCCGATATTTAAAAAAAAAGAACAACACTGAATAAATACAGTGAAACGTTGGTGCGTCAAACCTGTTGAACCCACGTATATTTGTTCGAGTCGTGGAAGTTTTATGTGTTACATGTACAAAGTAGCCATCTCTCGTATTGTAATCCACCTTGTGTCTAGACACGATCATATGGTTGGTTTAAACATATTTATTTTCTATCATTAACATGGTTATTTACAACAATTGAAATAAGGAATTGGACCATGGATCATATGTTTGACTTTGTAATCCATGCAAAATATCGTAACGTAATTGTTTTATGTATCATTTTATAATAATTTTTATATGCAAATTAGTTGTAAAGAACTGACATTTTCTACTAGAATGTTGAGAATAGAATCATTTTGCAATTCATTGGATTATGAATGGCGATCATATGGGTTGAATCAGCCAATCAGAATTGCGATATTGCAAGAAGTTGTAATTATTCATTGATGTGATGCAGTAATGGTTGATTTACAGGCGGATCTGTAGTCCAGTGGTAACACGATGGACTCATAATCCAGGGATCGCAGGTTCGATCCCCCATTTGACCCTAATAAAATTAACAGTCTTTCAGATAGGCCTTTAAACCGAGGTCTCGTGTCGGTGTTGTACATCATGCATATAAAAGAACCAGAGGAGACTTTGGAATGGGTCGCTGTCTGTATCATTGCACTATCCTCCAAAAATCTAAAATGACTAATCTCTTCAGGAGGCGTCGCTCATATGGGCAACCGGTAGCGACGATAAATAAACGTAAAACGCACACAAATGGTTGATTTATTGGCAGTTGAAATGTACCCAGCAGGGCTGCTAAAACTGCCAGCATGTTGCTCCTGTGCCAAGTCAAAAGTTACCATGGTTATTTATATCATTTGTGTCATTGAAATAGGTCTATAGGGCATCACATCCTTATCTGTTGGCTGAACAGAGGCTGCTTTCAAACTGTTGTCTCTTCCTTTGATGTTGAGATCAAAGACTCTTTGCATGTAGCTTGTTGAATTCACATGTTTATGCAGGGTTATAATATCATTAACAGAAGGAATAATTGTTTTAATGTATCACAATGTTACAGGTGTATGAATTTATTAATCAATTTAACTCTTTGCATGCTGGGTAAAATAAAGGCTATAGATAGTTCAAATAACTGCAGCAGATGACAATTCAACAATGTGTTTTTCTTATTAATTTTGTAGCTGAAAACTCTAGAAATTAAGTCATGGAATTTCATTACAATTGTGTCCTTATGACACAATTTCTAATGAAATTCGAGTCCACCTCTGTGGTCGAGTGGTTAAGGTTGCTGACTTGTATACCACTGTAACCTATCATCACTGATGGTCACGGGTTCGAGCCCCGCTCAGGCCGTGTCTCATTTATATGAAAAAGTTGGCAGTTTCTTACAGAGGTTGGTGCACCCAAGTACTGGTTAACCGCTGGAGCCTGCCCAGGAAAGGTGTTGTTATGTAAACTGCCCGCCGGCTATATAGCCCAAAATGGTGCTGATGCAGGCGTAAAACCCGAAAGTGGTGGAAGTCGTGATAGTGCAGTGGATGCGCGTTCGCTTCAGGTGCGAAAGGTCTGGAGTTCGAGCCCCGCTGGAGCCGTTACGATTATGCCCTTAGGCAAGGCATTTAAATTCCACGTTGCCTCTTCTCTCTCCCTCGTGGCGATGGATTCCATCAGGAATGAGGTCTCGAGAGTGATTAATATAAGTTGTAATAACTTGTTTCGCAATCGAGCTAATATAAATTTGTATAAATTAAAACCCGAAATATAACATAACTAATGAAATTCGATGACGTATTTGACCGTTAGATAATTACCGGTAAATATTTATATTACCGTAAGATTGCACAGATATTTACTATGCACCTAACACTGCCTCTACTGTATGTAGTATGAATGCGAATAATCCATTTTGTTTACAATATAGTACAATTACCTCTGTTCTGTTCTGTTCCATAGACCTCTTGATCATTCGTTCGACTCCATTGCTCCGCCCTAAACAATGTAAACGAGCCAGCAGTGCACCCATGCAGCGGAAGGTGATCATATAAGCTTGTAGCCCTGTGTAGCAGGGTTATACCCACGGAATACCTCATAGATATAGTCGAGCTGTTTCTAGATATTGTGTTACTTTTCCTACCGGATTTGTTTCTCGGAGTTTGATGATGTCAGAATGTTATATTTCTTAGAATACATCAACTTGTATTAACTATAGCAGGGTCTATATCACATTCCGGTGAAAGTCGTGATAGCGCAGTGGTAGCACGTTCGCAAATCGCGATGTTTGAGACCTGCTGGAGCCGTTACTATTGTGCCCTTAGGCAAGGCATTTAAATTCCACACTGCCTCCTCTCTCCCTCGTGGCGATGGATACCCTCAGGAATGTGGTATCGAGCATGATTAATATAAGTTGTACGAACTTGTTTCACAATCGAGCTAAAATAAATTTGTATAAACTATATCACATTCTTTATCTTATTGTGTGTTTTTGCATTTATTTATCGTCGCTACCGGTTGTCCATATCAGAGCGCCTCCTGAAGAGATTAGTCATTTTAGATTTTGGAGGATAATGCACTGCGCTATCACGACTTTCACTGGAATGTGATATAGACCCTGCTATAGTTAATATAAGTTGATGTATTCTAAGAAATATAGACCCATTTCAAAGTCTCATCTGGTTCTATTAAAGTCCTATCTGAAAGAGTGTTAATATAATTAGGTACAGATGGGGGATAGAAACTGTGATCCATGGATTCGCAGTCCAACGTTTTGGCCACTGGACTACCGACTGGTCAGTTATTCTCCCTGTAGATATATACACTTTCATATATATAACTTGAAAGGTTACAGAAGTATTACAAAAGGGAGATAATACAGTAACTAGAAGAGACAAGAGTTATGGTTCTTGTATTCTGCCTCGCTATCATAATTACAGTTTGCAAAATAAATAAAGCAGTTCTGCTGCTGAAAAGAAAATATCAAATTATTGTAAGGGGAGTTAATGGAAAAAACTGATGATGGTAGAGTTATGGTTATTGCGCTCTGCATACTGACTTTTGAATTTCTGTTACATCCTGACATCATCTAAATGCACGAGACATGACAGGACAGCCATTGCTTTTATTTTGTTCTGGAAGCTTGGTTCTATTGCCTTTTATACTGTATACAGGTGTTTATTTATCTAACTTTATTCTTATCTTTCCAAAATCATGTACCGTTATAGATATTTATTTGCATGTGTAGCTTTGAAATTCTGTAAAATCATTAATGTTTGTGACTTGGTATTTATTTTACGAAAATGGATTGACCCTTTCAGCATATTGCCGTAGCCCTTTCAACACTACATGCCTCTAAATAGACGTATAAAAAGTGTAGATCCAGATGAGCCGGCTCGTGACGAGCCGTCTCATCAGGATCTGCACTTTTTGCCAGTAATAATTATTGCTATTTTTAGATAAAATTACCCATTTTGATAAATGAACTGGTCCAAAGGTAATTTTCTTATTAATTTATTGGTCTAAAATTATCATTCACCAATCCATGTCAATTACTTGGGCATGAATGGGTTAAATCGAAATCTTATAGCTAATGTTTAAGAAACATATGTACAGTAAGCAGATTTAACGTTATAATTATGCCAACACTATTATTTTAAACTTTTGACCAACGGATTATTTTTCAAAAAGCAGTAACAATATACAAAATTATGAACAATCTTGTACCGAATTATTTGAATGAACATTTTCAATTAAGACATTGCAATTCAGTTACTTCAGATATGACATTGAGAAATGTTTCAAATATGGATCTCTATATTCCAAGACCTAGATGTGAAATGTATAAGAAATCATTAGAATACTCTGGTCCAAAGATATGGAACTGTCTACCATTTGAAATTAAGACATCCAGATCTTTAAATATATTCAAGACAAAATGTAAAGTATGGATACAACGTTTTAATTGGTAGACACTAGACAGTTATATATATATAATGATTGTAAATCAATATGCTTATGTCGTTTTGTATTTCTATCAAAGTACCTGATTTACTTAGGCTGTTGTTTAAGTTACATTGTACAACATTATGCATGTATATTGTACGGCATAACTATGTTATAATTATTGTGTATGTACATTTATTCTATAGTGTTAACAAATTGAAGAGGGCCCTAAGGAGGATTAGTTCAAAACTAATTAGGTCACCCTCTATAAATAAAGAAATCTATCTATCTATCTATCTATCTATCTATCATCATCTATCTATCTATCTATCTATCTATCTATCTATCTATCTATCTATCTATCTATCTATCTATCTATCTATCTATCTATCTATCTATCTATCTATCTATCTATCTATCTATCTATCTATACCTACAGTTGAATGTTTGGCAGTCGATATATCATCGAAATTTGTCTGTCGATATATTCATACATTTGTTTTTATCAATGACACCGCTATACAATATTACTAGCAAGATCCCGCATTAACATTCAACGTTCAATCATAATTATGCTGTTCGATAAGAATGCGACATATTCATTTTCCTAAGCGTTTAAGATCCGCGAGATAGACCTGAAAAAATTAACACAAAATATTTTACGCCCCCCTCATGCTTGAAATCCTGGTACACCCTTGCATGTGTGTACTAGAATATTCTCATACAGTGTGTGTATGTAGATTTGTGGGTTTGTGACCCGATGCATGTAAAACTTTATTTTGATTTTGATGGTTAGGAAATGTGTGTTAATAAATTTAATATTGTAATGTTTGTCACCGTACCATACACGTGTGTGTACAACACTTCAACACCTCATCTATACAGTTAGCTCCAAGCATGCAGTACCGTAGCCAGAGGCAAATTTCAACCGAGGCAATCTAGGGGGTCCTAGGGTGCATCTTCCCCCTTAAAAGTTTTGGGGGTATAGAAGCAATTTCCAGCGTGTTCTGATTTAATGAGTTTAGACGTATAATTATGTACTGACCATTCAGCTCTCTAGCAGTCAACATTTTATACAGCAAAGGGATATTTTTTGCATTTTATTTATTTAATTTTTAATTCATTTTTGTTTTGTTTTCATAATTTTAACTGAGGCAGCTCAGTGGAGACAGCTGCCTCGGTGTGCCTCAGTGTGGCTATGGGCCTGAGCATGCCCTGATGCAGTGTATATACAATCATTGATGATTTTACAGTGTTTTACAGATTCCTTTTGCCTTGGATGCAGATATACACAAGACCGTTTCATATTTCTTGCTTTTACTTTTTCAGAGAATATAATCAAAGGTGGGTAGTCAGATCAAAAGTTATCAACTCAAGATTGAGGGGAAATAACTGGGTTTTGACTTTCGTGGAAAATCAAAGAGGTTGTGTAGATTGAAACAGTCGGAGTTATCTCTATGACATGTCATATAAAACGTCGGTTATGAACCGTTTAAAATGTTAATCACAACTAAAGATGCTTTTGCAGAGCATAAAGCCAGAATGTCCCGTCTGATCAGGCTATGTTGTTTGTTATTCGGACATGGCTGAATAGCAAATAACATAGATCCTGATCAGACGTGGCATTACGCCACGGCTGATCTGGATCCATGTTGTTTGCACATTCCTACCAAATTATTCGGCCTTTTAATGGTTTGTGCATACAAATGATTGTCGTATTGGTTATTCGACTTTCTATCAATTACGATGGGTAATGCAGTCATTATTGTAGTTTGTAATGAATGGGATTTGTTACGCTATACAACTTTTCTCAAATCTCAAGTTCCAGTGATATGATTGGCTGAGAGCACAGTGCAAACTTCAAATTTAACCAATCGTATGATTGGGGCTTGAGTTTGAGAAAATGTTTATAACTTTGGAACATGGAACCGATATAAGGGGAGGCCTCCGAATATATGATATATGCAACACCATCTCCACTGTTTGGGTATAATCAACATTTATTTCACGATTGCTTTGACAACTTATATTAATCACTGGCATTGGCACAAATGGAAGTGTATATGCAGTCCTTTGTTGACCATAGGAAACCGTAGTACCCAGAGAAAACTCAACTGTCCGATATGGCGATCACCTTTCTATCATTTGATTGGGTAGTTTGGGATTACGGGGATATATTTGCTAATGTTGCAGTAATTTAGTGAGGAATGGTGAAATTTTACAGTAATTTAGTGGGGAATGGTGAACTTTTACAGTAATTTAGTGGGGAATGGTGAACTTTTACAGTAATTTAGTGGGGAATGGTGAACTTTTACAGTAATTTAGTGAGGAATGGTGAACTTTTACAGTAATTTAGTGGGGAATGGTGAACTTTTACAGTAATTTAGTGGGGAATGGTGAACTTTTACAGTAATTTAGTGGGGAATGGTGAACTTTTACAGTAATTTAGTGGGGAATGGTGAACTTTTACAGTAATTTAGTGGGGAATGGTGAAATTTTACAGTAATTTAGTGGGGAATGGTGAACTTTTACAGTCATTTAGTGGGGAATGGTGAACTTTTACAGTCATTTAGTGGGGAATGGTGAACTTTTACAGTAATTTAGTGGGGAATGGTGAACTTTTACAGTAATTTAGTGGGGAATGGTGAACTTTTACAGTCATTTAGTGGGGAATGGTGAACTTTTACAGTCATTTAGTGGGGAATGGTGAACTTTTGCAGTAATTTAGTGAGGAATGGTGAAATTTTACAGTAATTGAATAGGGAATGGTCAAAATGTGGCATTAATTTAGTGGGGAATGGTGAAGTTTTCTAAATAAGACTGCCAATTGTTAAAATCTGCTGTTGATAACTTATACATAACATCTGACCGGGTGTTGTTCAGGACACGTTCACAAGCATGTATGTGTGCTCTCAGTTTGTGTTTCAGTTCATGCAGATTTCTTTCATATGTTCCAAAATTGTCATATTTACTTTGTTTAAAAGTTCCACAAGGTAATTTTAGTAGAAAGATATATAAAATATAGATATTTGCTACCTAGAGATGTTGATGTAGACAATGACTTTCTTTCAACCCCTAATCCTAGTGCCCACATGTGTAAGATGATTTGTGTTTTTGTTGTTGCAATATAAATAATATACATACCATACACACTCGCCTATAAGACGCTCTCGACTGACGACCCTCCAACTTTGTTCTTATAAGATGGGTTGAGAAAATGCAAACCACTTGGAGGTAACGATCGAACAAATTAATTAATCACTATAAATTATGTTAAATCATAAAAAAGGCACTGATATACAAGAGTGAATTTGATTTGCTAAAATGCTAATGACATGTTCAGTTTACAGAGAGCTATGAAAGTCTATGCTTTTGTTACACGTTTTGAGTTATTTCAATATAAGTTCATCAACTATTGAGTCAGAACAAACTGATTTTTTAATTTTTTTTTTTTTAATGTTTTTTGTATCACTTGCTTATAAGCCACTTTGAGGCCATAATCTGGTGATAAAAATTCTGTCTTATAGGCGAGTAAGTATGATATATGATAAAACTACAATAACTTGACTGAATAATTATATGCCAGAGAGATTCGGCTTGCAAGCAAATTGCTCGCTGTTCGCATATTAAGTTCCCGTAGAAACTATGCCACGGTTAATACGGCATTGGATGCAACTATCTGACATAAGTGAAAGTTACTCTTTTTTTTTCAAATTAGTCAAATGATGACATATTATTAGCATCTGTGACTATGATATCCTGGTAGTGAGTTTTATTTATAGATTTAACAATCAGTTTCGGTTTCAGTTTATTTTACTAGTAAAGTGGGGTTTGCGTATTTCCATGGAATTGGCTTGTTCTGATTGCTTCATGTCCAGCCTGTACCATGGAGAATAATCACATGTTGAGCAGGAGAATGTACTCCATGATCTTAACCCTTTCACACATAGAGACGCCTCAAGGAGTCATTACCAACACCTCATACATTGGTATATTACACTCGTGGAAAACACCCGTAGTAACATTCAGAATTGCATAATGGATGCAACCATATCCTAGTAGGTATTCTGAATGCCCATCCATTGAGTTTGATAGGTAAATGGCTGTGATATAGATGGAGATACAGTGGCATGCAAGCCTTCGTCTCTGTGTGGTAAAGGGCACAGGAACTTGAGATTTTATCATTAAGGAACCAAAAAACCTTCTATCTCTATGCTAGGACTCCCCTCTAGTATAAGGCACCCAAAACCCATGTACCTCTATCCTAGGACCCCCCTCTAGTATAAGGCACCAAAAACCATGTACCTCTATCCTAGGACCCCCCTCTAGTATAAGGCACCAAAAACCATGTACCTCTATCCTAGGACCCCCTCTAGTATAAGGCACAAACCATGTACCTCTATCCTAGGACCCCCTCTAGTATAAGGCACCAAAACCCATATACCTCAATCTGAGGGCCCCCCTCTAGTATAAGGCACCAAAAACCATGTACCTCTATCCTAGGAACCCCCTCTAGTATAAGGCACCAAAAAACCAATACCTCTATCTAGGACCCCTCTAGTATAAGGCACCACAAACACCCATATACCTCTATCCTAGGACCCCCTCTAGTATAAGGCAAACAAAAGCCTTGTATCTCTATCCTAGGACCCCCCTCTAGTATAAGGCACCAAAACCCATATACCTCATCAGGACCCCCTCTAGTATAAGGCACCAAAAACCATGTACCTCTATCCTAGGACCCCCCTCTAGCTTAAGGCACCAAAAACCATGTACCTCTATCCTAGGACCCCCTCTAGCTTAAGGCACCAAAAACCATGTACCTCTCCTAGGACCCCCTCCCTGCTAGTATATGGCACCATAAATCCATGTAGCTCTATCCTAGGACCCTCTCTAGTACAAGGCACCTAGGACCTCTTTTATAAAAAATATATGGTATTTTGTGTCTTTTGGATGAAATCTCAAGTTCCTGTTGAACGGCTTAAAGGTGCATGATGGGTATAATTAGAACAATCCATGTGCTCAACTATTAAATGCCAGTCAAGTGACGTATGGTATCGGCAAGCGATTTTGTGTAGATTGTAGAAGTGTGTAGATAGGTACACCATGTAAAACATGCGTCCTGTGTTGTGTACTATAGTCGCATTTATATATATATATCTGTTCATGCCATATATAGCTGTACCATGCTAGTCAAGCATATTAATGGGGCACACCGTGATCAAACCAACACTTACATTGCACACAAATGATACATGTCCTGTTTCAGGGGTGTAGCCTCCCATTGGCAGCGGCCTACACTTATTTTCAGATAAAACATTTTTATTTAAAAAAAAAAATGCTATGTAATAAATATCGGAGGCTAATGGTTGTGGGGTACCCAGGGTAGGCACCCGGACTCTCGAATATGACATGCACATCATTTGCATCCATGCTACGCCCCTGCTCAACTTTTATGTTCCTTCAGTTGATATAATTATTCTCACTGATTTCATACAGTTTATATAATTATTTGTCTGGCCATCTAAATGACCTAGTTTTATAATATATTGTGATGAATTGAGGGGAGATTTCATTCATTCAATCATTCATTCAATCATTCATTCAATCATCAGTGTTAGCACAACACAACATCATGTCTGTACCTGAAAGGTTACGGTCACGCTCCAGCAACTGATTTGCTCTATCTATCCGCACTTTGGTACATGTATGTGTGTGAATCACATTCTCTCATACCTCTAATGACATGTTTGAAAAGTGGCAGTAAATGTCATTGTCTTGAATTTTGAATACAGTCAAACCTGTCTTAAGCAGTCAGCTAAGGGAATCATAGAAAGTGGTTGCTTAGCACAGGTGGTCAAATAGAGGTCAAATGTGTAATAAAAACAACATAAGGGAATCTGGAAACTTGCTGTTTAATACAAGTTGGCTGCTTAACCCTTTCAACACCACAGACCTCTAAATAGGCTTACAAAAAGTGTAGATCCAGATGAGCCGGCTCGTGACGAGCCGTCTCATCAGGATCTGCACTTTTTGCCAGTGATATGACTATTTTTAGACATAATTACCCATTTTGATAAATGAACTTGTCCAAATGTGATTTTTTGATTCATTTATTGGTTTATGAATATCATGGACCAGTCCATGTGAGTTACTTGGTGTTGAATGGGTTAATACAAGTTGGCTGCTTAATGGAGGTGACCGCTTACACGGGTTTGACTGCATTTCATGAAATGCTGTTTGTAATGGTGAGATCTTGCAGTATTTGAGCAGGAATTAAGAATAATGAAATAATATTGTAATGCAAGGTATATGAAGACAGATACTCAAATTACATGACAAATTGATTGCTGCTATTTACAGTCAAACCTGTGTTAGTGATCACCTGTATTAAGAAGCCAACTTGCATTAAGCAGCCAGTTTCCAGATTCCCAATATGTTGTGTTGCTATACATTTGACCTCTATTAAGCAGCCACCTGTGCTGAGCAGCCACTTTCTGTGATTCCCTCAACTGGCTGCTTAAGACAGGATTGACTGTAGTGTTGAATCGTTTACTGTAATTGAAACCAATTAACATTTGGTGTTAACTTTGACTCTTGTACTTTCTATGATGTCGGAGGGTTTTCTCACAGTGTGTCCCAATTGTATCGTATTAACCACATTTGAAACAACTTCCACTGCATCAATAACAAATCAGAAAATTATTATGTAAATATTATGTAAATATTAATGTAAATATTAATGTAAATATTATGTAAATATACCTTAATTTCACTTTTTAAATTAGAAATGACCAGCAACAACTTCCACTGCATCAATAACAAATCAGAAAATTATTATGTAAATATAAATGTAAATATTATGTAAATGTATCTTAATTTCACTTTTTAAGTTAGAAATGACCAGCAACATGTTATGAAAACTAGACAGTAATAATTGTCTAAACATTCTTCTTTGGTACCTAATTTATGTTCTTAGAGGCACCAGTCCTATTTATTTCCAGATTATAATTTATTATGATTTTGTCCGTTATTTACGTTTACATTGTATATTCAAATTGATTCGTACTATAATTCTGCTGGGTTTCAACAACTGTATTTTATGTTTTCTTTCTAATCAAAAAATGAAGTTTATGTAAAGCTTTTCATGCAAATAGTCATGGAACTTGTAGTTTAACAGCATGGTATCGAGATTCCAAGCATGTTTATTTTGTTTTAAAGGTTTACCAAGAAAGCAATTTGACGAACTGTTGGCCAGAACGTCAGCGCTTACCGATACGGGGCTCCAGCGCTCGGTCCCGGTCAAGGCAAGAAGCGGACTCTTAAGATCTAAGTATGTATCAACGACTCGGATTATGTTTTAATCACATGATGATGTATTAGTCTTACAGCAATAGACTCTATAACAGTCACATGACATACTGTATAATTGTCACGTGACCTACTCTATAACAGTCACATGACATACTGTATAATTGTCACGTGACCTACTCTATAACAGTCACATGACATACTGTATAATTGTCACGTGACCTACTCTATAACAGTCACATGACATACTGTATAATTGTCACGTGACATACTCTATAACAGTCACATGACATACTGTATAATTGTCACGTGACCTACTCTATAACAGTCACATGACATACTGTATAATTGTCACGTGACCTACTCTATAACAGGCATGTTATGTATATTCCTTGCCATAAGTCGAATCTTGGCTTGAAATAGTTGATTTTAAGCTGGATCCGTTCATAAGTACTTTGCTGACTTATAATATATTCATTACGACAATGGTTTTTCTCTAATTGTTCAACAAAACTGGGTAAATTTTAGATAACTTGGTTGACTTTATAATTATTCCATTACAAATCGTAAAAAAAATTCAACATGTTTTTTTGTTTCTTTCTCTGCCATAAGTCGACTTACAACACATTTCTGGATGAGAAAAAGGTTGACATATGGCTGGGAATATACAGTCTGTAATAGTCATGTGGCATACTAAATACTTACACGATATTGAAATGATGTTCACTGCGATCTTGTATAGATAGTTACATGCTTAGATAGGTTTTGAAGTACATAGCAACAGACTTTGATATGGATCACGTTGCAGTAGAACACTGTGATTGTGTACATGCATGTGTAGATCTATAGTTGTTTGTTTATGTGTATTTACAAGGTTTGTCTTTTCCCGGAGCATGTGTTCATCTGTATTGGTTGTTATTTCATCCAGCACCTTTGGTCGGTAAATAGCTATAATGTTATTCGTTTGTAAAATCTCTGACAATAAATACAGTTTGAATTGAATTGAATGGATTCCAGTGGCAATCTGTAGATTGCCGTTCATGGTTTGTTTTTTACGTTTATTTATCGTCGCTACCAGTTGCCCATATGAGCGACGCCTCCTTAAGATATTAGTCATTTTAGATTTTGGAGGATAGTGCAATGATACAGAGAGAGACCCATTCCAGGGGGATCAAACCTGTTCATGGTTTTATTTACCTGTGAAGCAATATACACGTAGGGCCACTTCTAACCCGACACTTATATAATTCGGTATAATTGGATTATTTGTGAAAGAATTTCGTTCTAATTTGCATTATGTATAAATCAACACATCATACGTACATACAAGACATTTCTTTTCAATTGATAAACAAAATTTTTAAAAATTACAAACATTGTAAAATCAAAATTCACAAAATAACACATCACAAGACCCAACACTTATCAAATGGGATTTTCTCGAGTATGGTTCAAGATATAAATTAGTAGGCGTGCGTGCGTGCGTGCGTGCGTGCGTGCGTGCGTGCGTGCGTGCGTGCGTGCGTGCGTGCGTGCGTGCGTGCGTGCGTGCGTGCGTGCGTGCGTGCGTGCGTGCGTATCTTAAGAGCCATGGGGGACACACTAGATATTAGGTTCTCAGACATACAGATTGTATTGGGCGACTTCACATTATTCGGATTTTGCATTGTGTCATCATTTTTGTGAATTTTGATTTTACAGTGATGTTTGTTATTGGTTAAGTTTTATACCTTATTGTTGATGAATTAAAGACAAATGTCTTATATGTGCGTATGGTATGCTATGTTGATTTATTCATTGTCCAAATGTGAACAAAATCCTTAAACAAATCATTCCGAATGATATAAGTGTCGGGTTACAAGTGACCCTAACTGTATAGTAAGCCCCAACCATACACAAATAGATAACATAAACAATTGTAGAGATGTATGACAACGTACATTGTGTAGTGAATGATCAGACATATGTATGACAATGTACATTGTGTAGTGAATGATCAGCCAGATGTATGACAACGTACATTGTGTAGTGAATGATCAGACATATGTATGACAACGTACATTGTGTAGTGAATGATCAGCCAGATGTATGACAACGTACATTGTGTAGTGAATGATCAGCCAGATGTATGACAACGTACATTGTGTAGTGAATGATCAGCCAGATGTATGACAATGTACATTGTGTAGTGAATGATCAGCCAGATGTATGACAATGTACATTGTGTAGTGAATGATCAGCCAGACAGATGGACTGCTCATTAGATTGTTTTAGAGGTATTTGCATCCTTCAGCTCTTTGTACGCTATCTGTGAAAATAACAGTCAAATATGTCACGCAATTTCATTAGAATTATGTCGTAGCGTAACAACAGTGTGCGTGGTATACATAGCAAATAACGGTATTACTCAGCAACACAATTCTAATGAAATTACATGACATATTTGGTAACAACAGTGTGCATGGTATACATAGCAAATAACGGTATTACTCAGCAACACAATTCTAATGAAATTACATGACATATTTGGTAACAACATTGTGCGTGGTATACATAGCAAATAACGGTATTACTCAGCAACACAATTCTAATGAAATTACATGACATATTTGGTAACAACAGTGTGCGTGGTATACATAGCAAATAACGGTATTACTCAGCAACACAATTCTAATGAAATTACATGACATATTTGGTAACAACAAGTGTGCGTGGTATACATAGCAAAAACGGTATTACTCAGCAACACAATTCTAATGAAATTACATGACATATTTGGTAACAACAGTGTGCGTGGTATACATAGCAAATAACGGTATTACTCAGCAACACAATTCTAATGAAATTACATGACATATTTGGTAACAACAGTGTGCGTGGTATACATAGCAAATAACGGTATTACTCAGCAACACAATTCTAATGAAATTACATGACATATTTGGTAACAACAGTGTGCGTGGTATACATAGCAAATAACGGTATTACTCAGCAACACAATTCTAATGAAATTACATGACATATTTGGTAACAACAGTGTGCATGGTATACATAGCAAATAACGGTATTACTCAGCAACACACAATTCTAATGAAATTCCATGACATATTTCATAAAGATGCAATTCTAATGAAATTCCATGACATATTTTTGTAATGACACAATTCAAATGAAATTCCATGACATATTTCATAAAGATGCAATTCTAATGAAATTCCATGACATATTTTTGTAATGACACAATTCAAATGAAATTCCATGACATATTTCATAAAGATGCAATTCTAATGAAATTCCATGACATATTTCATAAAGATGCAATTCTAATGAAATTCCATGACATATTTCATAAAGATGCAATTCAAATGAAATTCCATGACATATTTCATAAAGATGCAATTCTAATCAAATTCCGTGACATATTTCCATAGTTTTCAGTTACAAATAAGAAAAAACAAGTTATAACGAATTGTCGTCTGCTACAATTATTTGACCTATTTATAGCCTTTATTTTACCCAGCATGCAAAGAGTTAAATCAAGAACCTCTGAAGCATAAATAAATAGAAAGCAACTGTTCTTGCCTTAATGATAGTCTGCTTTGTAAGTGTTTATAATACAAATTATTTTCCTTTCTGACGTTGTTCTGAAGTCGTGACCAGGCTACGTCGTCATGGTTCCGACACCGGTAGCGTCAGGTTGGTGAGGTGATAGTACTCATGTATATATAGTTCACTGCACTCTCTCTTTAGTTACATTTCAGGACGTTTTAGACTTTCAAATGTATAACGATTAGTATTGTTTTCACTTTGTATGTTTGGGTGCTGTGCAATTTTACTTTTTGTTGTGGCTATGTTAGTAGCAGACAAAACCACTAAGATTCTATAGCAGTATGGCGAGATGTCATGTGTACCTATGTTAGTAGCAGACAAAACCACTAAGATTCCATAGCAGTATGGCGAGATGTCATGTGTACCTATGTTAGTAGCAGACAAAACCACTAAGATTCTGTAGCAGTATGGCGAGATGTCATGTGTACCTATGTTAGTAGCAGACAAAACCACTAAGATTCTGTAGCAGTATGGCGAGATGTCATGTGTACCTATGTTAGTAGCAGACAAAACCACTAAGATTCTGTAGCAGTATGGCGAGATGTCATGTGTACCTATGTTAGTAGCAGACAAAACCACTAAGATTCTGTAGCAGTATGGCGAGATGTCATGTGTACCTATGTTAGTAGCAGACAAAACCACTAAGATTCTGTAGCAGTATGGCGAGATGTCATGTGTACCTATGTTAGTAGCAGACAAAACCACTAAGATTCTGTAGCAGTATGGCGAGATGTCATGTGTACCTATGTTAGTAGCAGACAAAACCACTAAGATTCTGTAGCAGTATGGCGAGATGTCATGTGTACCTATGTTAGTAGCAGACAAAACCACTAAGATTCTGTAGCAGTATGACGAGATGTCATGTGTACCTATGTTAGTAGCAGACAAAACCACTAAGATTCTGTAGCAGTATGACGAGATGTCATGTGTACCTATGTTATATAGATATTCTCAGACTGTCACAAAGTACATGTGAATTGTACGATAGACCGGTGGTGACATTCGCTAATCACCATTAATTTTCATCTTCAGAAATTCACGATTTCAACTACACAAATTATGATTTTCAACTACACAAATTATGATTTTAAAGATTTCATCTTCTTGAATTCACAATTTCAAATTCACAAATTCACGATCTCAACTTATCGATTTCATATGATTTCAACTTCATGAATTCACGATCTCAATTTATCGATTTCACATGCTTTCAACTTCATGAATTCACGATCTCAACTTATCAATTTCACATGATTTGAACATCATGAATTTACAATTTCTAGTTCATGAATTCACGATTTCAAGTTCATGAATTTGTGAATATTTGACATTGTAATCATGAATTCATAAATCGTGAAATGATGAACTAGCGAGTTTCACCACCTGTCTGTCATATTATTGTCATTACAGCGAATGTATTACATATTGCAAATACGAAGTGGAACTCAATCGTTAAGCCCTAATGTTCCACACAAAAACTGATGGTACAACACATACCAGTATAACCAATCTAGATCGTGCCATACCGGCATCTTTATTGAGATTTCGTATAACGTACAATATGACAAACAAACCAAGGGATAGGAAGCGAAACTGAGATATGGGATAGGAAGCGAAACTGAGATATGGGATAGGAAACAAAACCTGGTTATGGGATAGGAAATGAAACTGAGTTATGGGATAGGAAATGAAACTGGGTTATGGGATAGGAAATGAAACTGAGATATAGGATATGAAATGAAACTGGGTTATGGGATAGGAAATGAAACTGGGTTATGGGATATGAAATGAAACTGGGTTATGGGATAGGAAATGAAACTGAGATATGGGATATGAAATGAAACTGGGTTATGGGATAGGAAACGAAACTGGGTTATGGGATAGGAAATGAAACTGAGATATGGGATATGAAATGAAACTGGGTTATGGGATAGGAAATGAAACTGAGATATGGGATATGAAATGAAACTGAGATATGGGATATGAAATGAAACTGATATAGGATATGAAATGAAACTGGGTTATGGGATAGGAAATGAAACTGAGATATAGGATAGGAAACGAAACTGAGTTATGAGATAGGAAATGAAACTGAGATATAGGATAGGAAACGAAACTGAGATATGGGATAGGAAATGAAACTGAGATATAGGATATGAAATGAAACTGAGATATAGGATATGAAATGAAACTGAGATATAGGATATGAAATGAAACTGAGATATGGGATAGGAAACAAAACTGAGATATAGGATAGGAAATGAAACTGAGATATAGGATATGAAATGAAACTGAGATATAGGATATGAAATGAAACTGAGATATAGGATATGAAATGAAACTGAGATATAGGATATGAAATGAAACTGAGATATAGGATATGAAATGAAACTGGGTTATGGGATAGGAAATGAAACTGGGTTATGGGATAGGAAACAAAACTGAGATATGGAATAGGAAACAAAACTGAGATATGGGATAGGAAACAAAACTGAGATATGGGATAGGAAACGAAACTGAGATATGGGATAGGAAATGAAACTGAGATATGGGATAGGAAATGAAACTGATATATATATGCATATTTTGCAGTTGCAGTTTACCTGAAATAAATCCATATCAGTTTCTTATTGTCACATCACCGAGGCTGCACATGGAATAGTTAGGTAGTAATGCATGAATTATCTGCCCTTGATTGTCTAATAGCCCAGAATGTCTGAACCTGTTGATTTGATTGATACATAGACAATGCATGGATTGAAAGCAATATATACATACTGCACGTCATCTAATACGACCTATTAACCATTTGCACGCTAGCGGCAGATAAAATCACCTTTTGTAAACAGCATAGAGTCAGATCAGATGGCTCAGAACGTAACACAGAATGTGCCATCTGATAAGGCTCTATGCTGTTTGCTATTCAAATAGTGGAGCTAAACCACTTGGCTGAATAGCAATCAATATAGATCCTGACCAGACATGGCATTCTGGATCTATGGTTGTTTGAAAATGTGATTTTATTTAGAGATTGTGAGAAATCCTGTTATATTGCTATGTGAGAGAGATGTAGAGATGTTATATCGCTATGTGAGTGAGATGTAGAGATGTTATATTGCTATGTGAGAGAGATGTAGAGATGTTATATTGCTATGTGAGAGATGTAGAGATGTTATATTGCTATGTGAGAGAGATGTAGAGATGTTATATTGCTATGTGAGAGAGATGTAGAGATGTTATATCGCTATGTGAGTGAGATGTAGAGATGTTATATTGCTATGTGAGTGAGATGTAGAGATGTTATATTGCTATGTGAGAGATGTAGAGATGTTATATTGCTATGTGAGAGATGTAGAGATGTTATATTGCTATGTGAGAGAAGTTATATTGCTATGTGCAAGATGTAGAGTTGTTATATTGCTATGTGAGAAAGATGTAGAGATGTTATATTGCTATGTGCGAGATGTAGAGATGTTATATTGCTATGTGAGAGAGATGTAGAGATGTTATATTGCTATGTGCGAGATGTAGAGATGTTATATTGCTATATGCGAGATGTAGAGATGTTATATTGCTATGTGAGAGATGTTATATTGCTATGTGAGAGATGTAGAGATGTTATATTGCTATGTGAGAGATGTAGAGATGTTATATTGCTATGTGAGAGATGTTATATTGCTATGTGAGAGATGTAGAGATGTTATATTGCTATGTGAGAGATGTAGAGATGTTATATTGCTATGTGAGAGATGTAGAGATGTTATATTGCTATGTGAGAGATGTAGAGATGTTATATTGCTATGTGAGAGATGTAGAGATGTTATATTGCTATGTGAGAGATGTAGAGATGTTATATTGCTATGTGAGAGATGTAGAGATGTTATATTGCTATGTGAGAGATGTAGAGATGTTATATTGCTATGTGAGAGATGTAGAGATGTTATATTGCTATGTGAGAGATGTAGAGATGTTATATTGCTATGTGAGAGATGTAGAGATGTTATATTGCTATGTGAGAGATGTAGAGATGTTATATTGCTATGTGAGAGATGTAGAGATGTTATATTGCTATGTGAGAGATGTAGAGATGTTATATTGCTATGTGCGAGATGTAGAGATGTTATATTGCTATGTGAGAGAGATGTAGAGATGTTATATTGCTATGTGAGAGATGTAGAGATGTTATATTGCTATGTGAGAGATGTAGAGATGTTATATTGCTATGTGAGAGATGTTATATTGCTATGTGAGAGATGTAGAGATGTTATATTGCTATGTGAGAGATGTAGAGATGTTATATTGCTATGTGAGAGATGTTATATTGCTATGTGAGAGATGTAGAGATGTTATATTGCTATGTGTGAGAGATGTAGAGATGTTATATTGCTATGTGAGAGATGTAGAGATGTTATATTGCTATGTGAGAGATGTAGAGATGTTATATTGCTATGTGAGAGATGTAGAGATGTTATATTGCTATGTGAGAGATGTAGAGATGTTATATTGCTATGTGAGAGATGTAGAGATGTTATATTGCTATGTGAGGAGATGTAGAGAGTTATATTGCTATGTGAGAGATGTAGAGATGTTATATTGCTATGTGAGGAGATGTAGAGATGTTATATTGCTATGTGAGAGATGTAGAGATGTTATATTGCTATGTGAGAGATGTAGAGATGTTATATTGCTATGTGAGAGATGTAGAGATGTTATATTGCTATGTGAGAGATGTAGAGATGTTATATTGCTATGTGAGAGAGATGTAGAGATGTTATATTGCTATGTGAGAGATGTAGAGATGTTATATTGCTATGTGAGAGATGTAGAGATGTTATATTGCTATGTGAGAGATGTAGAGATGTTATATTGCTATGTGAGAGATGTAGAGTTGTTATATTGCTATGTGAGAGATGTAGAGATGTTATATTGCTATATGCGAGATGTAGATATGTTATATTGCTATGTGAGTGTGCGTGCGTGCATGCTCGCGGGTGCATTTTTTTATTCCCAATATGTTGTTTTATTTTGCATTTGCCCTATTAAGCAGCCACCTTTACTAAGCAGTCACTTTCTGTGATTCCCTTGGCTGGCTGCTTAAGACAGGGTTGAACCCGACAGTAATATCCACAGAAACTTGGTACCAGTCTATTGTGAACCCGACACTAATATCCACAGAAACTTGGTACCAGTCTATTGTGAACCCGACAGTAATATCCAAGAAACTTGGTACCAGTCTATTGTGAACCTAACAGTAATATCCACAGAAACTTGGTACCAGTCTATTATGAACCCGACAGTAATATCCACAGAAATTTGGTACCAATCTCCACTGCCCCATTGAAACTGAAGGCCTACTTCCTTTTCATGCAAATTATCTTAGAAATTCCTTCATGTGGGGAAGCTTTCCAGCATACTTGTGGAGAGTTGGTGGTTTTTCCCAGGTTTTGTCTGCATGAAGTACTGTCCGCTGGTGCACCCGGGGTCTTCCTCCACCAATAATAGCGGGAGAGTCGCCATATGACCTAAGCTGTTAGTGTGACTCTAACCTTTAGCATGCTGTAGGCGAAATGAGCAGATAACAAATGTGTAATATTTTTTCTTATGTTTCCTAGAAAGTAGGGCTTGTGACATTTCATTCAAATCGTCCCATCAGCATGCTGAAGGTTAAACCCCAAAATAATATGTTAGAAATAAGCTGAGTCAACAGTAAGTATGTTAACTAGGGTTACTATAGTAACATGTATTAGAAACCTCTGTGTACTGATTCAGACATTTCTAGTACGACTTTAAGCCTCCAAAATACAAACAAAGTCACTTATACAGTTTGTAAAATATACTATATCACATAAATAATTTATAAACATTTCAATATTGCACAGAAATACTGCAGCATTTAATGTAGCAGTTAATTTAAGTTTATTTATAAGATATATCTATATTGGTTTACATTTTAATTGTTTACAGTACAATAGTTTTGGGGGAGTTCAAATGAACGTAGGTACAATATGTTAAATTCTTTCCTGTCACAAGTTCTGTCCTAACCCGTCACTGTGCAGAGAGTGTCACGTAATGTACACCATGAGTAATAGATTCTCCTTGTCACATGCAATTAGGGGCTGGGGGGGTGGGAGGGGTCAATAAACCCATTGTCAGCATATCATCATCACAGACAATAATCAGCCAGTACTAACTTCGAAATTGCATGTAATCATAATTGGAAGATGATATAATATAGCATGTACTTTACCAGAAGTCCGTTTCCGCAGTCGAGTGGTTAGTTTATACAAATTTATTTTAGCTTGATTGTGAAACAAGTTCTTATAACTTATATTAATCACTCTCGAGACCTCATTCCTGATGGAATCCATCGCCACGAGGGAGAGAGAAGAGGCAACGTGGAAATTAAATGCCTTGCCTAAGGGCACAATCATAACGGCTCCAGCGGGGCTCGAACTCCGGACCATTCGCACCTGAAGCGAACGCGCATCCACTGCGCTATCACGACTTCCACGAGTGGTTACGGTCGCTGACTTGTACACCACTGTAAACTACCATCACTGATGGTCACGGGTTCGAACCCTTCTAATGCTGTGTCTCATTTATATGAAAAAGTTGGCAGTTTCTTACGGATGTTAGTGCACCAAGTACTGGTTAACCGCTGGAGCCTCAACAGGAAAAGTGTTGTTAGGTAAACTGCCCACTCACGATATAGCCCAAAATGGTGCTGATGCAGGCGTAAAACCCGAAAAGAAAAACAGTATACCATCGGCCTCTATCACAAGGATGGAACTACAAAATAACTATTCTAGATTAAAAAATGTATCTGCAAACACCTGGAAGCTAAGAGATTGGAAAATGATGAACCTGAAATATCCTATGTACAAAACGTGTGTGATTGTTCCTGTATAATATCATAAATTAATATGCATCATGGTATTGTATTGCAGAATTCTCACTTTTTCATAATTATTAATAAATAAGGCAACACAGCATTTGCAGATACGTCTTTTGCCGGTTGTCAATTTGGAACAATCATGTTAAACATACATGTATATGCCTCACATGACCAATTTTTATATTTGCGATTGAAACACTTAAAAAAGTATGTTTATAGTTGAATGGAACGTATCGGTAGGAATATTTGAAAACGTTATTTTTGCCAAATGCAAACTTGATATATGCTGACAATGGTAGTGGCAAGGAGAGTGTGTGTTTTGCGCCGGGTGTTTTATATTATATATGCCTGAGTTTTATATATGAACCTGATGTTTATATATGTGCAGTTTGAGTGACCTAACAAATGCATGCTGAACCATTTAACTGATGTGACACCTTATAACCACTAACCTTGTTCATGCACAGATGGAGATACCCCACAGAGACACTTAATTTATACTGTCCGGTTACTGTTGTCTTAAAGTTTCAGCGGGATAACATTTGCAATAAACTTGCAATAAACTAAGCTATATATAAGACAGTAACCTAATATTCTATATATATATATATATAGAATATAGAATATTAGGTTACTGTCTTATAAAGTTTAATTTATTAGGTGAATTGGAGGAAATATACACGGCGGAGCTCATTTTTCCGGAGACGAGGCTAGTATTTTATGATTTATAAGACAGTAACCTAATATTCTATTTATCCTATCTTCTGATAAAAAAAGGAGGATAGTGCAATGATACAGACATAGAGACACATTCCAGAGGAGACTCTGGTTCTTTTACGTGCATAGTGTAAAGCACCCCGACACAAGTATTTAAAATTTAACCATATTTTATTGCAAATCAATAGCACATACGGTAATTATGTCATACACATAAAGATACAATACATAGCATGAAAATACAAATGGTGTGGGCCACAAGTTTTAACAACGGCTAATTTTATTAGGGTCAGATGGGGGATCGAACCTGCGATCTCTGGATTACCAGTCCAGCATGTTACCACTGGACTACAGATCCGTCTGTAAAGGGCAGTATATACGCGAAATGTTAATAAATAGACAATACATTTTTTGGTTCTGTGACGTTAGCAGCATCACCAAGCAACCCACTACATTTGCATTCTCTTTCATGCTTATAGCTTGTATGTAAATCTGTTGCACTGGTATTTTACACAACGTTTTTGTTGTTGTTATTCATGAGGTATTAAACATGTAACAATAGAATGCCCTCATTAATATGTATAATTATAGATCATTCATTTAACTCTAAAAATTTAAAAAAAAGGTTTCCCATGTACTGTTTCGTACTGTCAAAATGCTAATCATAACCAAAGTTGTTTTTGAAAACAGCATTGAGCCAGATCGGCTCCATGTTGTGTGCTAATCGGATAGTGGAGCTAAACACTTGTCTTAATAGCAAACAATAGAGATCCTGATCAGACGGGGCGCTATGCAATGCCGTGGCTGATCTGGATCTATGTTGTTTGCTATTCAGATAGTGAAGCTAAAACACCTGTCTGAATAGCAAGCAACATAGATCATGATCAGACTAGGCATTATGCTGTGACTGATATATGTTGTTTGCACATTCCTTCAAAAGTTATATAAACATTCCAGGGCTTTCCCCATGTTCAAAATACAGCATTTGAAATTTCTGAGTCAATAATTAAGACATTGTAAAATCTGTATTAAAGCGACACTACATCGGTGAAAATGCAAATGACTGCAGAATGTAATTTGCTATTATATGGTATAATTTTTTTCCAAATATTTGCCTCAAAAACTGAGTATTTCAACAAATAAACAAACGTCGTATACACGGTTTGTTGACATAACAAAGTAATGTAAATATGGTCGACATTCATGCGTAATACAAAGCGTTTATCCTGAATAACGCGAGTTATGCTACATATTTACCCTGATATCTCACATGTGTGCCTATGCATATTTATTTGTAGACTAATCATAATTAAATTATCTCTAAACGAAAGTATCGCGTGTTTAGTATTAACTTCAATGACAACAAACGTCAATTCAGGAGCCTGGATGACCGTTATATGAAATCCTACTTTCACGTTTGAAAGTTTGTATACAACAAAAACACTGTTTATTGATGCAATGCTAGTGTCCGGATGCATTCAGAAGAATTTGTAGTAGCAATGCATTTATACATAAAAAAATGCATTTTATTTGCTTTTTGCAATGTAATGTCGCTTTAACCCTTTCCTTCATAGAGATTTAGGTTAATATACTATTATAATTATCTCCATACAAACGACAGTCATTTAGCTGTCATGCAGTGGACAAGTAGTCGCCATATCTATCCCACCTCCATAGATATTACTGGGACTTCATAGAGATTTAGGTTAATATACTATCATATCTCCATACAAACGACAGTCAGTTAGCTATCATGCAGTGGATAAGTAGTCGCCATATCTATCCACCTCCATAGATATTACTGGGACTACATGAGATTCTGGCCTTTATTATGAGCATTGCCTTAGCTACTACATTGTCAATGTATGTCGTATTGGTAATGGCGTCAAGAGGTGCTTCTATGAGGGAAAGGGTTAATACTGCCGAGACCAACTAATACATTTGTTTTGTGTGCATCTGGAATATAATGAAATAAACATTACTTTACCCTGTAACAATTCTCTCAATAGAAATTGGCGTCCACGAAGCAAATTCTACCATTATGCAAAGAAAGAAATTACCTTGTTTAAATCTACAATAAAAACATGGTTTAGCGTGTGATGTCATTTTACAAGCATTTATGTAGTTTTGTGACGTAATTTACGCTTTCTAAAGAAAAACACAGAACTATTTTTGATCTTTTTTGCGGTATTTTGGTCATGTTAGAATAGAAATTATATTTGTATTTGTGTTATTTATAGTCGTTTGAAACGTGGTTTAGCGCCAGAATTAACCATTTAGGCCTGGGAGCAGCCTCCGTGGTCGAGTGGTTATGGTCGCTGACTTGTATACCACTGTAACCTATCATCACTGATGGTCACGGGTTCGAGCCCCGCTCAGGCCGTGTCTCATTTATATGAAAAAAGTTGGCAGTTTCTTACGGCGGTTGGTGCACCCAAGTACTGGTTAACCGCTGGAGCCTGCCCAGGAAAGGTGTTGTTAGGTAAACTGCCCGCCCGCGATATAGCCCAAAATGGTGCTGATGCAGGCGTAAAACCCGAAATATAACATAACATTTAGGCCTGGGTGGTTAATTCCTACGTGTCAGAACTCCATGCCACGTTTTATTCGCCAATAAAGAACTGAAAGACAAGTATTGTGAAGCTCTTGAATTTTTTATGGGGAAAGGCCTCAAGTGTATGACATAGTGTGATTTTATATATGGTTGATACCTCTTCTGTGTCTTGCAGGTACGTTAACAGTTCATCAAGCAGTTTGTCGGACACTATACACCAATCAGCTCCTCATAGACGTCGCCCACTGAGGGCCGTATCATTTGAACTTAACACCGACAATTTAAACCAGACTCGTCACATTCCACCAGATCTTCTTGATCAAATTACCTGAACAACGATTTATTAATAAAAATATCTTCAGTTTGATAAACAAACGATATTACCAGTTGGGCTCGTGATGTGTGATATATTCGGAAACATCTCATACCTGTCGAGGGTTGTTTGGTGTTCAGAGTAAGATTGCTAGGAGGGTCTGGGAGGCACCCCTCCCCCTGAACATTTTGTTTCCCCTAGATCGAGTGTGGTGCTTTCGAAGATGATTTTCACAACTATGGCTATCAATTAATTTTCATTCATTATGCATCAATTTGTTTGATTTTAATGAATTTAAGGTCTGATGATTTCAAACTAATTAAGAAAATACGATTTATTCCCATAATATTATTTAATTTTTGTTTTTTGTAATGCGTGAGAAATTAGAAAATCACCACAAGATCGTGATTTCATTGGAAAATACGTGACGCTCGCAGCAAAACGTAACAGGTACGACATCTACAAACTGGCTTTAATCAACAACATATCTCTTTATAAGGGGAATAGAACCTGCGATCCCTGGATTATTAGTCCAGCGTGTTACCACTGGACTACAGAACCGTCTGTAAAAAAACAAAAAGCTGACTTGTGGTGTTTATTTGGAGGAGGTCTATGGCACAGGGTTGTATATCTTCAGCTTACACATGTTCACTATATGATGTGACTGAATATCCGAATACCTGGCCAAGTATTCGTATCCTATTTCAGTATTCGAATACAAAAAAAAACTTTAACAAAATTTCAGTTTTTGTTTTACAATTGGTTAGTTCTAGTTATTTCAATCCATAAAGTCCACTGATTCACACATTCTCGGGTGTTTGTTTTACAATTGGTTATTTCTAGTTATTTCAATCCATAAAGTCCACTGATTCGCACATTCTCGGGTGTTTGTTTAAGTGCGAAAACTTGGCCACCTGTTCCCAATCTCACGTGCCCTCCGCCATCTTGACACTTTTTACAAGGTGTTGTTTTAGGAGCATGGCTTCAAACAACTTTTAACAATTTTGCAACAGTTGGTGTCCATCAATACACCAAGACAAGACAGAATGTTTGGTCCTCAAAACGAAATAAAACTGCAAGATGACGTAATTACTGGCCCGTAGCCACACTGAGGCACATCGAGGAAGTTGCCTCGGTTAATATTTCCAAAGCAAAATATAAAAAAATTAATTACATACCGGTAAATAAAATGCAAAAATGATCCCTTTGCTGTATAAAATGTTGACTGCTAGAGAGCTGAATGGTCAGTACATAAGTTTACGTCTAAACTCATTAAATCAGAACACGCAGGAAATCGCTTCTATACCCCAACAATTTTAAGGGGGAACATGCCCCCAGACCCCCTAGATTGCCTCGGTTGAAATTAGCCTCTGGCTACGGTACTGCATATATTTTTATTTATGCCATGTTAAATTATATACCTAGGAGAAATTACAGGATGTAAATGTACCAGTAATTATAGAAAATACATATCATTGGTTAATTTGATTAGCCTTCATGCAATAAGATGTAACATAGAATATGTTGGTATGCCATTTTTGCCAGAATATATCTCGTCCCACAGTATATGACATACTATAGTATATACCTGTGTATTTAGTGCAATTGTATTAGGTATTTGTCATTAAATGGGAGATTGTAGGCCTCACTTCAATGTTTGTGACGTTCATGCATGGTTAATGGGACATTACATCGCACAAAGCCAAAATAATGCATGTTTACTTATTAATAGCATTGCTTCTACAAATTCTTCAGAAATAATCCTTGTGTGTTTTTCACGCTTATTTATCGTCGCTACCCATATGAGCGACGCCTCCTGAAGAGATTAGTCATTTAAGATTTTTGGAGTATAGTGCAATGATACACTATTCAGACCCATTCCAGAGTTTAGTCTGGTTCTTTTACATTACCGACAGGAGACCTCGGTTTAAAGTCCCATCTGAAAGACCGTTAATGTTATTAGGGTCAGATGGGGGATCGAACCTGCGATCCCTGGATTACCAGTCCAACGTGTTAACCACTGGACTACAGATCAGTCTAAATAATCCCAACGCTAAATTTCAATACATAAACGGTGTTTTAGTGTTTTTGCAGTCTACAAAGTCTCAAAAGTGAAAGTAGAATTTCATATAACGGTCAGCCACACTCCTGAAACAACGTTTTTTTTTATTATTGTAGTCTATAGTAAGCGCGTGCTACTATCGTTTTGGGATAATTTACATCAAATTAGTCTAAAAATAAATATGGACAGGCACAAAGGGCAATATTTAACGGTAAATCTGTACCATAAATATTGTTATTCATGATACACGCGTTGTATTACGCAAGGATGATGTCCTTATTGGCATTATTTTGTTACGTCTCCAAACGTATAAAAATTATGACGTTTATTTATTAATTAAAATACTTATATTCTGTAGCATAAGTTTGGGGGATTTTTTTTACCTTGATATAGGAAATTACGTTCTGTAGAAATTTTTCACTGATATAGTGTAGCTTTAACACTTTGCATGCTGGATATAATAAAGGCTATAAATAGTTCAAATATTTGTAGCAGACGACGATTCATTAATGTGCTTTTCCTATTTGTAGCTTAAAACTATGGAAATATGTCGTTTGAATTTCATTAGAATTGTGTCGTTACAACAAAATTCTAAATAAATTTCATGACATATTTGTCCGTTTTATTCACTGCTAGCCTGCAGAGTTAAACACTGCCTGATACTGCACACATTGTTCTAAAGCACAGAATAAAAACTCCGTCAAATGCCAAACGAAATCTATCTATCTATCTACCTTCCTTTAATGTCGAACCCCTCTCCTGTACTGATAGATCGTATTTAATTGCTCATGTTACTCCATGCACCAGTATTATTGTTACTACACTGTATATAAGATATATAATTATACAGTTATTTATTATATATGAATGTGTACATGCTCATTAGTTCTGCTGTTCAAATTAAATTATATTACTGTTGAAAAATGTCATGTATTTGACGAATATATGAAAATAAATGTGTTCACTTTTTTTATCATTAATTTTGATTTTCACGTGTTTTGTTTGGATCATGTGATTTTTGTATTTTAGTACTAAGATGTTTCTAGAGACAAACATTTTGTTAATGGAGAATCATACTTGTTGTCATAGTAAACGTACCTGTTTAAAAAGAATTGCATCTTCAAACGGTAAATAACATTAATTTTCCATTGATACCATACTTCTACAAGATTTGAAACGTTGTTCACAATATTCTCACTTATATGGTTGGAAAATACAACAGAAACTAACACTAACACTAACAGTGTTCCTCGGCATTCTATAGTGTTATAGTTCAGCTGTGTATTGGTACAGTAAAACTTGATTTATACTCGGCAGGCACACTTGCCCCTAAATCTGCTAATGAGACGATATAGGGGATTAACAAAGTGGTCTCTGTTATTCTCACCATTAGCTATATACATATATAGAGTTGAATTTGTGGTTCTATGCACGGATTATATCAAATATACAAATTCATACACTGAAATTCATCAGCAGCCTCTATTTATAGCTTATGTGTCCTAACATCCATACTCGCCTATAAGACGACCCCCCCCCCCTTTGGTCCTGATATTTCTGGGTTTGGCATGCATGCACTCGTATATAAACGGGTTGATAAAATGGACACCAGACAAAAGGATAAGTGTATGCTTAGCCCGTGCAAGTTGAAGAAATGTTCAGTGTCAGGGTGTGTTCTTTTCTAAAACATAATTATGAATAACATTTAACACATTTAAAAAAAGCATTTAATAATTTTTTTTAGCATTCATAAGATGGGAAGCCACTTCGAGGCCATAATCTGGTGGTAAGAATTGGTCTTATAGGCGAGTATGGACAGTATGTGGATAGACCCTAAATGCTGTTCTTCTACTTCCTATCATGGGATTTTAAACAGCTTTCAAGATCTAACCAATCACGGTCCAGTTTGAAATGTTTTGATGGGAAATTCGGAAATACTATTTTTAAACACACATTCGATATGTTACAGTCATACCAACGTGTAAAAAAATATCTACAAGAAAATGTTGATTTTATCTTGAATTTTTATCATTTCCCCATGTGTGTGGTATTGAGCAACACACATGGATGTACGGAATACCCCTTTGGGATCATTGTGGCATTATTATTCAGCGATATAATTTATAGTCGTATTTAGAACATTTGTCAAGTTATCTATTGCTCAATTTCCACATTTTTATCTCAGTGTTATATTAAATTTCTTTTTAAATATATGTATTTTTAAATATGATATATGTGCTTCAATATGAAATAGTATTTTATGTTTTCTGATGAACTGTCGAAATTTATCGGTGAAATAAAATGAGTTATTGAAAGTAGTGGAACAACACATTTTATTCCTCACTGGTTTGCATGTGTGGTACCTAGCTGCTGTACGTTGAAATAATGTCAACGCAAACGTTTCCGGATTCAAGCTGTCAGTGATGTGGTGTCTGACGTCTCTTTACAACTTAATTTATGGTACATATAGTCTCAACACGAGTTCTCACGTCAATTAGCATCGTTTTTCTATCGCAAAAACCTTTTCAGCATAAAATAAAAAGAACATTTATTTAAGTGAATGATTGAATAATATTTCACTCATGAACATAGAAAGCTATTATCACTCGTGATAAAAAATGCTTTCATTGTTCATTCAGCGACATATAATTACATAATTCACCGAAACGAACAAATATCCTCAAATTATTTCTGGCAATTGATTAATTGCATGATGTATATAAATAGATTTGACCAATTAATATCAGTTTTGACATGTTCGTCCATCTGTCTGTTTTCCAACTCGATATGTTCATGCGATTTGTTTAAACAATACTTTATTGTCAATACCGATATGTATATAAGAGAGATGTACATATGCTTAGTTGCTTACATATACATCCGCACCAACTATATATATCTCTCTCGTGTGTATACACAGCATACATATGTAGATATTTTCCCAGTAAAGCATAATTATTATTATATAAATTGTTTTCATGTATATGATCAAATCTAGCAAGTTTAACATTCTATTAGTTTATACAAATTTATTTTAGCTCGATTGTGAAACGAGTTCTTACAACTTGTACAAATCACTCTCGAGACATCATTCCTGGTGGAATTCATCGCCACGAGGAAGAGGCATCGTGGAATTTAGATTCCTTGCCTAAGGGCACAATCGTAATAAAGGCTCCAGTGGGGTTTCGAACCCCGGGCCTTTCGCACCTGAAGCGAATGCGCTCCCACATATAGGTATTAAAAGCAGGTGCATCAAATATTTATTTCATGCAATTAAAACCTGAATACGACACAAACAAGTTCTACATTATATTTTTGATCAAACCATTTTCTGAGAGTTATTCGAAATAGCTGTATATTTTTAATACGTTTTAATACGAGCATTATTGGACTGGTTGTCCATGGCTATATTACACGGCCGCCATCTTGAATAATTGTAGTCTGAACAGTGTTTGTAAGCAAAAATATGATTGGAGGATTTATTACGGACTGATAATCAGATCAGGCCTCGAGGTTATAAAACTTTTCTCCTATGTCAAACTCAGTCTCAAGCTTCTGATTGGTTCAGCTGGCAGTAAAACTCCGAATCAACCAATCAAATCATTTGAGTTCAAGATCTTAGAAAAGTGTTATAACCTCGGGTACAGATCATTGTCATCAGAGTTACATTTGTTTGTACATGTATTTATTGCCAATGATCGCTTCTAATAAATTTCTACATTCCTTTTCTCTGCTTAAGAACTTGGATCATAGCTTATCAGCCCATAACTGGACTTGGGCCGATATTTTTGACCATAATGTCTGGGACAAGCATATCTTTGGTAAACTCATGTGACAAGAACATATCAGAATAGCATACATTGCCCTGCCAATAGGCATTTTGGTTTTTAAATTATTTAACCTTGGACTAAATGTTCATATGCGATATATTTGAATTTTTAATGCAATGTTCAGCTAAAACATATATTTGATCATTTTTCTGTTGGATATATTTTTAAGAGGCATCAATAGAATAGAATGCTTACTAGATATTGTAAAGTTAAACATTTATTGAATAAAAGCTCTGAGGAAACCATTCCATTGTTGATTATAGCTAATAGTGATAGACTGCAATATCGGTTCATGTATAGTCTTATCGGGGTCGCCGTGCACATATGGTTCATGTATAGTCTTATCGGGGTCGCCATGCACTTATTGTTCATGTAGTCTTATCGGGGTCGCCATGCACTTATTGTTCATGTTAGTCTTATCGGGGTTGCTATGCACTTATTGTTCATGTATAGTCTTATCGGGGTCGCTATGCACTTATTGTTCATGTATAGTCTTATCGGGGTGCTATGCACTATTGTTCATGTATAGTCTTATCGGGGTCGCTATGCACTTATTGTTCATGTATAGTCTTATCGGGGCGCTATGCACTATTGTTCATGTATAGTCTTATCGGGGTCGCCATGCACTTATTGTTCATGTGTCTTATCGGGGTCGCCATGCACTTATTGTTCATGTATAGTCTTATCGGGTTGCTATGCACTTATTGTTCATGTATAGTCTTATCGGGGTCGCCATGCACTTATTGTTCATGTATAGTCTTATCGGGGTCGCCATGCACTTATTGTTCATGTATAGTCTTATCGGGGTCGCCATGCACTTATTGTTCATGTATAGTCTTATCGGGGTCGCCATGCACTTATTGTTCACGTAGTCTTATCGGGGTCGCCATGCACTTATTGTTCATGTATAGTCTTTATCGGGGTCGCCATGACACTATTGTTCACGTAGTTATCGGGGTCGCCATGCACTTATTGTTCATGTATAGCTTATCAGGTTGCCATGCACTTATTGTTCATGTATAGTCTTATCGGGGTCGCTATGCACTTATTGTTCATGTATAGTCTTTATCGGGGTCGCCATGCACTTATTGTTCAGTATAGTCTTATCGGGGTCGAATGCACTTATTGTTCATGTAGTCTTATCGGGGTCGCCATGCACATATTGTTCACGTAGTCTTATCGGGGTCGCTATGCACACATGGTTCACTTATAGTCTTACTCCGATTCAAACACAATTATAGTACAAATTTGACAACTCTTGATGGAATTCTCCATGTATGGCAAAATGATAAAAGGGCATGATTTAAGGTACATTGCAACTTTTAGCCACAAGGAGACATTTCTTGTGGTAAACATGTATGTAGTCATTTTAAAATCCCGTAACAACGATAGTACTATGTGCCGGAAACAAACATGGTGACATTGAACACCTTATATGCTCAAGAATTGGATCCAGCCAGATAATTGTCAAGATATTTCAGATCACCCTCCCTTCATAGATAATTGGTAGTATGTGTCGTATTACTAGTAACCAGCCAGCCTACATAGATAATTGCCAGCATGTCCCAGTCACCGTGTGTAGGTAATTGCCAGCATCCCTCCGATCCATAGAACCAGTCACCATGTGTAGATAATTGCCAGCATGTCCCAGATCCAGTCACCATGTGTAGATAATTGCCAGCATGTCGCAGATCCAGTCACCATGTGTAGATAATTGCCAGCATGTCGCAGATCCAGTCACCATGTGTAGATCCAGTCACCATCACAGGGATTCGGCACATTTGGGGGTACTAGTATATAATTAAGTACAGGATTACTCTGTGGCTGTCAGATTTGCATCGATCAGTAAAATGGCCCTATCTGAACAATTTTGTACAAATGTCCAAATAAACGCCTATCCCGAGTCTTTATATTGTTCTTCAAATAAAACACAACTTTAAGCTGCATGCATGTAACTTGCAAACAATGCCACAACATTGGCCATAGCAGGTCACATTTCCTACTAGGACACGGTTCTGTCAGCAACAAAAAAAATCTTCGCGGGAGATTTTAACAAAACAACAAAAACCACAACAACCAAAAACCAAAAAAACACAAAAACAAACCACCAAACCAAAAAAAACACAAAAAACAACCAACAACCCAAACAAAAAAACCACAAAACACAAAACCAACACCAAACACACCACAAACCCACAAAAAACAACCCCCAACACCCATGTGTAAATTGTCAGGGTGCTGCAGCTCCATAGAACCAGCCATCATGTGTAGATATTTGCAAGATCCCAGCCAACCCATGGAAATCTTTTGCAGAGATCCCAGCCAACCTATGGAGATATTTGCCGAGATCCCAGCCAACACTTGGCAATCTTTGCCAAGACAACTATGGAGATATTTGCCGAGATCCCAGCCAACACTTGGCAATCTTTGCCAAGACAATCTATGGAGATATTTGCCGAGATCCCAGCCAACACTTGGCAATCTTTGCCAAAACAACCTATGGAGATATTTGCCGAGATCCCAGCCAACACTTGGCAATCTTTGCCAAGACAACCTATGGAGATATGCATGCTTCAGATAACCCCAGAGATGAAGATCAGTATGTGCAAGCAGGATTGAAATTTGGCAGAAGACTGTATTCTACACAATAACGCCTGCCTCATTACTGGTTAACCGCTGGATCCTACACAGTAAATGCGCTATGTAAATTACCCACCAGTAATATAGCCCAAAATGGTGTTAATGCAGATGTAAAACCCAGACAAACAATTCTACACAAAAGGACAGAAAAAAAAATCAACTTGTGGACTGCAAATATGACATCCACAACTAGGCTGGTACCAATCATCTCCGTCAAGTTTCATGGAACTCCAGCAAGACCTTAGATTTTATCTGGACAAAAGTTGAACCGACCACAACTGTGAAAGATGAACCCAGCATGGATTATGATATGCACAACTAGGCTTGGTATCGTAAATATCTGTCCACAGAGTTGTATTTAATATCGTGAAAATCTACTAATGGCTTAGTAAACCCGGACAGAAGCATCAAAACCTATGTCTGTCACCTCTCTAGGGAGACATAATAAAGAACATGTGTTAGTCATTTGAAACATGGCGGTATTCTAGAACATACTAGCTGGATACCATCATGTTGGTTTTACAAACTTTTCCTACAGCGCTATCAACATTTAGTTATATTTTGACCAACATTTTAGTTTTTGAAAGTTCAGCATATTTTGGAGACAGCTCTAGTTGTCAAGTATTTACATTCCACGGGTTCAAGAAACTGCCACCAGCAAAACAAAGTCAAATATTCCAGCCAGGAAAGCATTCTATTCGAGTATGGCAATATTTTATTGACAGAGATACATATAAATAGAATTCCTTGTTCTGTCCACATCTGCATCTTCCCAGCAAATTATGGCCATTCTGAAAACATAAAACACAACGTTGCTATATTTATACAATATACGTTGTAATGGTAATGTATTGCTGTAGCTAAAGTTTTTTTCTTCCGAAAAACCACAAAGATGTTGATCCCTGTACGGGTGTACTTCTTTTACAGCGATATTGCATTTATTAACAGTTTACAATCCATGTCTACTTCTATGTACCTCAGTCCTGGCCTAGTAAGAGCGTACAATTTCTATTGGATACATTCATTCTCTCAACAAGATAAGTTTCAGGGTTCCCGTTGTCGGTCGCCAATTGCGACAAATAACAAATATTGGTGCTAAATTTTGTGAATAGGCGAAAATATTTGGCGGAACTTTTTTTTGGCACATGTTTTGTCAAATATATGGCTTCATATATTTATTTGTGAACTATATGGCTCTTAGTTGGCTCCAAGTTTTTTTAATTGGCGACAGAAGTGGCGCAGACAAACATTCAGACAGAGGGAACCATCATAACATGCTAAACATTGGAACATTATAGAGTTATCCATGCTCTTTCTAATGATGTGCTTGTTTTGCAGATGAAATAAGACACATTTATTACAAAATAAAACAGTACATACATGTAAAACATTCGAAATATTTCGATGAAATAGTAATTGCAGTTATTTGCGCTTAACTTGTGTACTAATCAAATTTGGATCTTTTATTCACGGACCAACATAGTCAGTGATTACATTTCTTTGCATTTTCACAGTCGTCAAATATATATCTTAAATGCAAGATCTCCACCTTTCTTTGAGCCCGACTCTGAATTCACTAGTTAACTAGAAATTGTGTTTGAAAAATGCATACGACCCCCACTCACTGTCTGACCTCACTAGGTATGAGTATTTCAATTCAAATGAACAAAGCCAATCAGATGAATCCGTCCTTTTGTCTAAAATGGCAACTTGTGCTGATTATGTGACTCGGTTAGGGTTGTAATTTCATTGCCCACTCTAGTGACATTTTGCAAATTGCAAATCAATTTTACAGAACTTGTATTCCTACATGCATTCTGTCGTTACTTTGGTGGACTAACATTTGACAGCACAACAAAAATACTTCTTGAAAGATCATGGTAGAAACAAATTTATGTTGTCAGGAATTACCATTCAAATTTATGTTGCCAGGAATTACCATTCAAATTTATGTTGTCAGGAATTACCATTCAAATTTATGTTGCCAGGAATTACCATTCAAATTTAGTAACAATTCTAAATGAAACATTCTGATAAATCATCAATATTGATAAATTGCTCCAGGAATACCAGGGTTCATTCTAGGTCAGAATTTTTGGGAGAAGTGAGAAAGCGCGTGATCACTTCCTTAAATGGTGTTCTTTAATATACTTCTGCAAAATAGGGTTAAAATGCACAGTACAACCATTAAATACAACATTTGAATAGGAGTGCTTTATAATGGGCCAACTTTTGTTTGAAAATCGTAAAAACCAATTTTTTTAGGGAGAAGTGGGGCCCCAGAGGGCGAAGTCAGGGTCCCTAGGGCAACAATTTCGCCCACATCGCCCTCTAGAATGATCCCTGAATACAGGACTAAACTACTGATATCTGCTGTAGGAGTTAGATAAGAACTGGCTAACAGGAGTTTATCATGAAATCAACACCAGGGCTGACCGAGTTAAATATTGGGTTGTCACAGGTAAAATGATTATGTCGAGGATAGTGTTTTTTCCTACCAGTGGCTCGATTTCAAATTTGGTCGGATTTATTAGCTAGGAGCTTTTCCATTATATGACACGAGTTCTGTGATTTAGCTGATATAGTGCACTATTATTCAGCGAATATTGGAACAAACAACTTTCTTCTACTCGAAAAGAGCACATTAGCATAAACCAAGACAGTGTGTGTAGAGACCATTTTGTCCATTTTTATAAGACATATGCACATGTTCGTAAAAACAGGAATAATTTCACATTGAACCATAGCATTACAGCCAGCTCTATGTTAGTGATCACCTCCATAAGGCGCCAGTTTCCAGATTCCCAATAAGTTGTTTTATTATTAATTAGACCTCTATTAAGCAGCCACTTTCTGTGGTTCCTATGACTGGCTGCTAAGACACGTTTGACTGTATGATGAAACTTGCTGTAGAGCATGCTAAAACATAGTTCTTTTGGAAAGTTACACAATTCAAATGTTCCATGATACATGACCCCTAGAATTTTATTTTGGATGTTATAAGGCTTTTAATACAGGGTGTGGGTTACAACACTGCCAATGTTGATTTCATCTAGAGTATTATTATTACTAAGTTTATTTAACGTCGCTACCGGTTGCCCAGTTTACACTGTCTGAGCGGGGTTCAATGGTATACAAGTCAGCGACCGTAACCATTCGACCACGAAGGAGGCGGACATATAGAATAAAGGAGGATTCACACCACTAGCTAATTAAGCCCATACCTCTGTCCTCGAGAGTGTCTCTCTGATCTAACTGGCTGGTCAACTACATACCTCGGTGACAGTGTCTCTGATCTAACTGGCTGATCAACTACATACCTCAGTGACAGTGTCTCTCTGATCTCACTAGCTGATCAACTACTTACCTCAGTGACAGCATCTCTATCGCAACCTCCGAGCCTCTCTTTCCGACTCGAGCAATGTAAGAATATCGCCTTCTCGTACTGGTCCTTTCACATTACGGATAATTGATCTGTTACTGTCATCAAGAAATTCCACACGGACCTGAAATCAAGACGTCTCGATTGTCAAGTGAAAACATAATGAATCATTTATCTAGTTGAACTCCTAGGCTGTGACTGATTTTACACATTCTTAAAGCTCCATATAGCTTTTCTTCAAGTGGCAAAATAAATATTATATAGTTAGATGGAAACTTATCTTAGGTCATCATTACAAACTTATTATTAATAAAAATCCACAAATAATTAATGGGGAGGTAATTAACAAATACAAATTCATGTGTGGGTAAAACTTCAAAAGTTACACATATTCGGCATACATCTAAACTATTAACTCCTTAGCAAACCACACAGTATGGGTAATCAGAGCTGAAGACGATGTTTCCATATCTTACACAAATATTTGTTGGGGGTTTAAAGTTGCACCAACAGCTTAGGCACGGACCAGCACCCACATAGAACCACCGACCTACTGCAAGCAAGCTGAATATAGTTTCCTCACAAATCATTTGACATATCCCAGTGGGATTCGAATCAAATGCAACCGTAAATCTTTGTCATCCGACGATCATTTAGGCAACAACAAAAATACCTGTGTCTACGGTTTCCCAAACAACCAGGTTTTTACCCCTAGAGAATGAACTTTTTATAAAAAAAATTGAGAATTTTTTTTATTTCCCTTTTCATTTTTCTGTGATCAAGAGTACGGTAAAACAAAAATTCCCTAACTATTTTTTGTGTACATGAAACAGTAAATGCATGGTGGTTTTTTTGGCCTTAGCTTCAATGTGATATTTTAAAAACAAAATAACAGCATAATCAAATTACCTGTGTACATTGTCCCTGTGAACCAGTTCTACCAAGAACCTTCACGACCTGAAAAGGAATAACATTTGTTATAGTGTCACATTGACAGTAGCTCATTCCACTAATCACAAGCTGAAATTATTATCAAATTATACTTTGTGCCATAATCAACTTGTTTAAAGAAAATTGAGAAAGCCGACAGTACATAGAAATTTATATAAATCATCGGAAAGCACCATCACTAGCGATTTCATAGGGTCTCTGATAATTTGACCAGTTAATAAATGAAAATTTCAGTACAGAAACGTCAGATACCGAAAGAATGTGTCAAATATATGTTTGCATCAAAAATGTTGAATACAAGAGAATTTTTTTGATTTGTTTGCAATATAATAAACATTTAGATGTATACTTAATTTAACATATTGTGCACAGCTGTTGCATAATGATGTCGTTAAAATCAGTTTTCACAAATATAACTATTCTTAGAAGTTGGAAATCGCACTAGCTAAGCGCCGCTCAAACGTTTAACCATTGTATGTTTGTTTATTAAATCATTTTCATGATGGTACGTACGCAGCCAGACGATGCTCGCTTTTCCAGATAAATATTGAAAGTACTCGCATTTACTTAACAATAGCGACCTCAATCAAAGCCGTCATTTTGTTTTTGCCTTCTACCGTAATGCAATAACAGGTCATGATACAAGGAGGAATAAACTATAACTACGGTGAGTACATTTTATTCCTTTTATCTTTACTAACTAGAAATGTAATAAAGATTATGATTTAACCATTGCAAAAGCTGAATGTTGCACAACAGCAGCGAAAATATGGTTTGAAAATCTTAATTTCGTTCATTTCCGGGTTTAGGAAGCCATTTTGTAAATATACCTCGCTTACCTAATTACCATATTGTGACGACATTGCAAAGAATTCTGGGATACCAACACGTCATCGGTGTCGCCTGCTGTCATGCACATCTAATAAACAACTCTTGTTTAACCCTGATTAATACCTTTGATTTGCATGAAATAGTTCTCTGGTGGCGGTAAAATAGGTATTTTATGGTTAAGACCTACTCCCCCGCTTTTAAAATACTTTATTTTTTGACTTTCTGACCAATTTTCCGTACGAATATGCAGATGTTATACCAAAACGAGGCTGCGCACAGTGCGCGCGAGTCTTTCTTAATCTAAGGGGTATTCTGGATTTAACCGGAAGTGTGTCCGAATTGAAATTTCGACTTCCGGAATAACATTCGGATACGTAAATAAACCAATTTATTGGCTCTAACTGTGCAAAAATCACTCCCGTGACATATGGGTTTCCTCAATTCTTGTAAATTTCATAAACTCCGACTGAGTCTCGTCGTGGCTATCAAAAACATTAGTAGCCATAGGTCTAACGAACAATAGTAATTAGGAATTAAATTGACAATAAATGTCGATCTTTGTGTTTGGGTGTTCTAACACGAGGTGATGTACGAGCATAATTTTTCCGTTGAAATATTATAATTACTCGCTAATCCGAAGAGTATTGACTGTTTGGCATACCCACCCAAGTTCAAAGGTTACGCTGTTCTCCGCGGTCTCTGTGAAATACAAACTTCAAAGGATATAATATACTAGAAGCCTGTATGCTTGCAATATACAAGCTACTTGACATGATGTTTTGGTACAGTCGCTGGTGTGTGATCAATTTCGACACATTTATGCATGGCAGTAATGCGTGATATATGGAAATCCATCATTTTCATTGGTTGTTGTTCTCGGGGAATCCTGTTTTCATGAATAAATTTAATCATTGGCCGTGCCTCGTTCCGAAATCCAGCACATTTTAGAACAAATATGTTTGGGAATTACTGTGAACTCTAAATCAAGCGTCTGGCGATTCCTACTTTCGATTTCAAGATATTTTCGCATGCCGTTTTCGTAAGTATTTTAAATAGCAACACCATTATTTTTCATGGCCTATTGTTTCATAAATGTTCAATGCTTATTTTAATTCATTTGCGGGGTTTCTGACATTAATAAATGTATTGGAAATTTACATTTAAAAATGGACGCGTGAAAAGTCGTATGCATGCAGATCTCCACAAAGCGGGATAATGCGTATGTATGGAGGAATCGATAGACACGGGAAATGTCGTATCTATGGAGGAGTCGATAGACACGGGAAAAGTCGTATCTATGGAGTAAAGGGTTAAATCTTATTTTGTATTGAGTTGCATGTTTTATTTTCACTGAGGTTTGTTTATATTATCCCATGTTGTGTTGTTTGATTTATTTTGTTATTGTAGCAGAGGACAATCTTGAATCTGGACATGAATGCTAACTTTCCCGCTAGATCATTATAAATTCATGTAAGTATCACATTTTGCATTTATTTTCAGATCTCAATATGGATTCTGATACTTTAACTAATGAACATGTCATTGAACATGTAAAAACACATGGTGTTGATAAAACTACAAAGTACATGCTAAATAAATGTCAGTCAAATGTTTCCTACAAAGCCATGCTTGGAGCTGTCACACGTGCCTACCAAAAGTACCACCATTTAAATAAAAGCAAAGGACGCACTAAGGGAAGACAGAACCTGGACCGTTTCTTCTATGACAAATTTATAATCCCGCCATGTGATGACAGTAATAACACTGTAGTAAGTTCCTGGTCAGCTCCTTCTGATGATCCATATGTGAAGGCAGAGGCATACCAGTCTGTAGCCATGAAGTTGGCTGATGATTTAAATACATCAAATCAAGAATGTGCAGCAATTGGAGAGGAACTTAATATATCTTTACATGAGAAAAACAGGTTAAATGAAAGTCTAGAACGTAAAGAATCTAAACTGGGAAATCAAAGAAAACTATTGAAGCGTACGGCAAACAGAGAAGCATACTGGAGAGAAAAGCCTGAAAGTTGAATTAGGTGATGATAATGTATTTGAAAATGAAACTCATTCTTTAAATCATAGGATAAATGAACTGAAAGAACAGTTATCTGTTAAAAATAATGAAGTAAACAATATGAAAGATTTACTTGATGAACTGAATTTACAGAATATTGAACTAAAAAAGATTGACAATATGACACTATTTGATGAAAATAAAAACTGTTACATAACCGAGTTACACTCATGTGTCTACAGCTTATTAGATTGCCATGTTTCATGTGAAAATGTCAGTAATGTAATAAAGGCTGTTTTAAGATTATGTAATAAGAGTGCAAATAAATTACCATCGGCGAGTACTATAAACAATTGGTCTATAGAAAGAGCTTTGATTACAAGGCGACAAATTGCGGACAATTGCGATTCCGAAAATACAACCCTGTACACTGACGAAGCCTCAAAATATGGTTCAAAATGGGGGGCATTTGCAACGAGAGACAACTCGGGTAAGTACCTGTTATTAGGACTGAGAGACATGGCAACAAAGTCTTCTAGTGATACACTCGATACATTCAAAGACATTCTTTCTGACATTGAAACTGCAAGTGATGGCGACACTAGTGTTGCAAACAAAATTTTATCTAATATTAAGAACACTATGAGCGATAGAGCTTCAACTGAGACAAAATTTAACACTATTTTGAAAGAATATAGAGACACAATACTGCCCAATGTAATACAAAATTTTAATACTATGAATGAGGAATCAAAGCATGCCATCAGTCAGATGAATAACTTCTTTTGTGGACTCCACACATTAGTACACATGGCCGATGTTTCACAACACGCAATATATGAAGTTGAAAAGGCACATTTTGATGGTAATATACCATTGATAACCCCGCATTTTACAAAAATGGTCAATCATGCACTGTCCGGTTAGTTTTGACAGCGTGTAAAGCTTTTGCAAGACGAGGGGATCAGAAGAATGGCTGCCACGGAGCATTTCTAACATTCCTGAGTGATTTCCTGAAATCAAACAAACTGTTAGGGTTACACCTTCAACCACTTAAGGGGAACCGTTTTAATATTCTTTTTACAAATGCTGGACATGTGCACTTCCTAAGAAGTAAAATGCAAGACTTCTTAGAAAAAACTAGTTCATTAAATGGTCTGCTGCAAAGTGTGTTAAAAGATCTTAAAACACCTTTCTTTATTGCTGGGTGTAAAGCACTGGGTTTGATATCTAAACTGATCACAACTCCTTTGTGGAATGTAATTGAAAATAAAAATGTTTCTATAGCCGCTATGAATCAAAAGTACCTTAGCTTGCTCTTGTTTTTAGATGACATAACTCAAAACCTGGAAGAGTTCATCACAGGTAATATGTTAGTATTTGACGATGTCCCTGTAAAGAAAGATATTGTGTATGACTCATTAATTAAACCCAGTGAGCATGATGAAAGTGTTATTATCATAATGTCAGTTATTATACCAGCCTTAGCAAAGCTTAAGAGGCAGTATGGCGATCACCTTCCAGGTGGACACCATGAAGTTATTAATCCCATGAATACAGCTAGTGTTGACAAGCACAATAAATTTCCCGAACGTGTATTTTCCTATGTGGACAATATCCTTATGTCAAAACCCAATATAAAGACTTTGGCTTTAGAAGCACAAATTGCATTTTCTTTAAATAAAACATGTGAGTGGTTAGCTACCCAGGACAATAGCAGCACTATTATTGAGCAGAGCCTGGCTGAGGTAAGATCAGAGAGACATCATTTTAAAGAGAGGGAAGCAGGCATTCGGGCAGCGCATATTCAAAAACAGGAAGAGGATTTTAGACGTAAACAGGAGCAAGAAATGCTTAGAATTCAAAAAAGAAACATTTGACATGTTATTTTATGGTCTTTGGCAAAGTGGAGAACAGGTAGAGGAGGAACTTTCAAAAATTAATTCGAAAAAGGAAAAGGAAGACGCATTAAAGGTTCAACTAAGGTTTTGCAAAAACGTATTCAAGCAAACATGTGACAAACAAAATATATATTTATTCAGTAAACAAGAAAATGGTAAGCGTGTTCCACTGACAGTGGACAAATTAAAACAAAGTGTTCTAGCATTAATTGAAAATGCCTATAAAACCCCGCCACCTGACGAGTCCCACATGCTAGTTGGTAAAAACATTGATCACAAATTCTTAGAAAACGATGAAGCAAGATGGTATAAAGGCAGAGTTATTTCACAGGTAAATATATATAGGCAATGGAGCATACAGTGAACCAGTATTTGTTTTCAGCTTTGCATAATACTATGTTTTAATGAAACATTTTTATTTGTCTTGATACAATGTATACACATTTATATTTCTCATATTTCAGGTCCCAGGATTTCCGCAATGGTTTAATGTGATCTATGAGCACGACGAGGCAGTTTACACAGCAAAGTTGAGTGAAGAATACCGGGCAGGAGATGTTATCATCTGTGATCAGCAATAAGCTAAGAATTTGTAACATATGTAGGAGGCAAAAACATAATAATAATGGCGGCATGATTGAGGTCAAAATATATGTATATATAGAATTGCTATTTTTCATTGTGATCATGTTATGTCCATCCAGACAACAGATATACAAATAGATAGCCCATCTATGATAAAATTAATATTTAAATAAATAATAAATGCAGTGAGAATTAATATTAAACATAATACATTATTGCAATTAATAACCATATTTAATAACTTAATCAATAGACAAAGATAACGTTACGGATAATAGGCGAGACAAATACGAATTTGCTATATTTTGAAGGGCCATAACCCACTTTATAAGCATTGTATATCAGTATAAATGATATCAATGTGTTCGTATAGTCAAGACCTTTCCAATGATGTTTTACATGGATATATTCTAAGGACTTCACTAAAAATACACCTTTGCTCCGAAATCGGGCAGACAAATTACACATTTTCAACATTTCAAAGGCCCATAACTCTGTATAGGGACATCCATTATAAAAACAAATTACACCACTGTCTTTGTCTTGTCAAGACCTTTCCAATGATATATAACACAGATATGTATGTGAAAGAAAATAAATGGCTTGTGGTCGCTATTAACAATTCATAAAATTATAAACACATTTATCTATTATAGACATAACGGTAAGTGTATTACAACCTGAACGGTAAGTGTATTACAACCTGTTCATTTCATTAACATACTGAAGTCACACATTAAATGACAACTTCAAGCTTAAAATAGCGACCTCAGTCAAAGCGGCCATTTTGTTTTTGCCTTCTACCGTAATGCAAATACCGGCGATTTTGAATGCTCTGTTATTTGGATGAAAAGGTGAGTAAATGTTCTTTTTATGTAACTATCATATGCTTATAACATGTTTCTTTCTATTTCTTGAGTAAAGTCTCGATAAACAGCCAAACATTGTATTAGAGTATCGTTTTTATAACAATTCTAATCAACTTCTGCCGTTTTGAGATGCAATTTGTTTACAATTGGGTGGTTACAAAAAAAACGAAAATTCTCGCGGTATTAGTTGCATTCTGGGTATTACGATTGCGACATTGACGTAAGCAGTTCATCTTGCCGCCATTTACACCCAAAAATAGAATTTTATCCCTTGGTGACCCCATAAATTAATGCAAATTAGCTCTTTGGTGGCGGGAAAATAGGTATTTTCCCCAATTGTGTGCCCCGCTCACCCATGCCACTTTGAATATTCATTAGATAAACAATTTTTCTATTGGAAACAGCCGACCTAAAATCAGAACGAGTCTGCGCTTTTTTGCGCATTGCACGAATGCAAGGAATGGTGATTCCCAAAATGAGGAATTTGTCTTGCGCGAAAATGATGCGCGGGATAAATGTCAACAAGCACTTGTTACATTTATCCTTGATTGATTAATGATTTTAAACTGCTGTCTTGTCTATGTATGTTACAAAGTTAGTAAACATTGATTAAATAAACACTTTTATCATATTTAATAACCATTTTACCGTAGTATATTCTGTTATGTACGAATTTTTATTTCATTTTGTTGTTCTTTCGTTTTTAAATACGTCTACTTTCGGTTTGATGTTTGTGTTGGTTTATTCGTCCCTTTATTCATGGCAAATCATTTACTGCCCAATACAAACGTAACACAGACTTGAGTCATTGAGTGATACATTATTTAAAAACAGATGTTTGAAACCAGGAGTTTGTGTGTGCACCTGCTTGTTGGTGTTCACAGTGCACCGAGGATTTGCCTTTTTTAGTACCGCATTCCTTATAATTATGATTTAGTCGGTGAGTCGCCCATTGCAATTGGGATTCGAATTTGACTGTATGCTGACAATGCAATCTGTTGATGCACCTCCATTGGTGTAAGTCAAATGCCCTATTAAAATTCCATCATATAAATATAATATTGTTATTAACTGAAGGGAATCAAATTTTACATCTGTCCGTCCGTCCGTCTCCAGTGATATATTTTGAAATCAAATGACACTATACATGTAGGTTCGCCATGATCACGACATGCCATGGCATGCACATGAATGATGTACATAATTATGTGGTTGGTAAAATAAGTATTCTGCTGGACATCCATGTCCTTCGGGCACACTTCTAGTTATATTAATTTAGTTATTATTAAGTTGTTTAATGTTATTTTTGTTTTGTTTCAATTTATTTTAGTTGATGGTGGTTTGTTTCGGACTGTTCCTAGTAGACCAATGTTTGACGATTTAATTTAGCAATCTGTCAATTGATGTAAGTATACAATTTATTATGTACACATTTTTCAAATTTCAGAATAGAGTTAACTGCAACATGGATTCATCCACTAATAAACTGCTTAATTATAATGTAATAGAACATATAAAATATCATGGCATTGATAACGCTACTAAGTTTATGCTGGACAAGTTTCCAGATAAATTAACTTATAAGCAAGTAAGTAGCCAGCTGACACGACTACAGCAAAGATATGTGAGGAAAAATAAGGATATAGGCAAAATCAAAGGTAAAGCTAACATGCAACGTTTTCTCGACGAGGAATATTCTTTACCTATGTCACGTGACTCGGCACAAGTATGTAAAAACAGTGAACTGTCTGTGACTGATACAGAAACATACAAAGATGTAGCGAAACAATTTGCTACTGAATTACATACAGCAGAGAGGAAGGTTACAACAATGGAAGGGGAACTTGAGGTTGTCATAAATGAGAAAGAGGCTCTTAATGTAAGCTTAGATGAAAATTTAAATGTAATAGATAACCAAAAAAAGGCTTTGAAACGAACAACAAATCGTGAGAATTACTACAGGGGCAAGTGTCAAAAAATGGAGAATATCATTGGCGACTGTGTTGAACGAAATGAAATTGAAGCTTTGAAATTGACTATTGACGAGTTTAAAACGCAATTAAGAACTAAAAGTGATGAAATTCGTAGTCTGAAATCCATAATTGATGAACTAACTGTTGAAAACACAGACTTGAAAAAAGTTGAAAATCTTACGTTATTTGATTATGACAAGAATTGTTACATTCCTGATTTGCACGCCTGTGTATACAACTTATTAGACTCCAATGTTTCATGTGAAAATGTAAGCCGTGTTATTGAACATGTTTTAAAACTTTGCAACAAAGAGGCAAATCATAAATTGCCATCTATAAGTACTATTAACAACTGGTCACTGGAAAGGGGGTTAATATCCAGGCGTCAAATTGCAGAATCCTGTGACAATACAAATACCACCTTACATACCGACGAGGCTTCTAAATATGGTTCCAAGTGGGGGGCATTTGCGACAAGAGACAGCGGGGGAAATTATTTGCTGTTGGGACTTAGAGATATGGCAACAAAGTCGTCTTGTGACACTCTTGATACATTCAAGGATATTTTAGACGATATCGATTCAACTTGTTCAACAGAAATTGAAAACAGCCATGCACACAAAATTTTATGTAATATAAAGAATACAATGAGTGATCGGGCTTCCACAGAAACAAAATTTAACGACTTACTAAAAGAGTACCGTGAAACCTTCCTCCCTGATGTCATTTCAAATTTTAATGCTATGAACGAAGAATCTAAGCAGGCCATTAGTTCCATGAATAACTTTTTCTGTGGACTTCCATACACTTGTACATATGGCTGATGTATCACAGCAAGCAATTTATGAAGTTGAGAAATCTCATTTTGAGGGCAATACCCCCATCCATAATCCTTCTTTCTCTAAATCTGGCCAGTCGGGTACTGTCAGACTTATATTTACTGCATGTAAAGCGTTTGCAAGACGTGGTGACCAAAAAAATGGATGTCATGGCGCATTTTTAACTTATATTAGTGAATTCTTAAAATCTAACAAACTGCTTGGCCTACCGTTGCAACCATTGAAAGGCAATCGCTTTAATATACTATTCTCCAATGCAGGCCATGTCTACTTCTTGCATAAAAAAATGCTGGATTATCTAGAGAAAACCAGTGCTTCAAATGGATTGCTTCAAAGTGTTTTGCACGATTTGAAAAAACCTTTCTTTGTTGCTGGTTGCAAAGCGTTAGTGTCTAAATTTATAACAACCCCGTTGTGGAATGTCATCGAAAATAAAACTGTTTCCATTTCTTTAATGAACCAAAAGTACCTTCGCTTACTTTTGTTCCTGGATGATGTTTCCAAGAATCTTGATGCGTTTGTGAAAGGTGAATTGTTACTATATGATGATGTACCAGTCAGAAAAGACACTGTCTATAATTCACTTGTTGAACCATCTTACCTAGATGACCATGTGATTGTGGTACTGTCAGTGATATTACCTGCTTTGTCAAAACTAAGGCAATATGGTGATCATCTTCCGGGAGGCAAACATGAGGTCATTGATCCACTCCAAACGGTTAGTGTCGACAAGCACAACAAATATCCAGAGGGTATTTTCATACGTGGACCATCTGCTTGCTTCCAAGCCAAATATCAAAACTCTAGCATTAGAGTCCCAGTTTACCTTTTCATTAAACAAAACAAGTGAATGGTTAGATAATCAGAAAAATGCCAATGAAATAATAGTGCAGTGTAGAACCGAAGTAGCTGTAGAGAAGAAAAAGTTTAAACAAAGGGAAGATCTTATCAGGGCCAAGAGAATTGAAAAGCAAGAAGCAGATTTCAGAATGAAACAAGAACAGGAGAAGAAGAATCGAACGACTAGAGAATGAGACCATTGACATGTTGTATTATGGCCTGTGGCAAACTGTAGAGCAAGTGGAGGATGAGTTATCTAAAATTAAATCTAAAAAAGAGAAGGAGGAAGCCCTGAAAGTACAATTAAGATTCCGGAAAAATGTCTTTAAACAGATCTGTGATAAAAATGTATATGTGTTCAGACAAGAAAATGGCAAAAGAGTCCCTTTAAATGTTGGAGAGCTTAAACAAAAAAATGTATTTTCCTTAATAGAAAACTCCTTCCATACCCCTCCACCAAATACCCCCCATATGCTAGTAGGAAAATATATTCAACATAAATGGTTGGCAGATGATAATCCAAAATGGTACAACGCAGATGATAATCCAAAATGGTACAACGGCAGAGTTATATCACAGGTATACACAATCATCAATTGTATCTTTTGAAAACTATGTTATATAATTATATGTGTAGCTATATATGTGTATCCCAAACATTTTTTACTGTATGCGTTATTCTTGTACATTGTACATTACAGGTCCCGAGCTTTCCTCAATGGTTCAACATTATTTACGACTCGGATGAATCTGTATATACTGCAAAACTTGGTGAAGAATACAGAGCAGGAGATGTTATAATTAGTGAGCAGTAAGGTAAGAATTAAGGTAAGAATAACATAAGCGTTTTGTTCTTGCGGAAATATTACGGTAGAAGGCAATTTTATACGGCGTTTTCGCGAGGCGGCTGAACAGATGGAAATGTAATCAGGTCAGAGTATTTCAACTTCCAACATCCTTACCCATAAGCATGCTAATGATAGATATATGAGGCATAGCAAAGCATGCAGAGCCAGGCCAGCTTATGTATTCACCTCAGCTGACCAGGCTATTGAAAAGTAGGAAGATTTTGTCATCGCATTTTGTCTATTTGCTTTTTTTTTTGAAATTTCAATGAGTAAATAGGTAACCTTAAAATTGATGTTACCTTTAATCATGATGGTTCTACTTTGATAATAAAGTGTTAAAGCATACTCGCAGAAAAATAGGGACAGACAACTTTCGAAAACTTCAAAGGGCCGTAATTCCGTTTCGGGTGGTCCGATTCCAAAAAGAAAAACAGTTTTGAGCTTGTCTCATTTAGACGCTTCCAATGATATATATATAACACTTGTGTATTGTCTCAACTTTTAACAATGGTCTGTGGATGCTACTTAAAATAATTATTTCATAATATAATGTATCAGTTGTTTACGTCATATTCTTGTTCAACACTAGTCATAGTTTCTAAACAAGTTGTTAATCATGGCATCGTTACAAACAAGATGTCTTACAAAGTGTTTCAGTAATGAAATTCAAACGAGGAGATTTTAATATACTGTATTACAACTACGAGATAAAAAGTAGTTCGCGAAAACTAGTGGCAAAGTCATAAGAATATTAAATTACATTTTTCTGGCGAATTACGAATAATTCTTAACTTTCAATAAAATATAGCCATATCCAAATGGTAGCATGCTATTAGGAAAGCATATACAGAAAGATAGGATTCGGTTTGACAGGTAAAAACATTACTTTTGCTAGCTTAACTGGCTGTAATAATTTGTCCATGGTTGCCTCTGAACCGGAAAAGGAATTTGAGTGGGGGTTTCACATACTCATGCAGAGATCTGAATAGAATAGAATATGGTTATATATCTACCTATCTGTACATAGCGATCATTTGAGTACGTTCGCGCGGCTGATGAGTGCTTGATAGAAGGCAAGTATATGATAGCGCGTTCGCTTCAGACGTGACAGGCCCAGAGTTCGCTCCCAGACAAGGCATTTAAATTCCATATGTCCTCGTCCCTCTCCCTTATGGCGATGCATTCCATCAGGAATGAGGTCTCGAGAGCGAATAAGCTATGTAGCTATCTATCTATCTTCCATTAATGTCGAACCCCTAGCGGGGATGTAGACATGTTGCGCGTCAAAAACCGCAAAGAAGTTAAAAGTATGAGTAGATAAAAGCATAATTTAAGAAAGTAATGAAAATAGGTTGTGGTAAAAGTTTAAAAGCAGCTGTGCAGAACAACTGGGGACTGGCATGATCTGTATGGCAAACTGCCGTATTGAATTGCTCTATGGTAGGGAGATGGACAATGTCAGGAGGGAGATGGTTCCAATGGTAGATTGTTCTTGGGGAAAAGGAAAACTTGTAGTAGTCTGTAGTTGCTGCAATTAACCTATAGCTTAAGGAATGGCAATGGCGAGCAGGACGGGAGAGGGGAACTAGGTACTTTTCAATGGGAATAGCAACAAGATCATTATGAATTTTATACATACGGGATAACCTATGGTCAATACGTCGTTGATCTAGTCTGCGTAGATTTAGGGAATGTAGCAACCTGTTTCGCAATCGAGTTAAATAAATGTGTACATCGAGTTCTTCAATGCTGTCCTCCAAGAACAGGTAGCAGCCCCTCATCTGTCCTCAGCGTAGACAGCTAGTGGGTGTACATAGTTTTAATTGTATATATACGGAACGTTTTAGGTGTACATCCTTGGGGGATGTGACCGTCTGCCCAAACCTACACAGGACAAAGTACAATCCAGTCATGAATTTCATAGACGGGAAGAAGAAGTAATAGAAATATTTATTTTAGTGCATACTGTGTAAATTTATTTTAAAATAATGTTTCACTCTTTTCTATTTAGACGGATAACCAATATACTTGAATAAGTGTCAAATCACAGAACAGCTAAGTAAATTTATATAAACACGCTTGTTTCATAATTAGCTTAAGAAGTAAATATAACAGAAATATGTTTAAAATTAATTTAACAATTGCTAGCTTTCCAAGTGATAAAGTAAGAAATGGTCATGAAATGCATACATGTATTCCAAAATACAAAATCCAAATCAAAAATTGTCTGCATGGTAAATACAATGAACACAATTGACATCAACAATAACATATTGCAATATTTAAATATGTTAAATATCTGAACACACGGCAAGACTAACAGCGAAGCAAGATATGAAATTCTATTGCACATTTATGGAATCCCAAATCTGGACTTGCTGGTGTCAAAGTAAAAATCACCCATTTGTGAAATTACTCTATTGAGGCAGTCGACGGGGTAAACATGATAAAATAAAATCGATGACAATCCTTAAAGCAGCATTACATCGTAATAAAGGATGTTTTGGGTAAAATATAAATACTAATATGTGTGCTTACAAAAATCGAACGATAAAATTCCAATAAATTTAAACCGTCGTATACGCGAATTTGTTTATCAACACACGAAATATAAACACGCACAGCGCGCATGCGTGAAACAACAGAGGGTGTAGAAAACAATGTATATATTTTGAACAAGAAAGACTATCTATCTTCCTCTAATGTCGAACCCCTCGCGGGGATGTAGAAATGTCCATAAACGACTTAGGTAAAAGAGGTATGCTTCAACATAACAATTAATTTAAATAAAAAAAAGACAACGTGGGACAAATGGGGACGAAGCATTCCGAATGTAAACAAGTGCGGAAAATGCGTTCCTGTTGTAAACAAGTGCGTGACCGATCGACTTGGAAAGTCTTACTTTCGGTTTCGAGTTTGTTTTATCGCAAAACAGCACTGTTTACCAAATGAACACAGGCATACAAAGTATAATGTTAGAATATGTAGCAGCATTGCTACCCATACGTAAAAATTGAATTTTTCAAATATCTTTTATTTCATTCGATGTAATGCTGCTTTAACCCAAAAAAGTGACAAAAACATTGTTTTTAAGAAAGGTTTTCAGCGTAATAAACCGGTAGCTCGGGGAATGTCACTCCAGGCTGGCAATATATACTAATATACCCTGTCAATAAACTATATAACATAATATTTTCTGGTTCCACTCTATCACCACTAAACAGAAACATATTTCAATACATGTTGGTGATTAGTTGTATCAACATTACACCCGTATATTATGTAATACTAATGTACGAATGTGAATGATGGAACTACTGCCTAACAATTTCCAATGGACACATAACATTTCTAATGGCATAGAGAATGATTTTCGCAATGTAATACATGTATATGTATATCACTCTAAGGTAGATGATATCTTACAAGGACATTACAAGCGTCGTGATTTCATACAATAGTTTATGAAACACTACCAAACTGCTCTTTTAATAGCAAAATTCCAAAACTAGTTTGATAGAATTAGGATCTTACACTCTTGGTTTTTTCATACAATATATTACCAAACTTGTTTTTTGAAAATGAGTTACATAAACTATGGTATGAAATCACCACGAGTGTAAGATAATTTGTACATATCACATTACCACAGTAACCATAACTTTGAAAAAAATGAAACTGTCCTGCTTGCCTGTATACTTTGAGCCTTATTACATCTCAAATAAATAAATTAGGTGCATTCGTACGTTGTACGAAATAGTCCCCGATAATTAACAAACAACTCTAATACACAAAATGACACACTACAGTCAAACTTGTTTGAAAGACAGCGTCTATTAAGGGACCACTTGCACTATGAGACCACTGTTTCAGTTCCCGTTTGTATTGTTAATGAATTAGTCTGTATTAATAGACCGTTCCTCTAGAGACCGCTTTTCGCCCTTCCATTTGATGGTCTCTTATTACAAGTTTGATTGTACCTTTAATCACTATACTGTATACCACTAGCGCAGATTTAATATTTATTTGATTTTCAACGGTAAAGTTAAAACTATGAAAACTATAAAAATGTGTCAGAATCAAGCTGGTATGCCGCGACCATTCAGAATCCATCCAGATATTATTGCACGTTGGTTGATATAAGAAAATATGTAATAGCTGTATTACACTGAATACAAGCAAAGCCATGTGATAAATTATATATACACTGGTGAACTGTCCTGAATATCAATGAGGAAATATAAAATATCATATATCCTTTTGAACTCTAAAGAATAATAATACTCATGGTGGGAAGATGCTTTTTTCTGCACAATAGTTACAGAAGAGCAACTTTCAATGATGAATTACCTATTTTGTTTTATGGTGTCTTTATTGCTGATCTATCTGATCTTATATTTGGGTCGAGAAAAAAAGATGAGAAAGAACAAGTTCATTTTGAAAAGCCATCAGCGCTAGTGATTGCCTCACTTAATATATGCTGTGGTGGAGAAGACAACCCACATTCCTGGGTAGAAACAGGTACTCAATTCTCCAAATGATAACATTCTCTATGCACATGAAGCAGTCAGAACTGACAATTAAAACGTTCTCTATGTACAGTTGTATCAAACTGGATAAAAAGTTCATAACGTCTCTCGATTTAGCGGGATTGTTTGTTGGTCAGGACCGATTGGAAGTATTCCAGAATGGTCTGGTTAATCGCAACTTGATAGAGGTTGTTCCACAGTACGATGGTTGCTGGGAAGAAGCTCTCCTGCTATATCACGATTCTTGCTCTAATCTGATTGTAACGTTGAGTATGCCATGTGGTTATTCTGGTAGTTCTTAAGCCACGAGGGGGTTTGGCAATAGAGGAAGATAGAAGGGTTGATCGTGGATGTTGTCTAGCAAGTCAATTCTTATATTGAAGCGCATGGTGGTGGAACGTATGAAGTTGCACCGAAGCTGTAGTGTCACAGTATGCATATCAATAATGCTGCTGTGGATCTACATCTACATGGTACTCCCAACACTCAGACGCGAGTATGACAGGGGGCCCTTGTCAGGGACTATGGTTAAAAATCTCAATTAGTGAGACAGAGAGTGTTAAAAGAACTACATACTAAGGTTAAAAACAGACATCATGTTACATTAGTGGTACCGTGGCCAACCGCTCAGCAAAATGGTTAGGATGGGGCTGGACTGTACATAGTAGGGGAGGCCATTCCAGAGACGTATTGTTCGGGGGGGGGGTAGAGTTTATACGGTATTGGGTTCGCGACTGAGGAATTAAGTAGTTCAGGTTCCTTGTGTGTGCTAGGTTGTTGTGGTTGATGCATACCAAGTTATTTTTGATTTTATATAGGTATATTACTGATGATTGTATGCGTCGATATTCAAGTGTTTGCCAGTTCAAGGAGTTGATCATTTTTGTTCCACTGCTTGTATAGTTATAGGCATTGCAGACATAGCGTGTGGCTGATCTTTGCACTCTTTCTGTTTTATAGGTGAGAGACTTTTGCCAGGGGTGCCAGACAGTTGAGCAATACTCGAGTTGGGGACGTACATAGGTATTATAAGCTTTTTCTTTAACCTTCTTTTTATTACTGGTCTTTAAATTCCTTTTGATGAATCTCAGAGAATTAGTAGCTTTGGAGGAGATGTTGTTTATGTGGGTAGACCAGTTTAAATCTTTATTAATTGTAACACCTAGATATTTGGCGGAATCATTTGATTTTAGTTCCATGTTATGGAGTGTGTTTGGGAAAATAAGTGGTTTTCTTTTGCGAGTTTTTCTCAGAACCTCACACTTGTCTGGATTGAACTCCACCAGTCCCGTTCCCACTGTTCAAGAGCATTGAGGTCACTTTGGAGGATTTGTGCATCAGATGAGGATTTTACGGTGAGATACATTATGGTGTCATCTGCGAACAGTCTAGCTCTACTATTGATGGAGTTGGGGAGGTCATTAATGTAGGCTAGAAAGAGGCAAGGTCCTAAGACAAAGCCTTGCGGGACCCCAGAGATAACAGGCAGTGTATCAATCTTGCGAAACCCCAGAGATAACAGGAAGTGCAACAATCCACAACTACTTTTTGGGATCGGCTCTTAAGGAATGACTTGATCCAACGTGATGCCAGGGGGTGGACACCCAGCTCATTAAGTTTGTATATTAGTTTATTGTGATCAACCTTCTCAAACGCTTTACTAAAATCCATAACAATAACATCAGTTTTTTTACCATTTTCAAGGTTGTCAAGCTTGTGCCGCTAATATTGCAAAGGATGTAAGATTGCCATCGACCATTCAGTGACATGTGAGAACTGTTAATATTTGAGAAAGTTGTCAGTTGCTTGTGGAGGTAAGAATTGAGCATTGCTTCTTATACAGTAAATGATACTAAATGTGGGTAGAGATGTACATATCGTTTTTACATATTCCGGTCCAGACCGTGTTTAATAGAATTTGGGTCAGTAACATATCTTTCCAGTGAAATTGAAACTTTGAGTTCTTAAAATTGCCAACATGGCGCCTGAGAAGGGAAAGTTGATCGCGAGATCAGATTTTCCAATGTACACAGTAAAAGCTTTGGGAGAAAGACACTTTCTTGTTGCTGGAGGTGGAGGTCAAGCTAAAACCGGTGTCTCAAATGCAATCGTATGTTAAAATTTATTTTATGGAAAATGAGCAAATAATAATATACACAGTCCATATGTATCCAAGTCCTACGGCTAAGACGATGTGTCAATACTGTCATAAACACAAGAAACGGTCACTAGCTGTTTAAGGGGCTGTATAGTGTTCTATGTGTATTATATCTCTTTTGTCAATTGCTAGATGAAAATAATCAGATCAAATACATCCTAAGCTATCGGTGAACTCCGCAAGCTAAGAGAAAAACATTTATCCTGGGTATGGCAGTAACCGGTGACATAAGCAATAGCCTGTGTATTTTTGTTCCAAAACGAGACTGTGCAAATAATGTTCACTCTCAATTAAGCATACTCATATTTATTTTATTGTATGCAATATTAGTTAGTAAGAAATAAATCATAATTAAAACAAAGTGAAAGCAACAGCACATGCCTCCATCTTTTATTTACGCGGTGATACCAATAACCGGTGACGATGTAAATTTCACCTCACAAGTTTATACCAGTAGCAATAAATGCCATATAAGGCAATCGTGTGACGTCACATGAGTAGCGGGCACCTTACAAATGTCAAATGCAGCCGATAGATAACAAATCCATTGAAATTCACCTAAATATTGACAACATGAACAAAAACTTACGAGTGTAAGAGGAAAAAACAAGTTTTGAATAAATTACGGTAAATTTACCTGTAAAAATGACATTTCAGCTAGTGTTTGCTATGGACAGTTGCAGAAATCCTACGGAAATTGTCAATAGTAAGCACAAAATGAACATGTGCAGTTCATTTGGATTTATTCTGATATCACCGCTTATTAGTATTCACCGATATTAGGGTCATTGGGGATAGTGACACTACGTGGGCGTTGGTGGGGCTCGAACCCCCAATCACTAGTCGGACAGCTCTGCTAGCTAGACCAATGTTCTACCAACGCCGAAATACGCAACACTCTTATTCTTATGGGCTATACTCTGATCCCTGGAGCCACACTCCTACTCCTGTGCACGCACCCAAACAGATATTCTCATTGCTATTGAAGTGCCCAAGCAAAGAAAAAGCAGAACCGTTAGTGACCCAATGTGGAGGTAAAATCCATGACCTCCCTAACACTAGTCCAGTTTTCCTGAAATCCGTAAAAAAAAAGACTCTTTCGACAAAATAACTTGAAATTAATCTGTTGTGCGAACGGTGCCAACAATTTATGTTCCAAGTGTGGCGTCCAGTGGTAAAGTTTTGGATTCTGGGTTTGATACTCTGTAGAGTCAGTATGTAATGTCCTTGAGCATACGTTTCTTAGTACTGATTGACCAGGAAAACATATTCAGGGGTGTGGAAATCCTTTGCCTGACTCGTACATTTTGCTCAATCAACAAGTGGAATTGCGCATCTTAGTTGTCCGTGGACAAGTAGATATAATTATTTAAAAAAATTGGATTTTTAAAAAAATGTTTTATATAAAATATTGGACGATCAAAGAAACTAAGTTTACTGTGATAAAACCTAATTTCATTGTATGTATGCTTATTATATGAATAAATTATAACAAATTAGTTAGCGGAAGTTGGAAATGTAAACATTCCACCATGATGGTTAAGTATAAAACACTTATCATACTATTTCATACGACAGCAGTATAGTCAAACCTGTGATAGTGGTTACCTCTATTATAGTATGTATGTATGTTCCATTAATGTCAAACCCCTCTCGGGGACCTAGACATTTTTCCTGGGCAGGCTTAGCTGACCTAAATGATTAACCAGTACTAAGCAATGTGTGTGAGGTGCCTTGCTCAATGACACTACATACGTGGCCTTTCCGAGTATCAAACCCGGGACCGTTCGATTCCAAATCCGATGCTCTACCACTGGACGCCACACATAGTATTAAGTAGCCAACCTGCATTAAGCAACCACTATTTGTGATTCCAGTGACTGACTGTATTTCCTGAATCCCATCCTTGCAGACCAGGCTGTTCGGCAATCAATAACCATTATTTAACTAGCTGTCGGCTCACCAGCCAGAATATATCAGAATGAACCCCTGACCAGGTTCGAACCCTGCTCCGTAGGCAGATGCCGTAACCACAAGGCCACTGAGATGCACTGTGAGCAAGTGTGTGTCCTATGCAGGCTGTTCCGCAGACGTTTTAAGCGCTATACATTAAAAAATAATACAGTGCTCAGGGATCAGTTTAGAGGGCGATATGGGCGAAATTGTCGCCCTAGGGACCCTGACTTCGTCCTCTGGGGGCCCCACTTCTCCCTAAAAAGGTTTTTGGTTTTTACGATGTTCAAACAATATTTTGTCTAGTAAGATACACTGGCCCATTATAAAGCCACTCCTTCTATTCAAATGTTGTATTTAATGGTTGTACTGTGCATTTTAACCCTATTTTGCAGAAGTATATTAAAGAACACCATTTAAGGAAGCGATCACACGCTTTCTCACTTCTCCCAACAATTCTGACCTAGAATGAACCCTGAGTGCTTGAAGCACATTGTTTTAAGCACTATTAATTTAGTGCGTAATACAGTGCTTGAAGTTCAGAAATAGTATTCATATCTATCCTTAGACTGGCCTCTATGCTACATCATACTACTATATTCGCGATATCTATTCCTTGAGACCGGCCTGCTATGCTACATGCATATCTTACTATGATTCTGCAGGATATCTATTCCTTGAGACCGGCCTGCTATGCTACATGCATATCTTACTATGATTCTGCAGGATATCTATTCCTTGAGACCGCCTGCTATGCTACATGCATATCTTACTATGATTCTGCAGGATATCTATTCCTTGAGACCACTGCTATGCTACATGCATATCTTACTATGATTCTGCAGGATATCTATTCCTTGAGACCAGCCTGCTATGCTACATGCATATCTTACTATGATTCTGCAGGATATCTATTCCTTGAGACCAGCCTGCTATGCTACATGCATATCTTACTATGATTCTGCAGGATATCTATGAAGTGAAACAGTTCGATGATGGACTACATGCCAGCAGTATCTGTCGACACGACCTTGGCCGTCAGGCTCCAATGAATGGTGCGGCAGCCTATGATGGGAGACATCACTTGTTTGCTGGAGGTCTTGATGACGAATGTCACTTGTTTATCCTTAAATACAGAGTTGTCTCTCCAATGAAATCGGGTAAATATAGATCAAGAGAACATAACCTTGTAAATATAGATCAAGAGAACATAACCTTGTAAATGTTGACTAAGAGAATATAACCTAGTAAATATAGATCAAGAGCAAACAACTGTTTGTAAATATAGACCCAAGAGAACATAACCATGTAAACAGAGCATAACCGCGTGTTATATCATCTACGAATATTCAACATTTTAAATTAGATTCTGAACTTATTGTTCAGTCATTCAGTCTCTGGACATTAAAGCCAAAAGTAAAATAACAGCAAGTGACAACTATATCCATGTTAACATACATACCAGTGTACATGTACATGTTTTCTATTCAGCGGGCAAATCAGAGAATTCTGATTCCACAGAAACAGTCAAAAGAAAAGGGAAGGGAGAGAAAGGCAATGGAGAGACCATAAATGGCACCAACACAGCAGATGAAACTAGACATATGACTTTTGAAATAGAGGAATTAAATAGTGTGCGCACAGATTTTTGTAGTAATGGCAGTTTTCAGAAATGTGTTCAATTTAGTCCTGATCGTAGTATCATAGCAACAGGTGGAGCAGATGGTCATCTCAGAGTGTGGAAGGTAAAACTTACTGTTCAATCTTACAAAGAATACAGAGCTCATTCTAGATGGCGACTTGGGCGAAATAGTCGCCATAGGGACCCTGACTTCGTCCCCTGACTTCTCCATAAAAAATAAATTTTTAAAAAATGTTCATACAAAATATTTTGTCCAGTAAGATACACTGGCCCATTATAAACACTGCTTCTATTCATATCAAACAAATGTGTATTTTAACCCTATTTTGTTGAACTATATTAAATAACACCATCTAAGGACGTAATTGCGCGCTTTCTCACTCGCTACATCGTTGGTAATATTCGGGTACCCGTTTGAGTCTGCAATACTGCTCGGCAGGGCACCCGGGGTCTTCCTGCAGCACTAATAGCTGGGGAGCCGCCACATGATCCAAGCTGTTCCGACTTTATACCCCATACATGTAGCAAACTCAGAATGACCAGATACAAGCTGTTTTTATAGAAAACGGGAGCTATGTAAATAAATACATGTATATTTCCTACAGACAGCTGGAATGACAAAACTACATGACATTGCGGCTCACAAAGCAGAAATAGATGATCTAGATATAAGTCCAAAAGGTGACAAAGTAAGTATAGGATATATGGATGCATACACCAACGTAACAATGCTTTCATAGTACATGTATGATGGGTGCTGAAAAAAATAAAACATAAACAACTATTTATAGCCCAATTCTTCTATGAAAGCGCATATATGTGTTAATTGTTATATAAAAAATAATGTTCAGCACCCATTAGCATTAGACTATCAAACAGGGATCATTCTAGAGGGCGATGTGGGCGAAATTGTCACCCTATGGACCCTGACTTCGCCCTCTGGGGGCCCCACTTCTCCCTAAATTTTTTTATTATTTTTTGGTTTTTACGATTTTCAAACAAAATTTGGTCTAGTAAGATACACTGGCCCATTATAAATCACTCCTTCTATTCAAATGTTGTATTTAATAGTTGTACTGTGCATTTTAACCATATTTTGCAGAAGTATATTAAAGAACACCATTTAAGGAAGTGCTTTCTCACTTCTCCAAAATATTCCGACTTAGAATGAACCATGTCAAAGCCCTGCTACGTCTGCTTGTGTTTGCAAACTGATTGCACTGTAGAATAACTTGACAAACGATGTCACTCGTCATTCTTACAATGGTACATATGTAACTTGACATTAATATTTTGTACAATAATATTACATTATCTGTACCATTTCTTGGGTTGACGTAGCCGGTTTATGTTTGTGAATGTGTCTGATAATTTGAGGCCAAATGCAGACAGAGTAAATGTTACGCTATAGTGCTTGGAAATCGTGAGGGAGACATTTCTTGTATTACCATAGCAACATGTATTACGTATGCAATAAAAACTTAAAAATTATGATTCTGTTGAGGAATAATTATTAATAGTTATGCATCGCTTTATTTTACATGTATGTAAGCAGGGCTCACGCTAGAGCGCGATGTGAGCGAAGTGATCGCTTTTTTCCCACCACTTCGCCTAAAATAGACATCAGGGCGACATCCACTTCGCCTTATTTCTGGATGGCATACTTGCTAATTAAAGATAATCCGTATCGTCGTATGGCATTTTGACAGTCGAAAATACCGCCTTGAGCTATAAGCTAATCTCCCCCGACATCCGGATAATAAACTTAATAAAATCGATCAGACGCCGAACTTTTAGTTGATTTCGCAAATGATACGAGTTATTCATATTATAAATGCATACACATATGTTTACATTCAAATGTTCATAGATATGAAATGAATATGTCCGCTTTATATAAGAAATGTATGCAAATTAACAGTTTTACAATGTCATCGAACCGTACTCGATCCGTTTCGTACCGATTTCGTGCATAATAAAATTAAATGCCGATGGGATACAATGTAGAACTACCGGTATACAAGTTACAAAGTAACATGAAACTTAGTTGTACGGTCCTAAACACAACTCTGCAATGTAGTCAATGTTTTCTCTAATTGTGATAAAAAAATTAGGTCTGGTTGCACCAAAGACACACATTGGTCTAGAGGTAATTATATGGTCGGGAAAACCGTTACCTGTACGGAAAGTACCAACATGTACTTTCACTTTCAGTCTAGTGAATGCCCTGCAGCTTTTCTACATACAATTGTTCCTACAATGTATATCCTGCAAACCTCGACTAAATACGGTTTCACTATTTGCAGTCATTCAAAAGTCTCCCCACTTCTCCCTAAATTTTCTCACTTCTCCCTAAATCATCTGGAGGGAGAAGTGACTTCTCCCTAAATTTGGGGTCTAGCTTGAGCCCTGATGTAAGTACTCTTTTTGGGAAGGGTCGTAACTAATATTGCTAGAACTTGTGGACCGACCTCGTTTGCTTTAAATTGTCGTGTTTTGTATTATATATTTGTAAAATGAATCAAGCAGTCAATATAATTAACTAAAGTAATCTTTTGAACAAATTGTTTAAAAAATTTCTTTTTTAAAATATATATGTTTCTGGAGTGTGAATTTGCTTGTCAAGTGTTTGTGACGTTAAATTGATGTCACATCCAAAACGACATAGATCTTCATCACAACTGGTTTCAAATTCTGACTTTGGTAGCTTTAAAACTAATGAACATTTCACTGTGACATGTGGAGGATTTGGACATTTTGAAACATTGAAATCCTGAGTTGTAAATTTTGTTCATTTGTCCCAATATTCATTGTCAAATGCATGTTTTATAACATAACTGTTTGTAATGCAAAGTCTTAATTGTAGTAGTCATTCATTTAATAAGGTTGATATATTAATGAATTGCTTTTTTAAGATTGTAACAATATCTCGTGGCAACTGTTTCTGTGTTTGGAATACGAAAGATGGCAAAAGACACCTTGATATGGAATGGCCAGGAAAGCAAGGGGAACACAGGTTCAGGGCTTGTAGGTAAGTGAACATACATTGTAGTGTGAAGTATAACCTTGATGATGAGGGAATCACATAGTTGATGGGAATAGAAAATGATTGATACAGAGTGGACAGGGATAACAACGAAAACACAGTGATAAGGAGTGGATGGGAAATAACTGGCACACCGAGTAGAGGAAACACCTTATTGTAAATTTACTGGAGACTAAAGTGAAAATTAATTTGGGCCTAATTTGTTGCAGAATAATCTATTGCTTAACAGTGAGACAGCACGCAATTGTGTCCTTGAATGGTGTTATTTCATAAATATCAACCAAATAGGGATTAAATACACATTATGACAATTAAATACAAACATTTTAATAGGAGTGCTTTATAATGGACCAGTGTATTTTACTTGACAACATTTTGCATGAAAATTGACAAAAAAAGATTTTATTTTAATTAATTTTATTTTTGGGAGAGATTTGGGGACCCAGGAGGCGAAGTCAGGGTCCCTAGGGCGACTATTTCGCCCAAGTCGCCCTCTAGAATGAGCCCTGGCTTAATACCAATTTACAATGCTGGTGTATTGTGTGAAAATATAGAGATAAAAGGTTTGAACTCGTTAGAATAAAAATGATAATCTTTTCATAAAAGATATTTTTGAGATTTTTTTAATTCTTTGATAAATATGAGCTGCTCTTATATATTTTTTTATATCATACTTGCGCTTTCAGGTTTGGTTTAAAGGAAGGCAGCTTGGAAAAGGGATTCAATCTTTATACAATCAACATACCTTTAAAACGACAGACCAAGCCGGACCCATGTTTCATTGCCCAGTGGGATGGGGTTTCGTTTAAGCCCCGGCTCGTTGTGAATGCTGGCACCGAGGTTCTATCCTCATTGGCTGTAAGGTATGGAGATACGGTGTATACATTGGCTGTAAGGTATGGAGATACGGTGTATACATTGGTGTGGTACTGATGTATTGTATTACCATGTGTGTTTACCATATATCCATGACAACGGTGTGTATGTTGTAATGTATTACCGTGTGTGTTTACCATATATCCATGACAACGGTGTATATTGTAGTGTATTACCATGTGTGTTTACCATATATCCATGACAACGGTGTGTATGTTGTAATGTATTACCATGTGTGTTTACCATATATCCATGACAACGGTGTGTATGTTGTAATGTATTACCGTGTGTGTTTACCATATATCCATGACAACGGTGTGTATGTTGTAATGTATTACCGTGTGTGTTTACCATATATCCATGACAACGGTGTGTATGTTGTAATGTATTACCGTGTGTGTTTACTATATATCCATGACAACGGTGTGTATGTTGTAATGTATTACTGTGTGTGTTTACCATATATCCATGACAACGGTGTGTATGTTGCAACATATTACTGTGTGTGTTGACCATATATCCATGACAATGGTGTGTATATTGTAGCGTATTACTGTGTGTGTTTACCATATATCCATGACAACGGTGTGTATGTTGTAGTGTATTACCGTGTGTGTTTACCATATATCCATGACAACGGTGTGTATATTGTAGCATATTACCGTGTGTGTTTACCATATATCCATGACAACGGTGTGTATGTTGAAGTGTATTACCGTGTGTGTTTACCATATATCCATGACAACGGTGTGTATGTTGTAATGTATTACCGTGTGTGTTTACCATATATCCATGACAACGGTGTGTATGTTGTAATGTATTACCGTGTGTGTTTACCATATATCCATGACAACGGTGTGTATATTGTAGCGTATTACCGTGTGTGTTTACCATATATCCATGACAATGGTGTGTATATTGTAGCGTATTACCGTGTGTATTTACCATATATCCATGACAATGGTGTGTATATTGTAGCGTATTACCGTGTGTGTTTACCATTTTTCAGTGACAACGGTGTGTATGTTGGAGTGGGCATGATGTCAGGAAGTGTAGCTGTATATGTTTCATTTAATATGAAGGTAAGCAGCATGACAGATTAGAATAGATTTCATACATGGCAAGTTGCTATGACGATATGAAGGTAAGCAGCATGACATATTAGAATAGATTTCATACATGGCAAGTTGCTATGACGATATGAAGGTAAGCAGCATGACATATTAGAATAGATTTCATACATGGCAAGTTGCTATGACGATATGAAGGTAAGCAGCATGACATATTAGAATATATTTCATACATGGCAAGTTGCTATGACGATATGAAGGTAAGCAGCATGATGCATTAGAATAGATTTCATACATGGCAAGTTGCTATGACGATATGAAGGTAAGCAGCATGACATATTAGAATAGATTTCATACATGGCAAGTTGCTATGACGATATGAAGATAAGCAGCATGGCATATTAGAATAGATTTCATACATGGCAAGTTGCTATGACGATGATCCTACACATATACTACAGTACATCTATAAAGAGATAGCAGTTGCGTATCTTACCAAGCTGTTGGGTGGATGATGTGCAATATACTATTTCATCTGAAGAATATGTACATTATATAATGGCCGACGACACACGATATGGGGAACTCGGACATAATTAACAAAAATGAAGTTGACATATTTTGTCTATAATACAATGTCTCAAAAACAAATCTGGAAAATGTTTTACCATTTGAGAAAGTTGTGACCTGTTTAATGACGCACATAAACAGATGATTCTGAAAGAACGTTTGAAACGCCAACATTAATGACGTTCTAAAATCTGTAATTTTGGTCGTTTATGACGTCAATATTTTTTTACCATAAATTTAAGAATTGCACATACATACATAAGAAATTCCTATTGTTCACATTATCATTCATATTTACAGTCCACAAACTTAGTTTATATCATGATATTATGCATCATCTTTTTCTAATAAAGTGAAGGGCTTGGAAACATGTTCCTATGGCAACAGTTTTGTAATATTTACACTATTTGATATAGAAACAGCATAGCTTTAAATATTCCTTGAAACTATAAACTAATGTAAAGTGGGGGGAAATTTTTTTAGTATGATTATAACAAATATAAGCATAATAGTAACAATTTTTCTGGAAAATGTCCGAGTGTCCATATTTGCACATGGCACCGGCCATATAATGTATGTGCAGTACCACATCTATACGTCAATGATTCAACCTGGCTTATACATACAGGGTAACTGTTGAACAATATTTAATTTTGGTAGATTGAAGTGTATCCGAGGGACTTTGTTATTATGGTGATGCGTGAGAGTGGATTTTTAAAAATTATTTACCGGTTGCCTATTTAAGCGACGGACAGTTTAGTGGACTATCCAGGAGGTTGTTTTTATAGAGTATTCCCACAATGCTTTGCTTCATTTGTTTCCAGAAATTATACTATGTAAAGGAGGCCCATAGTATATTTGTGACTGGCCTAGATTTTATGCCTGTGTCCGAGACTGCCAGTGCTGTTACTGGCAACCAAGATTTTACTCTGCTAAGTATCTCGGCTGATAATACAGTGAGAGTGCACCAAGAACCCAAGAGAGGTGAGTACTATGTTAGTTCACTAAAAGGCTAGCTTAGTAGCAAAATAGCAAAACTCGTTTGATCAAATATGGTATGAAATCATGAGTGTAAAATCCTATATACAGTCGAACTTCGTTGCCTCAAACTCGGCGGGTCCATGAGTAATGGGAGGTTCGAGTCAAGGGTAGTTGTGTGGGTTGACCCATAATATTGATAAATTAAATTGTGTTTTGGTAGCTTACTGTTATATACCGGTACTGGTTTATGCAATACATCAAATATGTCCTCTCGTGGTTTGATAAGAATCCATTTTTATACGAATGTGTTTCATAATAATAGACAACATTTTTAAGTTCTTATATTTATTTGGTTATATACATATTATGCAGTGGTTTAAAGGATTAATCTACCTAATGTGGCGTTATTGACGGTGTCTAATAATTGTGACGAAACTGCATAGGTGTCAACACACTAGCAAACAGTTTCAAACTGCATAGGTGTCAACACACTAGCAAACAGTTTCAAACTGCATAGGTGTCAACACACTAGCAAACAGTTTCAAACTGCATAGGTGTCAACACACTAGCAAACAGTTTCAAACTGCATAGGTGTCAACACACTAGCAAACAGTTTCAAACTGCATAGGTGTCAACACACTAGCAAACAGTTTCAAAAATCATGCAAAAATGCTCGTTATAAATGACATAAAGCACTCAGAAATGCAGCACACCCTCCGTGGTCGAGTGGTTACAGTCGCTGACTTGTATACCACTGTAACCTATCATCTCTGATGGTCCGTGGTCGAGTGGTTACGGTCGCTGACTTGTATACCACTGTAACCTATCATCTCTGATGGTCCGTGGTCGAGTGGTTACGGTCACTGACTTGTATACCACTGTAACTTATCATCTCTGATGGTCCGTGGTCGAGTGGTTACGGTCGCTGACTTGTATACCACTGTAACCTATCATCTCTGATGGTCCGTGGTGGAGTGGTTACGGTCGCTGACTTGTATACCACTGTAACCTATCATCTCTGATGGTCCGTTGTGGAGTGGTTACGGTCGCTGACTTGTATACCACTGTAACCTATCATCACTGATGGTCCGCGGTGGAGTGGTTACGGTCGCTGACTTGTATACCACTGTAACCTATCATCTCTGATGGTCTGTTGTGGAGTGGTTAAGGTCGCTGACTTGTATATCACTGTAACCTATCATCACTGATGGTCCATGGTCGAGTGGTTACGGTCGCTGACTTGTATACCACTGTAACCTATCATCTCTGATGGTCCATGGTCGAGTGGTTACGGTCGCTGACTTGTATACCCCTGTAACCTATCATCTCTGATGGTCCGTGGTCGAGTGGTTACGGTCGCTGACTTGTATACATACCACTGTAACCTATCATCTCTGATGGTCCGTGGTTGAGTGGTTACAGTCGCTGACTTGTATACCACTGTAACCTATCATCTCTGATGGTCCGTGGTCGAGTGGTTACGGTCGCTGACTTGTATACCACTGTAACCTATCATCTCTGATGGTCTGTTGTGGAGTGGTTACGGTCGCTGACTTGTATACCACTGTAACCTATCATCACTGATGGTCCATGGTCCAGTGGTTAAAGTTGCTGACTTGTATACCACTGTAACCTATCATCTCTGATGGTCAACCGCTACTCTACTGGTTAACCGCTGGAGCCTGTCCAGGAAAGGTGTTGTTAGGTAATCTGCCCGTCGCTCAAATGGGTAACCGGTAGCGACGTTAAATAAGCTTAAAATAAAAAAAGAGAAATGCAGCACAATGCAACTAGAATGGGAAATCTCCTTGGACTGATCATTCACCTCGCCACTCGTGTTTGCTACAGGGAGAAATATTGACTTATTATCTTTCCTCCGGAAAGATCCGGAGGGATATTTTGGCGTGCATCCGTCCAGAGCCCATTCTCAGCAACCAATCTGTGGAAGTTTATGAAACTTAAAATATACATGTATATTAGTGTACCATAGTGTGATGGTACACAGTCACTTTTCATGGTGATTGACCCGGTAACATCAGAGTTATTGCCCTTTAAATGACTAGAAATCCACAAATGTGTCTGTCCAGACCAGGTTCGGCGGAGGACATTAATTCATGAAATATGCTTGTATCAGGCAGCAATGATCGTGTAACACATATGCTAACTAGGCTGTGTAATGATCGTGTAACACGTGTGCTAACTAGGCTGTGTAATGATCGTGTAACACATGTACTAACTAGGCTGTGTAATGATCGTGTAACACATGTACTAACTAGGCTGTGTAATGATCGTGTAACACATGTACTAACTAGGCTGTGTAATGATCGTGTAACACAAGTGCTAACTAGGCTGTGTAATGATCGTGTAACACAAGTGCTAACTAGGCTGTGTAATGATCGTGTAACACATGTACTAACTAGGCTGTGTAATGATCGTGTAACACATGTACTAACTAGGCTGTGTAATGATCGTGTAACACATGTACTAACTAGGCTGTGTAATGATCGTGTAACACATGTACTAACTAGGCTGTGTAATGATCGTGTAACACATGTACTAACTAGGCTGTGTAATGATCGTGTAACACATGTACTAACTAGGCTGTGTAATGATCGTGTAACACATGTACTAACTAGGCTGTGTAATGATCGTGTAACACAAGTGCTAACTAGGCTGTGTAATGATCGTGTAACACATGTACTAACTAGGCTGTGTAATGATCGTGTAACACAAGTGCTAACTAGGCTGTGTAGTGATCCTATCATAATGTAGCACTGAATTCAGTCGATCACAATAATGTAACATGCTGTTATTTATGTTTCAGCTACCATAAATGTACTGTTCCTTCTGCTAGCCGTTATCGTGATCCTGGTAGCGATATTCTGGTCCATGTCAGCGTTCGGTTTGTGATAGTCTCTCCCAACATTCCCTCCCGGCAGCATTCCGACGGCTTTGGATTTTAAAATATGTGGCAACGAGCGCTCATGCAAATATGACTGTGATAAACATGTTAGTGGCAAAAAAAATGTACTGAGATACAGTTTGTGAGCGAGATAAGATTTACCGTTTGTCAACATTATAAAAATACTTGTGGGTCATAATAATACTTGTGGGTCATAAAAATACTTGTGGGTCATAATAATACTTGTGGGTCATAAAAATACTTGTGGGTCATAAAATACTTGTGGGTCATAAAAATACTTGCCAGTACATGTATTAATGTACAATCAAATTGATGTTAACCCATAGCCTGTTGTATAAATTGGACGGAATGTGCAAACACATAGATCCAGATCTGTCACGGCATAATGCTATCCGAATAGCAAACAGCATAGAGCCTGATCAGGCGGAATATTCTGTGTATGTTCTGTGTTGTCTGATCTGGCGCTATGTTGTTTGCTATTCAGCTATGTGTTTTAACTCCACTATCTGAATAGCAAACAGCATAGAGCCTGATCAGGCGGAATATTCTGTGTTGTCTGATCTGGCGCTATGTTGTTTGCTATTCAGCTATGTATTTTAACTCCACTATCTGAATAGCAAACAGCATAGAGCCTGATCAGGCAACACATTCTGTGTATGTTCTGTGCACATTCTGTGTCATCTGATCTGGCTCTATGCTGTTTGCATAGGTGACTTTAGTGGTGATTGGCAGGTTACGGGTTAATTTATGTGTAAATCCACTTTGTTTTAAAATGTACAACCATCATTTGAATTACTCATCGAAATCGCTTAATAAGAAAAAACAAGATACATCAATGTGAGACATTACTGGTAATCCAATTATCTCCCTTGGCAGATAAAGTCAGATTTATCCCGAAGTGTTTATTGGTCCTTTTAGTTGGGATCCTTTCGTTTTTACTGTTGTTTTCTAAGCAGATGCTGTGGTAGGATAATGTAATTTTATCAAAATCATTTCATTAACCCATTCAACACCAAGTAACTGAGTTGGACTGGTGCATGCTATTCTTAGACCAATAAATTAATAAGAAAATTACATTTGGACCAGTTCATTTATTAAAATGTGTAATTGTGTCTAAAAATAGTAATATTACTGGCAAAAAGTACAGATCCTGATGAGACAGCTCATCATGAAATGGCTCATCTGGATCTACACTTTTTGTAAACCTATTTAGAGGTCTGTAGTGTTGAAAGGGTTAATTGATTTTGACAGTAAAGTATCCATTGGATATGAAGTAGGACATCTGTTGAGATTTAATAATTTAATAACTATAAAGATGAGAAAACAGATTGAAATAGATAGCATGTGGTGCAAAGGAAATAGCGATAAAAACAGAAAACAATTATGAGGACCAATCTACTTTTATGAGTATTCAGGGGCAGTAACTGACTAATGTTTCTCATTTGAATATCTTTCTCAAAATACAAAGATACATGGTGGATCTATTCTCCGAACATTCTCTGTCCCATGCAATATTTATAGTTTGCAATATAATCATATATATGTGTTTTCAATAACTTTAATTTAGGAATATCTTCGGCAGACTATTTACCTATTTACTCACCATCAAATTATAAAATATTTGTTTTTCAGTTATTTTATTGGCGAATAAAACGTGGTTTGCTGTTCTGTCGTGTCAGTTTGGCCTATGGCCTGCGTGGTTAATTCTGGCATTCAGAATGACAAACCATGTTTTATGCGACTATAAATAACGCACATACAAATATTTTTTCAAATCTAACATGACCAAACTATCTAAAAAGTGCAAAAATAGTTGGTGTTATTTTTAGAAAGCGTAAATGACGTCACAAAACACCAAAAATGTCAGTAAAATGGCGTCACATTTGACATCACACGCTAAACCATGTTTTATTGGAGATAAATTCCTTCTTTGCGTATACAGACAAAGTGCCGAGTGTTGTTAGAATTGGAAATGTGAACATAATACTGAAAACATTATGAAAATCACATGGTGTCAAAATTTTGAATATTTATTGAGTAGTTTATGATGTCATAAAACTTGATAAATAATATACACATTTGTAGCTACACAAGTACTTTTTAATATTTTTAAATTTTTTTAAATGTTAGATTATATATTTGTTGTGATAATTTTTCTATTTGAGGTAATAGGCCTGTTAGAACTTTATGTGCGATCGCGATTTTCAAACTTCTGTCACTGCATTTTATATTTTTGTTTTTCAAGATTTACATGAATCTTGTTGATTGTCCTTTAGCCATTATAAATATTTCCGTACCACACAAGTGTCCGTACTACACAAGTGTCTGTACTACACACGTGTCCGTACCACACAAGTGTCCGTACTACACAAATCTCTGTACCAGAAAAAACTCCATACCACACAAATATCCACTATGAACCATGTCAACGTGCCACACAAATAACCGTATCACATACATCTATGGACCACATCCGTACCACCTAAATCTATGGACCACATACGTCTCCGAGCCACACAAATATCCGTACCACATACATCTATGGACCACATACGTCTCCATGCCACACAAATATCCGTACCACCTAAATCTATGGACAACATACGTCTCCGAGCCACACAAATATCCGTACCACATAAATCTATGGACAACATACGTCTCCGAGCCACACAAATATCCATACCACATAAATCTATGGACAACATACGTCTCCGAGCCACACAAATATCCGTACCACATAAATCTATGGACAACATACGTCTCCGAGCCACACAAATATCCGTACCACATACATCTATGGACAACATACGTCTCCGAGCCACACAAATATCCATACCACATAAATCTATGGACAACATACGTCTCCGAGCCACACAAATATCCGTACCACATACATCTATGGACCACATACTTCTCTGTACCACACAAATCTCCATACCACACAACTCCACACAAAGACCCCATAAATCTCTGGATCACACAAATCTTCGGACCACACAAACCTCAGTACCACACAAACTATCCGTACCACGCAAGTCTCCGGGCCACTCAAATATCTGGACCACACAAATATTCTTACATCACAAATCAATAGTGCCTTTGTAAATATTTGATATTTTGAAGTAAAAATAGGATGCTAGTAGTTTGCATGTATATTATCAAAATATTATTTAACAAATACCGGGTATTGGATCAACGACTTCAAATGATTTGCCCCTCCCTGCTGTATGCTTAAATCCCACAGGAGCCGATTTTATGTGAGGAAGCTATCCAACTGGCTTTAGCAAGGTTGATGGTTCTACCTGGGTACCCATCTGTGCATGAAAGACTGTTTTAGGAGGCCACCAGAGGTTTTCCTCCACCAATAGTAGCTGGAGTCGCCATATGATCTAAGCGTTTGGTGTGACTTTGGGAGAACACCCCACCCCCCAAATGAGGACATAAATGCTTGCTGTTATTTTTTATATAAATATTTAACAATTTAAAGCCAGACAAAATAATGTAAACATCCATGCGTAATACAACTACTGTGCTTTCAAAGTAAAGTAATAATACCGTTGGAATATTACACTACTGTATAGGTAAGGCAATATACGATAGCTTACAGGTACTGTGCTTTCAAAGTAAAGTAATAATACCGTTGGAATATTACACTACTGTATAGGTAAGGCAATATACGATAGCTTACAACTACTGTGCTTTCAAAGTAAAGTAATAATACCGTTGGAATATTACACTACTGTATAGGTAAGGCAATATACGATAGCTTACAACTACTGTGCTTTCAAAGTAAAGTAATAATACCGTTGGAATATTACACTACTGTATAGGTAAGGCAATATACGATAGCTTACAACTACTGTGCTTTCAAAGTAAAGTAATAATACCGTTGGAATATTACACTACTGTATAGGTAAGGCAATATACGATAGCTTACAACTACTGTGCTTTCAAAGTAAAGTAATAATACCGTTGGAATATTACACTACTGTATAGGTAAGGCAATATACGATAGCTTACAGGTACTGTGCTTTCAAAGTAAAGTAATAATACCGTTGGAATATTACACTACTGTATAGGTAAGGCAATATACGATAGCTTACAGGTACTGTGCTTTCAAAGTAAAGTAATAATACCGTTGGAATATTACACTACTGTATAGGTAAGGCAATATACGATAGCTTACAGGTACTGTGCTTTCAAAGTAAAGTAATAATACCGTTGGAATATTACACTACTGTATAGGTAAGGCAATATACGATAGCTTACAGGTACTGTGCTTTCAAAGTAAAGTAATAATACCGTTGGAATATTACACTACTGTATAGGTAAGGCAATATACGATAGCTTACAGGTACTGTGCTTTCAAAGTAAAGTAATAATACCGTTGGAATATTACACTACTGTATAGGTAAGGCAATATACGATAGCTTACAGGTACTGTGCTTTCAAAGTAAAGTAATAATACCGTTGGAATATTACACTACTGTATAGGTAAGGCAATATACGATAGCTTACAGGTACTGTGCTTTCAAAGTAAAGTAATAATACCGTTGGAATATTACACTACTGTATAGGTAAGGCAATATACGATAGCTTACAGGTACTGTGATTTATTGTTTAATAGGTTATACCTGACTTACCTATAATGCAATAGTGCATCGAATGTTTGTTTTCAACCGTTATTACTTTACTTTGAAAGCACAGTAGTGTATACTGAATAACATAATTAATTTATGGTACAGATTTACCATTATATCTCACATTTGTGCAATTATATTTGTAGACTATTCTTAGTTAAATTATCTCTAAATGACATTATCTCACGTTTAGTATTGACTCCTATGACAAAACAAACGTTAATTCAGGAGCATGGACGACCGTCATATGAAATCATACTTTCAATCCACAAAAACACTGTTTATTGATTCAATGTTAGTGTTCGAATGTATTCGGAAGAATTTGTTGTAACAATGCATTTATACGTGAAAAAATGCATTTTATTTGCTTTTTACAATGTAATGTCGCTTTAAGCTTGTAAGCAATGGTATTAAATACTTACAGCGAGATCTCCCTTGATTTTTATATATTTATATCAAGTTTTCAACATAGTCAAACCTGTCATTAACAGCCAATCACAGAAAGTGGTCAAATATATAAATAACAAAGTAATATATTGGGAATCTGGAAAGTGGCCGTTTAATGCATGTTGGCTGCTTAATAGAGGTGACCAAAAACACAGGTTTGACTGTATTCATCGTGTGATAATTCTGGAATGCATTACAAAATGGCCATCGATACCCAGTCAAGACGTGAAACAGTTTTGGGAGTTGTCAATGATTTTGGAATCGTGTTTTCATTATTTTAAGTATGATGCAGGAAGCGTGGCTACAATTTCAAAAATATCTACCGGTATACACTTCATATGTACAAGCAGCTCAGGAAGATGTTTCTTCAAAATCTCCCTCTATCACTAGCCCTGTGATAATGTTAGGCCACTACAAAAAATGAGCAGTCCTGTGTGAGCGATATTGTAGGCAATGTTTGAATGTATTGCCCACTGATCACGTCCTTAAATGGTGTTCTTTAATATACTTCTGCAAAATAGGGTTAAAATGCACAGTACAACCATTAAATACAACATTTGAATAGGAGTGCTTTATAATGGACCAGTGTATCTTACTAGACACAATTTTGTTTGAAAATCGTAAAACCAAAAAATAATTTTTTTTTAGGGAGAAGTTTAGGCCCCCAGAGGGCGAACTCAGGGTCCCTAGGGCGACAATTTCGCCCACATCGCCCTCTAGAATGATCCCTGGATTTCTCGTGGAAATCATTGACATTTCTCGTGGAAATCATTGACATTTCTCGTGGAAATCATTGACATTTCTCGTGGAAATCCTCGACATTTCCCATGGGAATCCTCGACATTTCCGAGCTTCCATTTGTAATGATGTGTACAATTTATTTACTATTGGTAGATCTATATATACTATTTATTATTATATTTATTGGACAAGAATTTACAAATAAATCGGTAAAATGTACATGTACTTATGTTTTGTGTAATGAACATTCTGTCCCAATAATTGCAACATTATGTTACGTAACTTTAATGCGAGCGTTTACACTATGGCTCTTTAACATGCTCAGATAGATTCATCTAAGTGGACATTATTGATTTCAAACTCTCTTGACTTTTGTCTGAAGATCTTATATTAAGGAAATGGTATTTATATTAGACCAGTTTGGAGTTCTGATGCATAGCAACTAACCACTCGGGCCATATGTCCAAGTGGTTTATTCATACGAATCAGAATGGCAAACCATTATTTATTCGCCGATAAACAACGGCAAGACAAATATTATTTCCAATCTAACATGACCCAATAATGATATAAACAAATGTGTGTGTTATAGTCTCCTTGTCTGTTATTTGGCTGATGGCTTTACGAAATACCCCCCTGTAATACATCTTCTGTATTCCAGTGGCACTAAAAATAATCCTCCAGCAACACTTTTCCTGTATGGCTGGTCATTAACACTACAAATCCTGCCCAATCACTGTATTCAATGTAAAATTGTTAAAACTTGTGCATATCAAGCCCATATATAAGTTTTTTACATTCTCAGCCGTGGTTTATTGCAGATTTAACAACAGTAGATTTGTTTTGCTTGTAGTAACAAAATATCCAGTCGCGTTTTAATGTATTTTCCAATATTCGGAATGAACTGGTTGTTAATGCATAGGATCTGGCAGGCAATGGAATGTTGAGAAGGCTCTGATAACTTGATATAATGTGCAGAATAATGTTGTATTAACCCATTCAACCCCAAGTAACTGACACGGACTGGTGCATGCTATTTTTAGACCAATAAATTAATAAGAAAATTACATTTGGACCAGTTCATTTATCAAAATGGGTAATTTTATCTAAAAATAGTAATAATTATTACTGGCAAAAAAGTGCAGATCCTGATCGTTACGAGCCGGCTCATCTGGATCTACACTTTTCATAAGCCTATTTAGAGGCCTGTGGGGTTGAAAGGGTTAAAGTCCGAGTGTGTATGCCAATATTAGTTCTCATCAAACTAGAACCTGGATTATAATGTTATAAAATTATGCAAAACATAATGCTAAAATTGTGATCATTATAGTGCGATTCGCCTCAACACAGAAAATAAGATAAAATGTTAGAAATGCAGCTATATACCGTTAAACACACGATATCTACCTGTAGACATCAATATAATTAATAATAATAATTAATAAATACAATTTTCCTTCCCATATTCTAGAAACACCATTTAATCAAGATTTTCTGGTTTATATCTAGAATAAGGGGAATGTACTCTTACATGAGCTTAATACAATATTATATATTTGTTGTAAAAAGATGGCGATAGATGTGGAAAGTAGTTCCAAGATCGTCAGACTTCCTGGCTGGTGTGGCAGGTACTGAGCAGATGGACGCAGTCTCTTGTACTTGGATTATAGTGGTGTCCAGTAGTTTGGCCATTGGCAGACAAGATAAACGGGGTTCCCGGTTCAATACTCAGTCACAGTACAGACAGTGTTCAATTATGACATCTAATAACATACACAATAATTTTGGGTATAATTTATTCATATTCATTCATCAGACATTTGTATTCATAACAAAACAAGGCATATTGCAGTTGTATTTACAAATTTCAATATTTACAGAACGGCATTTAATTTGTCCTATTTATCTGCAGAGATATTAAGTGGACATTTAACAAGGGAGATTCATACAAACAATTCAGACTTTCACCAATAGCTTTAAAATGATATAACGAAATATAAACTACCAGATTAGCAAGAGAGAGACCTCAAAATATGAGCACAAAAATGTGTTATTGAAAGCGTGGCAAAATGTCTTGCAGCTCAAATATTGTAAAACCGTACTGATGTAATTGGATTTGCTAATTCTAAGAATTCACAGAATTTCTGGAAATGTTCACAATTATTTCATACATGGTTACCGGCAGGTAGTTGCAATAAAAAATTCAACCAATGTTAACAGGTTGGTTGTCAAATCACTGAAACTCGGCAATCTGCAACATTTAATTCATGGAATATGCTATCTACTAAATTTAATTCCAGGAAAATGCAATCTAGTACATTTAATAATTCCAGGAGTATGCATTTAGTACATTTAATTCCAGGAGTATGCATTTAGTACATTTAATTCCAGGAGTATGCATTTAGTACATTTAATAATTCCAGGAGTATGCATTTAGTACATTTAATTCCAGGAGTATGCATTTAGTACATTTAATTCCAGGAGTATGCATTTAGTACATTTAATTCCAGGAGTATGCATTTAGTACATTTAATAATTCCAGGAGTATGCATTTAGTACATTTAATTCCAGGAGTATGCATTTAGTACATTTAATTCCAGGAGTATGCATTTAGTACATTTAATTCCAGGAGTATGCATTTAGTACATTTAATTCCAGGAGTATGCATTTAGTACATTTAATAATTCCAGGAGTATGCATTTAGTACATTTAATTCCAGGAGTATGCATTTAGTACATTTAATTCCAGGAGTATGCATTTAGTACATTTAATTCCAGGAGTATGCATTTAGTACATTTAATTCCAGGAGTATGCATTTAGTACATTTAATTCTGGTTCTACAGTACAATCAATTCCAGCAATATGCAGTCCAGTATACTTAATTAAATTAATATGATACAGGGAAAATCAAGAGTTCAGGTGACTTGAACTGACAGGCAAAATAATTGACAGACTAAAGTACTGGACGGTACAAAACAACATCACAGATCTCTTTGATAAATAAATAAATTAATTAATTATATACAATGTATAAATCTACATAAAATCTTAAATTACATAGCACAAAAACCTGGACAACTAACAGTTATGTTATATATATGTTATATTTCGGGTTTTACGCCTGCATCGGCACCATTTTGGGCTATATCGCCGGCGGGCAGTTTACCTAACAACACCTTTCCTGGGTAGGCTCCAGCGGTTAACCAGTACTTGGTGCAGCAACCTCCGTAAGAAACTGCCAACTTTTTCATATAAATGAGACCCGGTCTGAGCGGGGCTCGAACCCGTGACCATCAGTGATGATAGGTTACAGTGGTATACAAGTCAGTGACCTTAACCACTCGACCACGGAGGCGGACTGGACAACTAACAGTGGATTTTGATCTATTGAGGCTCATTTTATAATAAAACAACAAACACACCCATGTACAGTCTGTGTTGTATTGGAACTAGGACCTAGTCCTGAGGTTCAATTGATAATTGTACAAGACCCCCAGGGAAACAACGACTGGTTAATGTCAAGTATATAACATATTGGAGCTAACACAGAGCCCTGAGGAATACCAGATGATAGTAGGACATTCCCATGCATACAGACGCATTCATTTGAAATATGCAGAACTAGCTGATTTTATTTTACTCATCTTGTTCCATTTGGGGGGGGGGGCATTAATAACATTAAGCCCACCATCTGTAGCAGGAAAGTTAGTTTCCTAAGTATGGTATTGATGGTGGGGAACAATATCAGGCTGTGTTTAAATACAAATTTATTTTAGCTAAATTGCGAAACAAGATTTTACATCATTAGACTAATCGTTCTCGCTATCTTATTTGACAGCTGTCACTATCTTACTTGACAACTGTCACTATCTTACTTGACAACTGTCGCTATCTTACTTGACAACTGTCGCTATCTTACTTGACAGTTGTCACTATCTTACTTGACAACTGTCACTATCTTACTTGACAACTGTCGCTATCTTACTTGACAACTGTCGCTATCTTACTTGACAGCTGTCACTATCTTACTTGACAACTGTCGCTATCTTACTTGACAACTGTCGCTATCTTACTTGACAGTTGTCACTATCTTACTTGACAACTGTCACTATCTTACTTGACAACTGTCACTATCTTACTTGACAGCTGTCACTATCTTACTTGACAACTGTCACTATCTTACTTGACAACTGTCACTATCTTACTTGACAGCTGTCACTATCTTACTTGACAGCTGTCACTATCTTACTTGACAACTGTCGCTATCTTACTTGACAACTGTCGCTATCTTACTTGACAGTTGTCACTATCTTACTTGACAGTTGTCACTATCTTACTTGACAACTGTCGCTATCTTACTTGACAGTTGTCACTATCTTACTTGACAACTGTCGCTATCTTACTTGACAACTGTCGCTATCTTACTTGACAACTGTCGCTATCTTACTTGACAACTGTCGCTATCTTACTTGACAACTGTCGCTATCTTACTTGACAACTGTCACTATCTTACTTGACAACTGTCGCTATCTTACTTGACAGTTGTCACTATCTTACTTGACAACTGTCGCTATCTTACTTGACAGTTGTCACTATCTTACTTGACAACTGTCGCTATCTTACTTGACAACTGTCGCTATCTTACTTGACAACTGTCGCTATCTTACTTGACAACTGTCACTATCTTACTTGACAACTGTCGCTATCTTACTTGACAGTTGTCGCTATCTTACTTGACAGCTGTCACTATCTTACTTGACAACTGTCGCTATCTTACTTGACAGTTGTCACTATCTTACTTGACAACTGTCGCTATCTTACTTGACAGTTGTCGCTATCTTACTTGACAACTGTCACTATCTTACTTGACAACTGTCGCTATCTTACTTGACAGTTGTCACTGCCTTACTTGACAGCTGTCACTATCTTACTTGACAACTGTCACTATCTTACTTGACAGTTGTCACTATCTTACTTGACAACTGTCGCTATCTTACTTGACAGTTGTCATTGCATTACTTGACAATTGTCACTATCTTACTTGACAGCTGTCACTATCTTACTTGACAAAGGTGCTTACTACATCTGCAGTTTTCTAAACATATGGCTAGCATAGCGTGGGTAGACTTACAGACAATGAGAATAATCAATTATTGTTATGAATATAATTTACTCATTTCCACATTACCGTAGTCTTCATAAATATTGAAACTCATGTTTAATTATTTAACATGTACATTAAAGCCCTATTGTGCGTTTACTTAGAATGTGCTGCACACCAAGATATTGAAAGAAGCGGATTAGTTATTGTGAATATTGTCTTATATTTTCATTTTTCAATACTAATTTATTATGGCAAAAAGTAAAATTTGTAAAATATGGCCACAAACGAACCTGCTTTTGTGAAATTATCATTTGTAAAATTACCTCCCTTTATTGGTCATTTTTTTAAACAAAATTATCAATAACTCTGTAAATGGTGGTTTACTAAAGCTAACATTAGGATAAATGTGCATATGAACTATAGTATTATTTTTCCAACTGAAGAACCCCCCCCCGCCCGCATAAACAGACTTTAAACATAACATTAACAAGAGTTGGTGAATGTAGACTTTTTCCATATCAACTTGTTCATGAAACAACTGTGCAGCTTAACAGTTCATATTATATGGTCTTTACTACTAGTGATATAAAAATTATTGTCTGGATTCTTTCTAAATATAGCTTCATTTACACTTTCATATGTCTCAATACCATCACACAATGAACATATGCAAGTAAGTTATTAACACATTGGACTACACAACCAGTACGAACCCCTGTAAAACTAGTATAGTAATTCATTCAGACTATAAACCGAGGTCCCATGTAGCGGTGCTATACACGTAAACAGCTTAAAGAACTACGAAAGTTTCTGCAACAGGGGGCATCTTCCGTATCTTGCATTGTCCTCCATAAAAATATACTGACTAATATACCGGAGATGAAGTCCCACAGTTGCAAGGTTGGCCTCACAGTTGCTGGTGTTGCCCCAGTGGTGGGAGGTGTTTCCCCACAGTTGCTGGTGTTGCACCAATGGTGGGAGGTGTTTCCCCACAGTTGCTGTTGTTGCCCCAGTGGTGGGTGGTGTTTCCCCACAGTTGCTGGTGTTGCCCCAGTGGTGGGAGGTGTTTCCCCACAGTTGCTGGTGTTGCACCAATGGTGGGAGGTGTTTCCCCACAGTTGCTGGTGTTGCCCCAGTGGTGGGAGGTGTTTCCCCACAGTTGCTGATGTTGCACCAGTGGTGGGAGGTGTTTCCCCACAGTTGCTGATGTTGCCCCAGTGGTGGGAGGTGTTTCCCCACAGTTGCTGGTGTTGCACCAATGGTGGGAGGTGTTTCCCCACAGTTGCTGGTGTTGCACCAATGGTGGGTGGTATTTTCCCACAGTTGCTGATGTTGCCCCAGTGGTGGGAGGTTATTTCCCCATAGTTGCTGATGTTGCACCAGTGGTGGGAGGTGCTTCCCCACAGTTGCTGATGTTGCCCCAGTGGTGGGAGGTGTTTCCCCACAGTTGCTGGTGTTGCACCAATGGTGGGAGGTGTTTCCCCACAGTTGCTGGTGTTGCACCAATGGTGGGTGGTATTTTCCCACAGTTGCTGATGTTGCCCCAGTGGTGGGAGGTTATTTCCCCATAGTTGCTGATGTTGCACCAGTGGTGGGAGGTGCTTCCCCACAGTTGCTGGAAGTGTTTCCCCAGTGGTGGGAGGTGCTGCCCCGCAGTTGCTGGAAGTGTTTCCCCAGTGGTGGGAGGTGCTGCCCCACGGTTGCTGGAAGTGTTTCCCCAGTGGTGGGAGGTGCTGCCCCACAGTTGCTGGAAGTTTTCCCCAGTGGTGGGAGGTGCTGCCCCACGGTTGCTGGAAGTGTTTCCCCAGTGGTGGGAGGTGCTGCCCCAGTTGCTGGAAGTGTTTCCCCAGTGGTGGGAGGTGCTGCCCCGCAGTTGCTGGAAGTGTTTCCCCAGTGGTGGGAGGTGCTGCCCCACGGTTGCTGGAAGTGTTTCCCCAGTGGTGGGAGGTGCTGCCCCACAGTTGCTGGAAGTGTTTCCCCAGTGGTGGGAGGTGCTGCCCCACGGTTGCTGGAAGTGTTTCCCCAGTGGTGGGAGGTGCTGCCCCACGGTTGCTGGAAGTGTTTCCCCAGTGGTGGGAGGTGCTGCCCCACAGTTGCTGGAAGTGTTTCCCCAGTGGTGGGAGGTGCTGCCCCACGGTTGCTGGAAGTGTTTCCCCAGTGGTGGGAGGTGCTGCCCCACAGTTGCTGGAAGTGTTTCCCCAGTGGTGGGAGGT
>CM026397.1:35798164-35855172 GCA_014843695.1 Archivesica marissinica | reverse complement strand
CCACAGTTGCTGATGTTGCACCAGTGGTGGGAGGTATTTCCCCACAGTTGCTGATGTTGCACCAGTGGTGGGAGGTGCTTCCCCACAGTTGCTGAAGTGTTTCACCAATGGTGGGAGGTGCTTCCCCACAGTTGCTGAAGTGTTTCACCAATGGTGGGAGGTACTTCCCCACAGTTGCTGAATGTTTCCCCAGTGGTGGGAGGTACTTCCCCACAGTTGCTGAATGTTTCACCAGTGGTGGGAGGTGCTTCCCCACAGTTGCTGGAGTGTTTCCCCCAGTGTGGGGTGCTGCCCACAGTTGCTGGAAGTTTTTCCCCAGTGTGAGGTGCGCCCCACGGTTGCGGAAGTGTTTCCCCCAGTGGTGGGAGGTCTGCCCCACAGTTGCTGGAAAGTTTTTCCCCATTGGTGGAGGTGCTGCCCCACGGTTGCTGGAAGTGTTTCCCCAGTGGTGTGAGGTGCTGCCCCACATTTGCCGGAAGTGTTTCCCCAGTGGTGGGAGGTGCCCCCACCCACCCAACCCCCCCAACCCCAACCCCCACCAACCCCAACCCCACCCCACCCCAACTGCCCCACAGTTGCTGGAAGTGTTTCCCCAGTGGTGGGAGGTGCTGCCCCACAGTTGCTGGAAGTGTTTCCCCAGTGGTGGGAGGTGCTGCCCCACAGTTGCTGGAAGTGTTTCCCCAGTGGTGGGAGGTGCGCCCCACGGTTGCTGGAAGTTTTTCCCCAGTGGTGGGAGGTGCTGCCCCACAGTTGCTGGAAGTGTTTCCCCAGTGGTGGGAGGTGCTGCCCCACAGTTGCTGGAAGTGTTTCCCCAGTGGTGGGAGGTGTTTCCCCACAGTTGCTGGTGTTGCACCAATGGTGGGAGGTGTTTCCCCACAGTTGCTGGGTTTCACCAATGGTGGGTTACTCCCCACGTGCGATGTTCCCCATGGTGGGAGGTATTTCCCCACAGTTGCTGGAATGTTGCCCCAGTGGGGAGGTGCTTCCCCACGTTTGCTGATGTTCCCAGTGTGGGAGGTGCTCCCCACAGTTGCTGGAAGTGTTTCCCCAGTGGTGGGAGGTGCTGCCCCACAGTTGCTGGAAGTGTTTCCCCAGTGGTGGGAGGTGCTGCCCCGCAGTTGCTGGAAGTGTTTCCCCAGTGGTGGGAGGTGCTGCCCCACGGTTGCTGGAAGTGTTTCCCCAGTGGTGGGAGGTGCTGCCCCACAGTTGCTGGAAGTGTTTCCCCAGTGGTGGGAGTGCTGCCCCACGGTTGCTGGAAGTGTTTCCCCAGTGGTGGGAGGTGCTGCCCCACGGTTGCTGGAAGTGTTTCCCCAGTGGTGGGAGGTGCTGCCCCACGGTTGCTGGAAGTGTTTCCCCAGTGGTGGGAGGTGCTGCCCCACGGTTGCTGGAAGTGTTTCCCCAGTGGTGGGAGGTGCTGCCCCACGTGCTGGAAGTGTTTCCCCAGTGGTGGGAGGTGCTGCCCCACGGTTGCTGGAAGTGTTTCCCCAGTGGTGGGAGGTGCTGCCCCACGGTTGCTGGAAGTGTTTCCCCAGTGGTGGGAGGTGCTGCCCCGCGGTTGCTGGAAGTGTTTAACTATTAGTAAACAATTAATAATAATTTAAGAAAAATATGACACTAAATGATGAAGGCAACTTGTTTGTGATATTGAAAGATATGTATTGTCCACGGCGACCATGGATACTGTCCCCTGACAGATGACAGCTGAGCTAAGTGTACTGGACTAACATCACTATGCATGTCTAGATCGGATTGTGACCAGGTAGAAGTGGTCTGGACTGGAGAGCGACACTAGATCGGGTTGTGACCAGGTAGAAGTGGTCTGGACTGGAGAGCGACACTAGATCGGATTGTGACCAGGTAGAAGCCACGTATCATCCTCTTGTAATGTCTGGCGAGATGGTGGTCTGAAATGTAAGAATATATAATGTATAGTTATTTCTAGTTTTACTATTATGTGTACCATCCATGCTCGGCTATAAGACGATCTCACCTATAAGACACCCCCCCTACTTTGGTCCTGAAATCTGCGAGATTCGGCATGCATTTATATATAAGACGGGTTGATAAAATGGACACCACACACAAGTATAAACTGCATGTTTGGTCAGTGCGAGTTGAAATGTTCAGTATTAAGAGTGCTTTCTTTCCTAAAACATAAAACTCACTTTGAAGCCATAATCTGGTGGTAACAAACGCGTGTTATGGGCGAGCATGGAGGGTACCATAAATATTAACAACTTACTGATACAATAACTGATAGCTATCAGACTGTAAAAATATCAAATAAATGCATAAAGGTGCTTAGAAAAATCATACAATTAAAGTTTTATAATAGTAAACATTCTGGACAGTAACCTCAATAGAGTGGTAACACATTAATGTTATAGTTTGTTTGTTCGGGTTTTACGCCTTCATCAGCACCATTTTAGGCTATATCGCTGTTGGGCAGTTTACCTAACAACACATTTCCTGGGCAGGCTCCAGCCGTTAACAAGTATGTCGTGTTAATGTTACAGTACTTGGGTAGGTGCGAGTATTTTGTTCAGAAGAAAATTAGCCTACTAAACAAATATATATATATCATCATACTTGTGTATCATCAGCCATCAAGTGACCGTGTTACACGCTAAATACTCCCGGAGCTTAGCCTAGTTAGATGCGGTACACGTTTGTTGCATTTTTCGTTCTGAAAACCTTATTGGATCTTTCAAAGATGTATAGACTTGCAATGCAATGAGAAATTATCTAGTCAAAAACAGCTCACACATATACTAGCGCAATTGTGCAAACAACAGGATCTGTCAGAACATTTTGTATAACCATAGCATGTGTGAATCTACTTCTACGTTCAGAGGAAAATGCGTAACAAAATAAAAATGTCACATGGAAATTTTGATCTCGCATTAGTGATCTCCCATTAGTGATCTCCCATTAGAGATCTCCCATTAGTGATCTCCCATTAGTGATCTCCCATTAGTGATCTCGCATTAGTGATCTTGCATTAGTGATATTGCATTAGAGATCTCCCATTAGTGATCTCCCATTAGTGATCTCCCATTAGTGATCTCGCATTAGTGATATCCCATTAGTGATCTCGCATTAGTGATATCCCATTAGTGATCTCCCATTAGTGATCTCGCATTAGTGATCTCGCATTAGTGATATCCCATTAGTGATCTCCCATTAGTGATCTCGCATTAGTGATCTCGCATTAGTGATATCCCATTAGTGATCTCGCATTAGTGATATCCATTAGTGATCTCGCATTAGTGATATCCCATTAGTGATCTCGCATTAGTGATATCCCATTAGTGATCTCGCATTAGTGATATCCCATTAGTGATCTCGCATTAGTGATATCCCATTAGTGATCTCCCATTAGTGATCTCGCATTAGTGATCTTGCATTAGTGATATTGCATTAGAGATCTCCCATTAGTGATCTCGCATTAGTGATATCCCATTAGTGATCTCACTAATGTGTGATCTTGCATTAGTGATCTCGCATTAGTGATCTTGCATTAGTGATATCGCATTAGTGATCTTGCATTAGTGATATCGCATTAGTGATTTCGCATTAGTGATCTCGCCTTAGTGATATCCCATTAGTCATCTCCCATAGTGAGCTCCCATTAGTGATCTTGATTAGTGATCTCGCATTCGTGATCTCCCATTAGTGATCTCGCAATAGTGATATCGCAATAGTGATATCGCAATAGTGATCTCCCATTAGTGATCTCCCATTAGTGATATCGCAATAGTGATATCGCAATAGTGATCTCCCATTAGTCATCTCGCAATAGTGATATTGCATTAATGATCTCCCATTAGTCATATCGCATTAGTGATCTTGCATTAATGATCAGTGATCTCGCATTAGTCATCTCGCATTAGTGATCTCGCATTAATGATCTCCCATTAGTCATATCACATTAGTGATCTTGCATTAATGATCAGTGATCTCCCATTAGTGATCTCCCATTAGTGATCTCCCAATAGTGATCTCGCATTAGTGATCTTGCATTAATGATCAGTGATCTCCCATTAGTGATCTCCCATTAGTGATCTCGCAATAGTGACCTCGCATTAATGATCTCCCATTAGTGATCTCGCATTAGTGATCTTGCATTAATGATCAGTGATCTCCCATTAGTGATCTCCCATTAGTGATATCCCAATAGTGATCTCGCAATAGTGATCTCGCATTAATGATCTCACATTAGTCATCTCGCATTAGTGATCTTGCATTAATGATCAGTGATCTCCCATTAGTGATCTCCCATTAGTGATCTCCCAATAGTGATCTCGCAATAGTGATCTCACATTAGTCATCTCGCATTAGTGATCTTGCATTAATGATCAGTGATCTCCCATTAGTGATCTCCCATCAGTGATCTCCCATTAGTGATCCCCCATTAGAAAGACATAGTTTTAGAAATAATATGAATGGATAATTGAATGGAATTCAACTTCAACCATTAGGTAATGTGGAATATCCCATGGGCATGTATTCATACAATTAGGTAACATGGAATGACCCATGGGCATGTATTCATCCAATTAGGTAATGTGGAATGACCCAGGGCATGTATTCATCCAATTAGGTAACGTGGAATGACCCATGGGCATGTATTCATCCAATTAGGTAAAGTGGAATGACCCATGGGCATGTATTCATCCAATTAGGTAAAGTGGAATGACCCATGGGCATGTATTCATCCAATATCGTAAAGTGGAACGACATGCGAATTTGCAGTGTTAGGCAGAGTTTGTCGCGAGAAAAGGCGTGTCTTACAGTTTACAATGTTCCAAGGATGATCTATTTACCTGTTCCGACACACGGTATCTGGACTAAAATCATTTTATATTTTCTTTGTCTCATTAAAAAGAATAATTAATGTAAATAAGTAATGAATCGCGGGTTAATAGTTTCCATTGGGGATATGGAATACATCGGGTGTGCTTAAAGTTAGCCTGGATGCCTTCAGCCTCCACACACTTTAACCACGCCCAATGTAGTTCATACCCCGATGGAAACTATTAACCTGTGATACATTCCTTCAATAAAAAAGATTACAAATGGAGCACAACATGTATATACCTATACAGGAAGTACTGTACTGGTACATAGAAATGACAATACACTTGAAGCATTAGTTTCTGGTAATCTTACTATCTGTGAGCAACAATACATTATAGATTTGCATGTTATACTACTGTTTTACTTGTATAGTACATGATATATTGACAGTGGCATACACACACTACATCTCACGTAACAAGCCAATCAGCTATATCAACATCTATATGCAGATCTATATTCAGTTTTAATACATTATTATTATCACAGTGTAGTAAGCATTTATTTGAAAAAATTACAACGGAACAAACAGGTGGCTTGATGGCGTAAACTGCAAACCATAGCCACTAAACAAACAGGTGGCTTGATGGCGTAAACTGGAAACCATAGCCACTAAACAAACAGGTGGCTTGATGGTGTAAACTGGAAACCATATCCACTAAACAAACAGGTGGCTGGATGGTGTAAACTGGAAACCATATCCACTAAACAAACAGGTGGCTTGATGGTGTAAACTGGAAACCATATCCACTAAACAAACAGGTGGCTGGATGGTGTAAACTGGAAACCATAGCCACTAAACAAACAGGTGGCTTGATGGTGTAAACTGGAAACCATATCCACTAAACAAACAGGTGGCTTGATGGTGTAAACTGGAAACCATATCCACTAAACAAACAGGTGGCTGGATGGTGTAAACTGGAAACCATATCCACTAAACAAACAGGTGGCTGGATGGTGTAAACTGGAAACCATATCCACTAAACAAACAGGTGGCTTGATGGTGTAAACTGGAAACCATATCCACTAAACAAACAGGTGGCTGGATGGTGTAAACTGGAAACCATATCCACTAAAAAACAGGTGGCTTGATGGTGTAAACTGGAAACCATATCCACTAAACAAACAGGTGGCTTGATGGTGTAAACTGGAAACCATATCCACTAAACAAACAGGTGGCTTGATGGTGTAAACTGGAAACCATATCCACTAAACAAACAGGTGGCTGGATGGCGTAAACTGGAAACCATATCCACTAAACAAACAGGGGCTGGATGGTGTAAACTGGAAACCATATCCACTAAACAACAGGTGGCTGGATGGCGTAAACTGGAAACCATATCCACTAAACAAACAGGTGGCTGGATGGCGTAAACTGGAAACCATATCCACTAAACAAACAGGTGGCTGGATGGTGTAAACTGGAAACCATATCCACTAAACAAACAGGTGGCTGGATGGCGTAAACTGGAAACCATGAAAACAGCTTTGTGCAGATAGTAGCAGGGTTCAAGTTAAGATAAATTCTTGCTTTATTGTTTTCTCCTTGTTGTTTTGTAGTACATCAAAGTATAGAAGATGCGTACAATTGATCAGAAATACCAGTAGTATAGTTGCTGTACATACAACTAGGTTACAATGGCGGAACACAAATACAGTCAGAAATGTCAGCATATAAATGTGGAACATATTATACTGAATTAACGTCTGACCCTAATAAAATTAACAGTCCTTCAGATGGGACGTTAAACCGAGGTCTCGTGTCAGTGCAGTACACTGTGCACGTAAACGAACCAGAGGAGATTCTGGAATGGGTCTCTGTCTGTATCATTGCACTATCCTCCAAAAATCTAAAATAACTAATCTCTTCAGGAGGCGTCGCTCATATGGGCAACCGGTAGCGACGATAAATAAACGTAATACACCACTGAATTAACCTACCTGCCCGGTGATGTGGACATTTTTCTGTTAATATGAGCAAATATTGAGCGATGTCACTGTCAAGTTATCTTAACCCCTAACTCCACAATACAAGGGGCCAATTACACATTGTATCATCATACTGCTGATAAGCAATAGGCACACTGTACTATATTCTGAATATAAATTGGAGTAGCTAACAGCGTAGAATGGAGGCTATATGCGGGAAGGGTCAAGGTGATGTATGGCATTTATGTGGAGTACAGGGTTAGATGTATTATAAATGTGTAAATAACTATAAATGCTGCAGTTCATCACTAGCAAATTACATGTAGTTCTCAACCTGGAATGATCTTATCCTACTATAACAGAGATTCCACCAACATTCCCCTCCCACATCATACAGCATGTAGACTAGTAGTCTGCACAACTTCTGTCGCCAATTGAAAAACACTGGAGCCAATTTAAAGACTTGGAGCCAACTAAGGGCCATATAGTTCACAAATAAATATCGGGATTTTACAAAACATGTGCCAAAAAAAACAACGTTTCAAACAAAATTTAGCGCCAATATTTGTTTTTTTTGTCGCAATTGGCGCCATTGCTGACCGACAGCGGGAACCCTGATTCTTTTATCACGATATCAGAATAACATAAAAACAATGTTATAAATGAAACTGCAAAGCTTGGAACTTGTTCCATAAAACAATATCAATTGATGCCGTGGACACTATGACATGTAGTTGTTGGGATAAATCGAGAGTAAATTCCATACCAGGTTGCACTTTGCACAGCCTCCATAAGTAAAGCATTAAAATGGTGCACGTTTGACTATATGTACAGTATTACAGACTTACTCTTGTGGTTAACGGCTAATCTATGTATATCCTAGTAAGTGCAATTGTAAATTATTCAAATATAAAGATGCTGATTATAGAAGTTAATTAATGAAAGCTTGTACACTGGGACTCAATTATATCACGATGCTTCAATACAAATCAGGAAATCAGATGCTTCGAGCCAAGCCAGGAAATCCCGATGCTTCGAGCCAAGCCAGGAAATCACAATGCTTGGATCCAAGCCAGGAAATCCCAATGCTTGAATCCAAGCCAGCAAATCCCAATGCTTGGATCCAATCCAGCAAATCCAGATGCTTCGATCCAAGCCAGCAAATCCTGATGCTTCGATCCAAGCCAGCAAATCCCGATGCTTCGATCCAAGCCAGCAAATCCCGATGCTTCGATCCAAGCCAGCAAATCCCGATGCTTCGATCCAAGCCAGCAAATCCTGATGCTACGATCCAAGCCAGGAAATCCCAATGCTTCGATCCAAGCCAGGAAATCCCGATGCTTCGATCCAAGCCAGGAAATCCTGACAAAGCCAGGCCACCATAACAGTTTCTAATCAGGTGGAAAATGTGAGTACAGCATGTTTTTTCTCTAAATTTCAAATTTGTTTGTATCTTTTTTAAACTATAATATTTTAGGAGCAATGTCACACGAGCGCGATATAAAGGGTAGCAGTGCAAGCGGTTGTGCAGGTATATGTACGTTGTATCTTACCACTCTTCTATGGGCTCACATATGGAGCATACAGATCTTCTACATTACAGAGGGTAACATCAACTTTCATTTCATCATTATATTTTAATTTACTCAACAAATTACCAGTTTGTTGGTTTGTTTGTTCAGGTTTTACGCCTTCATCAGCATCATTTCGGGCTATATCGCTGGCGGGCAGTTTACCTAACACCTTTCCTGGGCAGGCTCCAGCGGTTAACCAGTACTTGGTGCACCAACCTCCGTAAGAAACTTTTTCATATAAATGAGATACGGCCTGAGCGGTGCTCGAACCCATGACCATCAGTGATGATAGGCTTCAGTGGTATATAAGTCAGCGACCTTAACCACTCGACCACGGAGACGGGCCCATGAAAAACAGACATTGTTCAAACTAAGCATCAGTAATGTAGGTGGGGATGTGGGGGGGAGGGGGAGTTGGGCGGGGCGCAATCACACAAACCCAGCTAAAAATATCCAATTAGCAATATACATGTACAATACATAAATAATGCTCAGTTTTGATATACATGTACTACGATAAAACATCCCAGGTTGAGACACCAAACTTAACAAACAATACCTGTCTCGCGGTCCCCTAAAATAAACATAATACACCTCACATTTCTTAGCTTTTGCATACAGATATTTCTGACCGTGAGAATATACGAAAGTCTATATACATAATGCACACATACATGCGAAGTCATACAATTCAAGATGTATAAAATCCCCTTTACCCATTCATGTTTCTGAAATTGAGATTGATTGAAGTGTTAAAATATGATTACTGCCTCCAGGTTAATAGTCAGCGATTAACGACGAGATTTGTGTCGATTATTGCTGATTGAAGTTTTCTCATCGCAGAATAAACATTGTGTAACTCCACCTTCACACAGCAAATCAACATTCAAAATTCCGTCAATTCTTCGATGAGACAAGACAACGGTGTGCATGTAGGTAGCATACCAAACCATGATGAGACAATCTGCACAGTATGCATCGCAGTATGTTGCTGAAATCTCACTCTTAACAACCCAAAGTACCCGTTTGACAAACCCAAATAACCCATTAGAAGAACCCAACTTATCCCTTAGAAGAAACCAAATTTCCCCTTAGAAACACCAATTATAATTAGAAGAAGCCAAATTCCCAATATAAGAACCCAAATTCTCCCTTAGAAGAAGCCAAATTCCCAATATAAGAACCCAAATTCTCCCTTAGAAAAAGCCAAATTCCCCCATTGTGTCCAAAGTAACTTTCATATGTATATATGTTTGCGGGGCAGGCCATTAAATAATAACATAAATTATGTATTTAAGCAGTAGGAAATGAGAGAAACATTAAATGGATTACAATATCCCAAAGAAGCGCAAGCTTTTCATTCACAGCATTATTCAAATTAACCCATTCAACACCTGTCCGTGATATTTTTTTTCAATAAATTTATCGAGTTGTTTAGCATTTCAAAGATATGAAGGATTAAACAAACTTGTCGTCTAATTTCTTAGAATTATCAATTTCTCAATACAACGTTGTCGATTTTGGCCAAAGTTCTTTCAAAGTTCTTTCAGTGGGTACCCGGATACCCTGCAGTGAAGAAAAACTGGGCTATGTAATAATTTAACCCGTAGCACGCTGTAGGCGAAATAAGCAGATAACAAATGTGTAATATTTTTCTTATTTTTTTAAATAGACAGTAGGGCTTGATATTTCATTCAAATTGTCCCGATTGGTCGATTTGAATGAAATGTGACAAGCCCTATATTACACATTTGTTTATATGCTCATTTCGCCTGCAGCATGCTACAGATTAATGCTCGGAGACATGAGAATCTATTCTTTACCTGTTATGTCTCTGTTTAGCCATAAACCTCTCTAGGATATCATCAGGGTCTTGCGTTGATATATCGTCCCCTGCAGAATAACACATGCACAATTACAAAGTGAAACACTGGTTCAGAGCAATACAGCATGAACAACATAGTTCATTTAAATTTTATAAAAAAAATCCTTCAAAGACTTTAGGAGATATGGACATAACACACAATGTAGCAGAAAGACGGACATACACTATTCCTTATTCCTGCATGTATGTTCCCGGCTTTCGCTTCACAAATGTTGAACAACCAAACAATATACACAGGCCTCCGTGGCAGAATGGGTATGGTTTGTAACTACTGTACCTTGAAGTCTCATAAGAGTTGTAGAATTATGAACACGAGACTAGTTATCCAACTGGCTTGCAGAAGATTAGTAATTGATGGAAACAAGCCTCGCAGGGGCAACTAGTGTATTGCTACAAGCCTCGAAGGGGCAACTAGTGTATTCAACATCGAAGGCTGGAAGGTCTGATATAGAAAGTGATTTCAGGAGCTTGCAGCTTTATATGCAAAATAAAAGTGATCAAAACGATTCTGTGCTACCTTCCATACTCGCCTATAAGGCTATCTCACCTATATGACGACCCCCTACTTTGGTCCTGAAATCTAATCTGTGGGTTTTGGCATACACTCGCATATAAGACGGGTTGATAAAAATGGACACCAGGCGAAGTATAAATTGCATTTTTGGCCAGTGCAAGTTGAAGAACATTTCAGTGCCAAAGTGGTTTCTTTTCTAAAACGGATGGATACCAATCATGTTTTAAATTTTTCTTTTGTTTTTAAATATATTTTTGGTTTTAGCACTCATTTATAGGATGGGAAGCCACTTTGAGGCCATAATCTGGTGGTTAAAAACTTGTCTTATAGGCGAGTAAGTATAGTAGATTAGTATACTAAATCCATTGCCTCAGTAAGCGCACTATTAATATTGAACTTGATGTGGCCACATTTAAGATGTAGGTAGAAGACAAAACAAACATTGGTTTACCAGCTGCCGATGTATGGTTGAGTCTTCTCAATCTCTCTTCATTTCTCCTCTGTATATTTTCCACATCGAGACTCATCTGGGAACCCATACCATTGTGACTGACAGCCTGTAACATGGATCACATTTTAACAGTAATAAAGCAGAACTGACAGTAGAATTATTATACTACCAAATACAGTCAAACCTGTCTTAAGCAGCCAATGAAGGGAATGATGAAAATTGGCTGCTTAATACAGGGTAAATACTGAACCAAATACCACTGGGAGATTTGTTACTGGCTGCTTAATACAGGTTGGCTGCTTAATATAGGTGACTGTTAACACAGGTTTGACTGTATATACATATATATGTTCTCTATAAATGATTCAAAAATTCCCTTTAATACTAGAGAGTATGCTCAGAACAAGAATTTAATCTAGTGAAAGGGGGAGAACATTCTGCAAGCACAACAAAGAGTTATGGTTCTTGTGCTCTGCACTGTACCTCACTGGTCTATATCCACAAAGAGTTATGGTTCTTGTGCTCTGCACCGTACCTCACTGGTCTATATCCACAAAGAGTTATGGTTCTTGTGCTCTGCACTGTACCTCACTGCTCTATATCCACAAAGAGCTATGGTTCTTGTGCTCTGCACTGTACCTCACTGCTCTATATCCACAAAGAGTTATGGTTCTTGTGCTCTGCACTGTACCTCACTGCTCTATATCCACAAAGAGTTACGGTTCTTGTGCTCTGCACTGTACCTCACTGCTCTATATCCACAAAGAGCTATGGTTCTTGTGCTTGGCACTGTACCTCACTGGTCTATATCCACAAAGAGTCATGGTTCTTGTGCTCTGCACTGTACCTCACTGGTCTATATCCACAAAGAGCTATGGTTCTTGTGCTCTGCACTGTGCCTCACTGCTATATATCCACAAAAGTTATGGTTCTTGTGCTCTGCACTGTACCTCACTGCTCTATATCCACAAAGAGCTATGGTTCTTGTGCTCTGCACTGTGCCTCACTGCTCTATATCCACAAAAAGTTATGGTTCTTGTGCTCTGCACTGTACCTCACTGCTCTATATCCACACAAAGTTATGGTTCTTGTGCTCTGCACTGTACCTCACTGGTCTATATCCACAAAGAGCTATGGTTCTTGTGCTCTGCACTGTACCTCACTGGTCTATATCCACAACGAGTTATGGTTCTTGTGCTCTGCACTGTACCTCACTGCTCTATATCCACAAAGAGCTATGGTTTGTGTGCTCTACACTGTACCTCACTGGTCTATATCCACAAAGAGCTATGGTTCTTGTGCTCTGCACTGTACCTCACTGCTCTATATCCACAAAGAGCTATGGTTCTTGTGCTCTGCACTGTACCTCACTGCTCTATATCCACAAAGAGCTATGGTTCTTGTGCTCTGCACTGTACCTCACTGGTCTATATCCACAAAGAGTTATGGTTCTTGTGCTCTGCACTGTACCTCACTGCTCTATATCCACAAAGAGTTATGGTTCTTGTGCTCTGCACTGTACCTCACTGCTCTATATCCACAAAGAGCTATGGTTCTTGTGCTCTGCACTGTACCTCACTGCTCTATATCCACAAAGAGTTATGGTTCTTGTGCTCTGCACTGTACCTCACTGCTCTATATCCACAACGAGTTATGGTTCTTGTGCTCTGCACTGTACCTCACTGGTCTATATCCACAAAGAGTTATGGTTCTTGTGCTGTGCACTGTGCCTCACTGCTCTATATCCACAAAGAGCTATGGTTATTGTGCTCTGCACTGTACCTCACTGCTCTATATCCACACAGAGCTATGGTTCTTGTGCTCTGCACTGTACCTCACTGGTCTATATCCACAAAGAGTTATGGTTCTTGTGCTCTGCACTGTACCTCACTGCTCTATATCCACAAAGAGTTATGGTTCTTGTGCTCCGCACTGTACCTCACTGCTCTATATCCACAAAGAGTTATGGTTCTTGTGCTCTGCACTGTACCTCACTGGTCTATATCCACAAAGAGTTATGGTTCTTGTGCTCTGCACTGTACCTCACTGGTCTATATCCACAAAGAGTTAAGGTTCTTGTGCTCTGCACTGTACCTCACTGGTCTATATCCACAAAGAGTTACGGTTCTTGTGCTCTGCACTGTACCTCACTGGTCTATATCCACAAAGAGTTACGGTTCTTGTGCTCTGCACTGTACCTCACTGCTCTATATCCACAAAGAGTTACGGTTCTTGTGCTCTGCACTGTACCTCACTGGTCTATATCCACAAAGAGTTATGGTTCTTGTGCTCTGCACTGTACCTCACTGCTCTATATCCACAAAGAGTTACGGTTCTTGTGCTCTACACTGTACCTCACTGCTCTATATCCACAAAGAGTTATGGTTCTTGTACTCTGCACTGTACCTCACTGCTCTATATCCACAAAGAGTTATGGTTCTTGTGCTCTGCACTGTACCTCACTGGTCTATATCCACAAAGAGTTATGGTTCTTGTGCTCTGCAATGTACCTCACTGGTCTATATCCACGATCCAATATGTAAAATATTGGACTGTATGAGGCGCGTAGCGCTAAAGACAGTACCAATAGTTTACATATTGGATCCGTTTGAGGTTTATCCTATACTTAAAAAAACACACTTATATAACAACATCCTACTAAATAAATGTTTTATTTCATATATTTACGCGTAGGATTTAATATAATACTCTGGCCTTTTGACAGCAGTCCAATATTAATAATAATGGATTGCAAATACAAAGGTCACGACCGTGTTTTAATTATGCTTAGGACAAGAAAACACATAAACACACGGACAGACAGATATGGCATTTGTGTGTTCTTCCTATGGGGAGCATAATAAACAATATGCAATTAGTTAAGTTGATGTTACCCTAGGACTGTATCTGTCTCTACGTCGAGTGCGTGCCGATTCATTTCGAGCACCTGCCATGTCGTCAAAGTCCTCGGGGAAATGATTGATGCCTTCCACATCTATAAACAGAAATTATAAAACCCAAGCTGACAATGATGAAAAATTGAATTTCATTATTCACAACTGAAGTTTAGTTTATACAAATTTATGTTAGCCTGATTGTGAAACAAATTCTTACAGCACTATTTTGATCGTTCTCGAGACTTCATTCCTGATGGAATCCATCGCCATGAGGGAGAAGAGGCAATGAGGAATTTAAATGCCTTGCCTAAGGGCTTAATTGTAACATGTACAGCTGGGCACAAACTCCGGGCTTTCACACATGAAGCGAATGCGCAACAACTGCGCTATCATGACTTCCACTGTAATTGAAGTTAAAGACTAGTCTGGTAAAATTATAAGTAGTTCATATGTTCATGGTACTGTACAGGCTAAACATTTTCTACATAAGGTTTTTCTATGAGTTTGTCTTTATACTGGTCACAGAGGCCAGTTTAACATTGATAAAATGAGGTTTTATATAAAGTACTGTAGAACACTATTTATTCGCGAGATTTTATATTTCGCTAATTTTGGAATTCATGATTCTAGCGAATGTGTCCGAATGTAGAGCTATATCCGTAAATATGTACATTTTAGAAAAATTTTGAAAGTCAATATGATTATAAGCGATCTACATAAAGAGTCACCTTCATTTTTCACGATACATGATGAATGCGTGAATTCAAAACTCCAAAGTTCCAAATCGTAAAATAAAGTGTTTGCGAAATATTAGTATTTTACAGTTCTGCAAATGAAGCTAGTCTACAGACTACTCTACGTGTGTGTTATATAATGTTATACTGGTACTGGGCCTTCAAGAGTAAAATAATTAAAATGGAAACACATGTGCAAGTGTATAGCAATTCTGGAATACAAAACGAAACACACTGTCACAAAGTTCTAACTGAAGCAACAAGAACTAGGGAGAGTGAAAACATGCATCAATAAACAGTAAATAGATAACCAGCACCATATTTAACAGAAAACTCACATTTAGAAGAGAGCGTAACAGAAAGGAGATAACTCACTACATGCATACAGTGGCAGTTGTATCACTTACCATGGTCCTACCAGTGTTCTAAATATACATATGTAACTGTAGAGCTCAGTCTGGTTCTAGGGTAGTAGCTAAATAAAGCTGCATTGGTATGTGAACTTAGCTAGAACCAGTCACAGAGCTATTCCGGTTACACATGACTAATTTTCATACATGTGATATTTTATTTTAGCCGAATCCGACATTAAATCTGACACTTTAAACATTTAAATCTTGAATTTAGACAATTAAAATTTGATGTTTTGGCCTTTAAATTTGACATTTTGACCATTTAAATCTGGACATTTTGACAATTCAATCTGACGGGTTTTTCAGGGAGACCGACGACATATTTTAAGTTTTAACAGAGACACCAACACGATTTATTTAACAGTCACTTGCACATGTGTGTTTTACGTTTATTTATCGTCGCTACCGGTTGCCCATATGAGCGACGCCTCCTGAAGAGATTAGTCATTTTAGATTTTTGGAGGATAGTGCAATGATACAGACAGAGACCCATTCCAGAATCTCCTCTTGTTCCTTTACGTGTAAGGTGTAAAGCACCGACACGAGACCTCGGTTTAACGTCCCATCTGAAAGACTGTTAATTTTATTATGGTCAGACGGGGAATCGAACCTGCACAGTATACACTTTACTGTATTTATTCAGAACTCTTGACACTTTGCATGCTGGGCAAAATAAAGGCTATAAATAGGTCAAAGTATTGTAGCAGCCGACAATTCATTAATGTCTATTTCTTATTTGTAACTGTAAACCATGTAAATATGTCATGTGATTCGAAATGACACAATTCAAATGAAATTTCATTATATACTTGATTATCTCCGTTAGCGTGCAAAGAGTTAAATAAACTACCAATTAACACTTGTCTCACAAGATGCTTTAAACTGGTGATTTAATCTGAAATGTACCTTTGGCCTACATGCACTATAAACACACTCAATGTAGTTCATACCTCCAATGGAAACCATTAACTCGAGATTCATTCCTTAACCCTTTCAACCCCACAGGCCTCTAAATAGGCTTATGAAAAGGGTAGATCCAGATGAGCTGGCTCGTAACGAGCCATCTCATCAGGATCTGCACTTTTTTGCCAGTAATAATTATTACTATTTTTAGATAAAATTACCCATTTTGATAAATGAACTGGTCCAAATGTAATTTTCTTATTAATTTATTGGTCTAAAAATAGCATGCACCAATCCATGTCAGATACTTGGGGTTGAATGGGTTAATTGGGGAACATTCCTTTAATGGAGAAAGAGCAATTTCCGTCTAGATTATGGATATCACATGTATATATCTTATTTCCGAGGCTACTCTGGTAGAGCCATGGTCAGTGGAAAACTGTGTCAAAGAAAAACCTGTAAACGAAGGGGAGACAACACACTACGCACACATAGACAAACCTATAAATGCACTGTTGGAAGCTAGTTGTGATCTAGCACTGATGTTACCGTGTCGACGACCATAGCTCAAGCTTGATGGCGTAGGGTCGTATTTATCTGTTATAAACAAGTGTGCGTGGTTAGTCAAATGTACACAGCTGATTTACCGAAAATCTGTAACAAAAAACTACAAAAGCAATGCAAGAGATAAAAATAGCTTGCAAAAACATAAAACTCTTTCAACGCAATTATTACAAATAGTAAACAATTATTTGCAAAGAAAAACTGTTTGATAAAGAAACATTAAGTGAATGAAAGAGCGACCCATTCATATTCAGTATCGAGTGTTAGGATGCGATACATAGAAGTAGAATTAGAATGCTTAACACATTTCCCACTTAGACTGCTTCTATGTGAGAAAATCACAAATTCACTGACTGCAAGCCAAAGATGCCACAACTACCAGCAGTATGCAACAACTACCAACATTATATATCAGCTGTATACACATATAGAGTAGGGTGCAGAGAGGGCTCATGATCACCAGTATATACAATGTGCAGTGAATCGGGCCCAAGATACTTGAGATCACAATGGATTTCAAGCTTCTGTCTAATGTACAAGTAGTTGAAAAACTAAAGAAACAGAAATACGTAAAATGTTCATAGAACAACCAGGTGATTTCCATCATTAAAATCTCGAGTTTATTCAATCTGCCCATTTGGCGCCATAGTCATCCCATATCAGTGCAACTTTACAATTTCCAACCTTTACTTTTTAAAGTTACTTTCTGATTCGTCTGCACTGTAATATTATGCTCATTTACTCATTAAGAGGTACATTATTCCCGACGCTATAGCAAAATAATGTTACAGAATATTTGCACACGTGTATTTGGAAACAGACAGACAGACAGACGTACACAACACCAACCATGTGAAGAAAACTATTTCCAAGGTATTAACCATAATGCAGAATTACGCTATGTTAAAATTGCAATTCTGAAGTTTCTTCAAAGGCCGTAATGCAGACAGACTGACATAGCTCAAGGACCTGCAGCACTATCATACAAAGTAACAGACTGACATAACCATAGGACCTGCACTGCTATCACACAAAGTAACAGACTGACATAACCTAAGGACCTGCAGTGCTATCACACACAGAAACAGACTGACATAACCTAATGACCTGCAGTGCTATCACACAAAGAAACAGACTGACATAACCTAAGGACCTGCAGTGCTATCACACACAGAAACAGACTGACATAACCTAAGGACCTGCAGTGCTCTCACACAGAAACAGACTGACGTAACCTAAGGACCTGCAGTGCTATCACACACAGAAACAGACTGACATAACCTAAGGACCTACAGTGCTATCACACACAGAAACAGACTGACATAACCTAAGGACCTACAGTGCTATCACACACAGAAACAGACTGACATAACCTAAGGACCTGCAGTGCTATCACACACAGAAACAGACTGACATAAACTTAAACCGTGGGCGTGCAATGCTAAACAAAGTGTAAGGAGACAAACCTCTGATGTATGGAATATGTGGCTGATAACTGTCATCTTGAACATAATATATATATATCAGTTGAATGTTATAATTCTAGTACTGACTTGGTCAATTAATGTCAAACCGTAGCACTGACTAGGCCAATTAATGTTAAACCTTAGCATTGACTAGGTCAATTAATGTTAAACCTTAGTACTAACTAGGCCAATTAATGCTAAACCTTAGTACTAACTAGGCCAATTAATGTTAAACCTTAGTACTGACTAGACCAATTAATGTCAAACCTTAGCACTGACTAGGTCAATTAATGTCAAACCTTAGTACTGACTAGGTCAATTAATGTAAAACCTTAATACCGACTAGGTCAATTAATGTTAAACCTTATCACTGACAATACCAATTAATGTTAAACCTTATCACTGACAATACCTATTAATGTTAAACCTAAGTACTGACTAGGTCAATTAATATACGGGTCTTTAAACCAAAGCAAGCAATGACATTGCAGTGTCATAGCCAGCAGCTGAAAATAACTAGGGCCAACCTTCTACGGTGGTCCGGGGGCATACGAAGGTCTATGCAGATGTGTAAACAAGATCGAAATAAATATGATTTTCTACAGTTTACATGTTTTCTTCCTATACTTTCAGAAAGGGCCATAACTCATGTTGCTAGAGATTGTGGCTCGACCTTTTTGCTTTTCTTGAAATTGTCATGTTTTGTATTATATGTATATAAAATGAATTGTGCACTAAAATATGATCAAACTAATCTTATACTTGTTTTCGTTACTTGCCAGATTCCAACCGAAGCGAGTGCTTCATTTGCCACAGTGCGGCTACGGGCCTGCATTACATTGATGCATTGGTCAGTATATTGTCATGTAGTTTATTATAGAGGAACACAAAATGTTACATCTCCGAGATAAACGCTGATACATTTCCGAGATAAACGCTGATTCATCTCCGAGATAAACGCTGATACATCTCCGAGATAAACCCTGATTCATCTCCGAGATAAACGCTGATTGATCTCCGAGATAAACGCTGATTCATATCCGAGGTAAACGCTGATTGATCTCCGAGATAAACGCTGATTCATCTCCGAGATAAACGCTGATTCATCTCCGAGATAAACGCTGATTCATCTCCGAGATAAACGCTGATTTACCTCTGAGATAAACGCTGAATCTAAGTATGAAAATACACTTAAAATTACAGTATGTACATACATGTATATAGTCGTGTGGCACACACGCACACATGTGTACATACATAAACACATACATACACCCTTACACAGCACAAACATTACACGTGTGTATACATAAACACATACATACACCGCACCAACATTACACGTGTGCATACATAAACACATACATACACCCGTACACAGCACAAACATTACACGTGTGTATACATAAACACATACATACACCACACCAACATTACACGTGTGCATACATAAACACATACATATACCGCACGAACATTACATGTGTACATACATAAACACATACATACATACATACACCTCAACAACATTACACGTGTACATACATAAACACATACATACATACATACATACATACATACATACATACACCACACCAACATTACACGTGTACATACATAAACACATACATACACCTCAACAACATTACACGTGTACATACATAAACACATACATACATACATACATACATACATACACCTCAACAACATTACACGTGTACATACCTAAACACATACATACATACATACACCTCAACAACATTACACGTGTACATACATAAACACATACATACATACATACACCTCAACAACATTACACGTGAACATACATAAACACATACATACATACATACACCTCAACAACATTACACGTGTACATACATAAACACATACATACATACATACATACATACACCTCAACAACATTACACGTGTACATACATAAACACATTACACGTGTACATACATAAACACATACATACACCACACCAACATTACACGTGTACATACCTAAACACATACATACACCTCAACAACATTACACGTGTACATACATAAACACATACATATACCGCACGAACATTACACGTGTACATACCTAAACACATACATACATACATACACCGCACCAACATTACATGTGTACATACATAAACACATACATACACCCATATACCGCACGAACATTACACGTGTACATACATAAACACATACATACATACACCGCACCAACATTACACGTGTACATACATAAACACATACATACACCCATATACCGCACGAACATTACACGTGTACATACATAAACACATACATACATACATACATACACCTCAACAACATTACACATGTACATACATAAACACATACATACATACATACACCTCAACAACATTACACGTGTACATACATAAACACATACATACATACATACACCTCAACAACATTACACGTGTACATACATAAACACATACATATACCGCATGAACATTACACGTGTACATACATAAACACATACATATACCGCACGAACATTACACGTGTACATACATAAACACATACATACACCCATATACCACACAAACATTACACGTGTACATACATAAACACATACATACATCCATACACCCCACCAACATTACACGTGTACATACATAAACACATACATATACCGCACGAACATTACACGTGTACATACATAAACACATACATACATACATACACCTCAACAACATTACACGTGTACATACATAAACACATACATACATACATACATACACCACACCAACATTACACGTGTACATACCTAAACACATACATACATACATACACCGCACCAACATTACACATGTACATACATAAACACATACATACATACATACACCCATATACCGCACGAACATTACACGTGTACATACATAAACACATACATACATACATACACCCATATACCGCACGAACATTACACGTGTACATACATAAACACATACATACACCCATATACCGCATGAACATTACACGTGTACATACATAAACACATACATACATACATACACCCATATACCGCACGAACATTACACGTGTACATACATAAACACATACATACATACATACACCCATATACCGCACAAACTTTACACGTGTACATACATAAACACATACATACATACATACACCCATATACCGCACGAACATTACACGTGTACATACATACAACTTTAGATTAATCGCTCTAGAGATCTCATTCCTGATGGAATCCATCACCGTTGAGGGAGAGAAGAGGCAATGTGGAATTTACGTGCCTTGCCTACGGGCACAATCCTAACGACTACAACTGGGAGCAAACGACGGCCTTTCGCACCTGAAGCAAACGTACTACCACTGCGCTATCATGACTACCACATTGTGTGAGAACATTTACCCGAGTAACCCCACATATAACACGGTGCTGCGCAACATACCACTGAATATACTGTCCTCCCTTTTCTCCTCCCTGACTATGAACAAAATCAAAGAAATGTATACTGAATAACATCTGCCAATACACTAGATAAATAGAGAGGGTAGCATAAATAGAGGAAGAATAAATGGAGGGAGAGGGAGAATCAATAGAGGGAGAGGGATAAGAAATAGAGGGAGAGGTAGATCAATAGAGGGAGAATAAATAGAGGGAGAGGTAGAATAAATAGAGGGAGAATAAATAGAGGGAGAATAAATAGAGGGAGAACCAATAGAGGGAGCGGTATAATAAATAGGGGGAAAGGGAGAATAAATAGAGGGAGAATAAATAGAGGGAAAGGGAGAATAAATAGAGGGAGAATCAATAGAGGTAGAATAAATAGAGGGAAAGGGAGAATAAATAGAGGGAGAGGAAGAATAAATAGAGGCAAAGGGAGAATCAATAGAGGGAGAGGGAGAATAAATAGAGGGAAAATAAATAGAGGGAGAGGTAGAATAAATAGAGGGAGAGGATGAATAAATATAGGGAGAAGGAGAATCAAGAGGGAGATGGAGCATAAATAGAGGGAGAGCTGGGGAGGGAGAAATAGTATACATAGAGGGAAATATAAAAGAGATAGAGGGAGATATAGAATAGAGGGGGATATATTAAATAGAGGGAGATATAGAATGAATAGAGGGAGAGGTAGAACAGTAGAGGGAGAGCTAGTTCAACTAAGCAAGAACAATATCAGTCACACCAAGTACTACTGTACCAGCAAATGATTGTATCAAAAATAAATACAAATGTCTTTGCATGCTGGGTAAATTAAAGGCTATAAATAGTTCAAATAATTGTGCTATAAATAGTTGAATAATGTGTTTTTCTTATTTATAAACTGAAAATTCTGAAAATACGTCATGGAATTTCATTAAACTTGTATGACATATTTCATTGCTATTTTCACCGCTAGCGTGCAAAGTTAAAACTGGCTAGCGTGCAAAGTTAAAACTGGCTAGCGTGCAAAGTTAAAACTGGCTAGCGTGCCAAGTTAAAACTGTTATTTCCACTGTTGTATACTGGACACCTTGATTTTACACACATAATTAAATTTGGATATTTATCATCGGTAAATCAGGGACGACACCTCCAGAAGTATATCAGTCCTTTTATCTTTTGGAGGATAGTGGAGGATACAGAAAATGCTCCCATTCCAGAGACATCCCTGGTTCTTTTACATAGGTCTGACACACAAGGCCTTCATTTATAGTTCCATCTGAAAGACTGTTAATACTATTAACCCGTCGTAACCTGCTGAATAAACTGGACGAAATGTACAAACAACATAGATCCAGATGAGCAGTAGATCCAGGCATAATGCAGCATCTGATCAGGATCTATGTTGTTTGCTATTAAGACAAACATTTTAGCTCCACTATCCGAATAGCTAACAGCATAGAGCCTGATCAGATGGCACATTGTGTGCCTTCTGATCTGGCTCTATGCTGTTTGCAAAAGCGACTTTAGTCGTGATTGGCAGGTTAAGGATTAAAGTCAAACGGAATCGAACCTGCGATCCCTGTTACACACTAATCGGGGTCAGTTGTTCCTATTTATAAGCTAGATGGTATACAATTGTTATTCATGTGACCGAGTGATAGCTAATTGATAATGTGACAAGCTATAAATGGTGATTTAATACTCCGACTTTAAGCCAAGAATAGAAACATACACTTCATGGACTCACTGCTAGGCCGACGGGCTGAATAAACAAAATCCACCACGTTAGATGCACACACTTGAATAGCAATGATCATAAACTAGTGTCTTAAAATAACATATCCTGCTAACCTGCTATCCCACAATCCCTAGAAGTACATAATATCCGGTATTATAGAAAACTATACCGGTACATGTACTATGTCTATTTGGGTACTACTGTTTTTGCTTTGCTTGTTTCTTTGGCGATTAATAGTCACACCTACAGGGTTAGGTCATCTGGCGACTTTCCAGCTATTATTGGTGGAGGAAGACCACCCACCACGGATGCCCCTCCGACTTTCCAACTATTATTGGTGGAGGAAGACCACCCACCCCGGATGCCCCTCCGACTCTCCAGCTATTATTGGTGGAGGAAGACCACCCACCCCGGATGCCCCTCCGACTCTCCAGCTATTATTGGTGGAGGAAGACCACCCACCCCGGATGTCCCTCCGACTCTCCAGCTATTATTGGTGGAGGAAGACCACCCACCCCGGATGCCCCTCCGAGTAGTATTTCAGGCATGGATATGCACCGGGGTAGAACCACCGACCTTCTGCAATCCAGCCAGATCGCTTCCTCACTTTCAATGAATTTGACACCCGAGTGGGATTTAAACCTACAGCAGTGAGGTGGTAAGTGATGTGAAATCACTACTACAATGTAAGATAAGGCACCTTTCACACTATACTACAGCTCATAATTCCATAGCAACAGTAAACAATATATAAATTCCCATGCATTTGTCATTACACAAACTATCGTTCTGGTTGCTATAGTAACATACTTCGGTCTCGCAGTGAACGTAGTTGATCCTCTTGCTGTTGCAACATGGCATCCTGTTGCGTCTCCAGGGTATTGTTTGATAATGGGGCGTCTGGGAACCTTGAACGGAATGCTCGTCTCGATTCTGTATTAGCTACATGGACCGAGTAGAAATTAAAATACATGCAAAACCATGAAAATAATAAACGCTTCAAAGCAATATCTAGATAAAAGAACTACTGAAAATCATGCAAAAATCATGCATCACACAGGGTTCATTCTAGGTCAGAATTCTTGGCAGAAGTGAGAAAGCGCGCGATCGCGTCCTTAAATGGTGATATGTATGACCATTAAATACAACATTTGAATAGAACGAGTGGTTTATAATAGGCCAAGTGTATCTTACTGGACAAAATTTTGTAGGAAAATTGTAAAAAAAATAATATATATATATTTTAGGGAGAAGTTAACTACACAAGTAGGGGAAGTCAAGGTCCCTAGGGCAACTATTACGCCCACATCGCACTCTAGAATGATCCCTGACCACAGAAACGAAAGAATACCTGATGACAAGCAGTTGTGAGTTTAGTCTAAATTGAACTTAATACATTCAGGTATGCACACTGTCCAGTTAATGGTATGCTTTAGACAATAAAATTGTAAAAACAGATAAATGGTGTAAAATTAATCAACATAATTAAGAAGTAAAGTGTTACTATATATAGAACCTTGCGTTACCTTTGAACTTTAGTTCATTGAACTTTTGTATGTTGGCGGCATTGACTGATTCCGCCGGTGGCGCTCTAGGAGGAGGTAAGGAAGCATTCTTGTTCATCGCATTTTCAAATATCAACTTGTTTCTGCAATATTGTGCAAACAAAATACAATGTAGTCCTACAGAATAAAGCATGGTTGAATGTTTTACAGAATATAAAGCATGGTTAAATGTTTTACAGAATATAAAGCATGGTTGAATGTTTTACAGAATATAAAGCATGGCTGAATGTTTTACAGAATATAAAGCATGGTTGAATGTTTTACAGAATATAAAGCATGGTTGAATGTTTTACAGAATAAAGCATGGTTGAAGGTTTTACAGAATAAAGCATGGTTGAATGTTTTACAGAATAAAGCATGGTTGAATGTTTTACAGACAAAAGCATGGCTGAATGTTTTACAGAAAAAAGCATGGTTGAAGGTTTTACAGAATAAAGCATGGTTGAAGGTTTTACAGAATAAAGCATGGTTGAAGGTTTTACAGAATAAAGCATGGTTGAAGGTTTTACAGAATAAAGCATGGTTGAAGGTTTTACAGAATAAAGCATGGCTGAAGGTTTTACAGAATAAAGCATGGTTGATGGTTTTACAGAATATAAAGCATGGCTGAAGGTTTTACAGAAAAAAGCATGGTTGAAGGTTTTACAGAATAAAGCATGGTTGAAGGTTTTACAGAATAAAGCATGGTTGAAGGTTTTACAGAATAAAGCATGGTTGAAGGTTTTGCAGAATAAAGCATGGTTGATGGTTTTACAGAATATAAAGCATGGCTGAAGGTTTTACAGAAAAAAGCATGGTTGAAGGTTTTACAGAATAAAGCATGGTTGAAGGTTTTACAGAATAAAGCATGGTTGAAGGTTTTACAGAATAAAGCATGGTTGAAGGTTTTACAGAATAAAGCATGGTTGAAGGTTTTACAGAATAAAGCATGGTTGAAGGTTTTACAGAATAAAGGATGGTTGATGGTTTTACAGAATATAAAGCATGGCTGAAGGTTTTACAGAAAAAAGCATGGTTGAAGGTTTTACAGAATAAAGCATGGTTGATGGTTTTACAGAATATAAAGCATGGCTGAAGGTTTTACAGAAAAAAGCATGGTTGAAGGTTTTACAGAATAAAGCATGGTTGAAGGTTTTACAGAATAAAGCATGGTTGAAGGTTTTACAGAATAAAGCATGGTTGAAGGTTTTACAGAATAAAGCATGGTTGAAGGTTTTACAGAATAAAGCATGGTTGAAGGTTTTACAGAATAAAGCATGGTTGAAGCAGGGGGTAGGGAGAAGTATCTCCGTAGAGAATAAATAGAGGACACTTGACCGAGTCAGTTAACTGCTCTCTCTCGTATATCTTAAACTTCCCTCTCGTATACCTTAAACTTCTCCCTTGTATATCTAAAACTTCCCTCTCGTATACCTTAAACTTCCCTCTCGTATACCTTAACTCGTATATCTTAAACTTCTCTCTAGTATACCTTAAACTTCCCTCTCGTATACCTTAAACTTCTCCCTTGTATATCTTAAACTTCCCTCTCGTATACCTTAAACTTCTCCCTTGTATATCTAAAACTTCTCTCTCCCTTGTATATCTAAAACTTCTCTCTCTCTTGTATATCTAAAACTTCTCACTATTTTGAAGGTCTAGCTTCGGCTCTGATATAGGTAGAAACTTGTCACGTTAGAATAATTGTATTTACCGACTATACCGAGTCACAGCATTAGATCCTTTAATAAGAATAACATTTTTACTTTTAATAATTGATAACATGCAGATATAATAAAGTTATCTTTTTAAACATTGTCCAGGTATTCAAAAACCCCTTTTCATGAATGTTTATATACCTTAACAATTTATCCATCAAGCATGGGAGCGTCACATTTAAGACGGACACCTTTTATGGCATCCATGCATCAGATGCAAGAATTTTGAAATAGGAAATATTTGTAACTGTCAGCACAAAGTCATATTGAATAGATAAGAATTATAATTATATGTTCATTAAGTACTATGTATAGTGTTAACATGTGACAATTATGTTGTGTATGCTATAAAAGGAAAATAATAAAATAATTTTTTATATATATATATATATATATATATATATATATATATATATATAAAAACAACATCTTCAGATATTGTAATGTAGGACTATTGAAAACCAGAATGCATGCAGACACATGTGTTTGTTTGTTTGTTTTTGGGGTTTAAAGTTTCACAAACAGCTACGGTTATATGGCGACTCTCCAGTTATTATTGGTGGAGGAAGACCCCGGGTGCCCCTCCGTACAGTATTGCAGGCACTGACGGGCACACAGGTAGAACCACCAACCTACCGCGACCCAGCTGGATAGCTTCCTCACAGGAAATAATTCAATATCCCAAGTGTGATTCGAACCTACAGTGGTGAGGGGCAAGTGATTTTAAGTCAATGACCGTAACCACCCAGCCATGGAGGCCCCAACATGCAAACATACCGACATGCTAACATACCAACATGTAAACATACCGACATGCAAACATACCGACATGCTAACATACCGACATGCTAACATACCAACATGCTAACATACCGACATGCAAACATACCAACATGCTAACATACCGACATGCTAACATACCGACATGCTAACATACCGACATGCTAACATACCGACATGCTAACATACCAACATGCTAACATACCAACATGATAACATACCGACATGCAAACATACCGACATGCTAACATACTGACATGCTAACATACCAACATGCAAACATACCAACATGCTAACATACCGACATGCTAACATACCGACATACCAACATAACGACATACCAACATGCTAACATACCGACATGCTAACATACCGACATGCTAACATACCGACATGCTAACATACCAACATGCTAACATACCGACATGCAAACATACCAACATGCTAACATACCGACATGCTAACATACCGACATGCTAACATACCGACATGCTAACATACCGACATGCTAACATACCAACATGCTAAATACAACATACCAACATGATAACATACCGACATGCAAACATACCGACATGCTAACATACTGACATGCTAACATACCAACATGCAAACATACCAACATGCTAACATACCGACATGCTAACATACCGACATACCAACATAACGACATACCAACATGCTAACATACCGACATGCTAACATACCGACATGCTAACATACCGACATGCTAACATACCAACATGCTAACATACCAACATGCAAACATACCGACATGCTAACATACCGACATGCTAACATACCGACATGCTAACATACCGACATGCTAACATACCAACATGCAAACATACCGACATGCTAACATGCAAACATACCGACTTGCTAACATACCGACATGCTTAACATACCGACATGCAAACATACCGACATGCTAACAGATACAATCAAATACTACCATGCGTGTGATAAGTGTAATAAATGTGTACTATATTAACCCATTCAATACCAAGTAACTGACATGGACTGGTCCATGATATTTTTGACCAATAAATTAATAACAAAAATACATTTGGATCAGTTCATTTATCAAAATGGGTAATTTTTTTTCTAAAAATAGTTATATTACTTGAAAAAAGTGCAGATCCTGATGAGACGGCTCGTCACGAGCCGGCTCATCCGGATCTACACTTTTTTGTAAGCCAATTTAGAGGTCTGTGGTGTTGAAAGGGTTAACATGCCAAAATATTTACATTAACTATCTACATGTATCAGTATCTATATTCATATTAATCAGAAATCCAACGAGGGGCCACAATAGATGGATGTTGCTCACTGACATTATACAAACATTGATGAATAAAAAGTTTCAATTAAGGCATGTTTAACGATCAACATCTATTTTCCTAATAGAACTGAACAACATAAACAACATAAACAACATAATCAAAGCAAATATAAACTTGCAACAAACTTAAAACTGTTTTATACATGTGTGTGTTTGTGTAAGCTTTGTTTATGTACGATTGTTCTATGTAAGATTTGTTTATGTGTATGTGTGTTTGTGTAAGTTTTGTTTATGTGTATGTGCAAGATTTATTTATGTACGATTGTTCTATGTAAGTTTTGTTTATATGTATGTGTGTTTGTGTAAGCTTTGTTTATGTACGATTGTTCTATGTAAGTTTTGTTTATATGTATGTGTGTTTGTGTAAGCTTTGTTTATGTACGATTGTTCTATGTAAGTTTTGTTTATATGTATGTGTGTTTGTGTAAGCTTTGTTTATATGTATGTGTGTTTGTGTAAGCTTTGTTTATATGTATGTGTGTTTGTGTAAGTTTTGTTTATATGTATGTGTGTTTGTGTAAGCTTTGTTTATGTGTATGTGTGTTTGTGTAAGCTTTGTTTATGTACGATTGTTCTATGTAAGATTTGTTTATATGTATGTGTGTTTGTGTAAGCTTTGTTTATATGTATGTGTGTTTATGTAAGCTTTGTTTATATGTAGGTGTTTGTGTAAGCCTTGTTTATATGTAGGTATGTGTGTTTGTGTAAGTTTTGTTTATATGTATGTGTGTTTGTGTATGTTTTGTTTATATGTATGTGTGTTTGTGTAAGTTTTGTTTATGTGTATGTGTGTTTGTGTAAGTTTTGTTTATGTGTATGGGTGTTTGTGTAAGCTTTGTTTATGTACGATTGTTCTATGTAAGATTTGTTTATATGTATGTGTGTTTGTGTAAGCTTTGTTTATGTACGATTGTTCTATGTAAGATTTGTTTATATGTATGTGTGTTTGTGTAAGCTTTGTTTATGTACGATTGTTCTATGTAAGATTTGTTTATATGTATGTGTGTTTGTGTAAGCTTTGTTTATGTACGATTGTTCTATGTAAGATTTGTTTATATGTATGTGTGTTTGTGTAAGCTTTGTTATATGTATGTGTGTTTGTGTAAGCTTTGTTTATATGTATGTGTGTTTATGTAAGCTTTGTTTATATGTATGTGTGTTTATGTAAGCTTTGTTTATATGTATGTGTGTTTATGTAAGCTTTGTTTATATGTATGTGTGTTTGTGTAAGCTTTGTTTATATGTATGTGTGTTTGTGTAAGCTTTGTTTATGTACAATTGTTCTATGTAAGATTTGTTTATATGTATGTGTGTTTGTGTAAGCTTTGTTTATGTACGATTGTTCTATGTAAGATTTGTTTATATGTATGTGTGTTTGTGTAAGTTTTGTTTATGTACGATTGTTCTATGTAAGATTTGTTTATATGTATGTGTGTTTGTGTAAGCTTTGTTTATGTACGATTGTTCTATGTAAGATTTGTTTATATGTATGTGTGTTTGTGTAAGCTTTGTTTATGTACGATTGTTCTATGTAAGATTTGTTTATGTGTATGTGTGTTTTGTGTCAGCTTTGTTTATGTACGATTGTTCTATGTAAGATTTGTTTATGTGTATGTGTGTCTATGTAAGTTTTGTTTATGTACAATTGTTCTATGTAAGTTTTGTTTATATGTATGTGTGTTTTGTGTAAGCTTTGTTTATATGTAGGTAAGTGTGTTTGTGTAAGCTTTGTTTATGTACGATTGTTCTGTGTAAGTTATGTTTATATATATGTGTGTTTGTGTAAGCTTTGGTATTATGTATATGTGTTTTGTGTAAATTTTGTATATATGTGTGTGCTTGTTTGTGTCTGTTTCTGACGATAGAAGAACCTCATTAGTAATGTGATATCTGCACCAAATATGTCAGCAGCCAGTCCTATATAGACTACTGACATCTGGGTACACAAACAAAACTTGTGATATATACAAAACACAGTCACAAAACCTCACATAGCTTTTACCAACACTAAGTAACATTCCCTTTACATTCGCAAATGTAATTACAAGAACCAATTAGCATGCAAGATAAATTCTGCACAAAATCTCAATGGCTAACAGAACAAATAGTAAAAAACAAATTAAACCTGGATATTACACGACATTATGTGTAAGAATTACTACATTTACCTGTCAATTAGTTCTGATGTCAGCCTAAGAGTTCAAACAAAAACCAAAATACTTTGTAGAGAATGCAACATTGAACTAAAATGTCAAAAACTTGATCAAGCCATATTAAGCAGTCCCTCACAAGACAACCCAAATGTTTACAATGAGCCTTCCATCTGTGTTAAGCAGTCCCTCACAAGACAACCCAAATGTTTACAATGAGCCTTCCATCTGTGTTAAGCAGTCCCTCACAAGACAACCCAAATGTTTACAATGAGCCTTCCATCTGTGTTAAGCAGTCCCTCGCAAGACAACCCAAATGTTTACAATGAGCCCCTAATATACCTTTTTTTTTTAATGATCCTTACCAAGGAAAGATGGTGAATTTAAAATAAAAGTTTAATACCACTCACAAAAGTAAGTATGCTGAGAGTTAGTCAATAAATTACCTTCTCTCGAGAATGTCAGTCGAAACCCATAAACTAGAGATATTCATACATATTTAGATAACATGATACAGATCAAGTCTCAATATGAATAATTGATAGCGTGTTCGCCTCGGGTGCGAAAGGCCCGGAGTTTGAGACCCCTTGGAGCCGTTATGATTGTGCCCTTAGGCAAGGCACTTAAATTCCAAGTTGCCTCTTCTCCCTCGTGGCGATGGATTCCATCAAGAATGAGGTCTCGAGAGTGATTAACATAAGTTGTAAGAACTTGTTTCGCAATCGAGCTAAAATCAATTTGCATAAACCAATCAGAATTATATAGCTATAAGTCTGGATTCGAAATTACACAGCTATGGTGACTTCACAAAACTGTGAACACCCTAAACCACTGCGCTCCCACAACAACCCCAAACAAGAGTAAATAACTCAGCTATAAATAACTCAGCTATAAGGATCTTCAATGCAGCACACCAAAAGACAAGTTTAGCATGATAAAAACTCTGACTATAAGTATGGGGAGACATTTTATGGCCGCTACACTGCACAACGAGTGCTGTTGCAAATCTAATTAGATAGGTATATGCCAGGTTTCGAGCAATTACAAATCTGACAAATGTTCAGGTTTGTTCAGAGAATACAATTGATCACACATTTTATCTTGTGAGAGAAAAAAACAATGGAACTCAAAATATTAATGGAAGTGGTAGAAATATATATACGAAGCTAGAATCTTGACATTGCAAGTAGCTCTCTTGCCCACAATCCATTATATTATGATAATCTGTGTAAACTTTATTTATTTTACAACGATTGCGAAACAAGCTGTAACAACTGATATTAATTGATCTTGTTGGCGCGGGCGAAATCATATATGTGGTCATTCGTGTGGGAGGAAACCGGAGTACCCGGAGGAAACCCACCTGTCCGATCTGGCGACCACCATACCATCTCGCACACTTACCGGTCCGAGGATCGAACACGGGTTGCATTGGTGAGAAGCGAGCTTTGATAATCTTTATTAAAGTTGAATATGTAGTTTTCGCATGTATTCAGGTTTCAGTGTCTATTCTATTTTGCATTACTCTTTCAGATTCCAGTGTCAGGCTTTCCCAACAAGCCGAGCGAAATACAAACAAACTTTGCCGAGGAGAAGAATTATATAAGACTCTGTCTTTCATTCTAATCCTATTTCTGTATTTTGATATACGTGTAATACATGCAGTGTTCAAACTGTTCAAACTGTATAATATATTTAGAAATAAAATATGCTTAAACACAAACTAACAAGCTGTTCACCACGAGATTCGTGATCAGATCACCAGACAAGCCCAATCTAGGAAGAAGTTGTGATAGCGCAGTGGTAGGGTGTTCGCTTCAGGTGCGAAAGGCTCAGAGTTCGAGCTTGTTTGGCAATCATTGTAAGATAAATAATATATATGCTTATACCTGCACACAAACACTACATGTATTAAATGGTTTTTTCTTCAGTGGTACAACGTGTACAACAAGATTTGTGCATAAGTTCCCTAGTTTAGAACTGTGACAACAAGATAGGAAACGTGCTTTTCAGACAAAATAGCTCACCGCTGAGACTTCTGAGGTGCAGGAAATGATAGACCAATCTCTGTTTTAATAATATATGTACAATTTCATTAGAATAAGGAATAAAACTAACGGTGGCGCTCTCTGTATAGTCCTGGGATCAAACACTTCCGGTTCATTCTGAAATAAAATGGCAGCGGCTCATACAAGGATAAGTTGGTAAGATTAACCTGTAGCACACTTTCGGCAAAATAAGCAGGTAACAAATGTGTAATATTTTAGTAATTATTCCTAGAAAGAAGGGCTTGACATTTCATTAAAATCGTCCCGATTCTTTAAAAAAAGTAAATCAATTGAAGAAAAAGAAATATATTACACATTTGTTATTTTGTTGTTTTGCCTACAGCGTGCTGAAAGTTAAACAGTTCATGGTGTAAATAAAGCAAGTGAATACAGATGATTACGTCTATGCATTCTCTATACACGAGTGAAAAGCCATATCAATACACATTTTAATTTTGTTTGCCCATTTGATGATTGGATTTCATCGCACCAACAACTATCTGGAGGAGGACACCAGGTGTCCCTCCAGGCCGTGTTGCCCGGGTAGAATCACCGACTTTCTGCAGCCAAGCATGCATAGCTTGTATTAATACTCGGGTAAATAACAATGTCCAGTGCATGAGGTTATGCTGTATTAATACTCGGGTAAATAACAATGTCCAGTGCATGAGGTTATGCTGTGTAAATACTCGGGTAAATAACAATGTCCAGTGCATGAGGTTATGCTGTGTAAATACTCGGGTAAATAACAATGTCCAGTGCATGAGGTTATGCTGTGTAAATACTCGGGTAAATAACAATGTCCAGTGCATGAGGTTATGCTGTGTAAATACTCGGGTAAATAACAATGTCCAGTGCATGAGGTTATGCTGTGTAAATACTCGGGTAAATAACAATGTCCAGTGCATGAGGTTATGCTGTGTAAATACTCGGGTAAATAACAATGTCCAGTGCATGAGGTTATGCTGTGTAAATACTCGGGTAAATAACAATGTCCAGTGCATGAGGTTATGCTGTGTAAATACTCGGGTAAATAACAATGTCCAGTGCATGAGGTTATGCTGTGTAAATACTCGGGTAAATAACAATGCACTGTACCCATGCAGTGTAAATACTCGGGTAACTGAAATGCACTGTACCCATGCTGTGTAAATACTCGGGTAACTGACAATGCACTGTACCATGCTGTGTAAATACTCGGGTAACTGACAATGCACTGTACCTATGCTGTGTAAATACTCGGGTAACTGACAATGCACTGTACCCATGCTGTGTAAATACTCGGGTAACTGACAATGCACTGTACCTATGCTGTGTAAATACTCGGGTAACTGACAATGCACTGTACCCATGCTGTGTAAATACTCGGGTAACTGACAATGCACTGTACCCATGCAGTGTAAATACTCGGGTAACTGACAATGCACTGTACCCATGCTGTGTAAATACTCGGGTACTGACAATGCACTGTACCCATGCTGTGTAAATACTCGGGTAACTGACAACGCACTGTACCCATGCAGTGTAAATACTCAGGTAACTGATAATGCACTGTACCCATGCTGTGTAAATACTTGGGTAACTGACAATGCACTGTACCCATGCTGTGTAAATACTTGGGTAACTGACAACGCACTGTACCCATGCAGTGTAAATACTCAGGTAACTGACAACGCACTGTACCCATGCTGTGTAAATACTCGGGTAACTGACAATGCACTGTACCCATGCAGTGTAAATACTCGGGTAACTGACAATGCACTGTACCCATGCTGTGTAAATACTCGGGTAACTGACAATGCACTGTACCCATGCAATGTACATACTCGGGTAACTGACAATGCACTGTACGCATGCTGTGTAAATACTCGGGTAACTGACAATGCACTGTACCCATGCTGTGTAAATACTTGGGTAACTGACAATGCACTGTACCCATGCAGTGTAAATACTCGGGTAACTGACAATGCACTGTACCCATGCTGTGTAAATACTCGGGTAACTGACAATGCACTGTACCCATGCAGTGTAAATACTCGGGTAACTGACAATGCACAGTACCCATGCAGTGTACATACTCAGGTAACTGACAATGCACTGTACCCATGCAGTGTAAATACTCGGGTAATTGACAACTCACTGTACCCATGCAGTGTACATACCCGGGTAACTGACAATGCACTGTACCCATGCTGTGTACATACTCAGGTAACTGACAACGCACTGTACCCATGCAGTGTACATACTCGGGTAACTGACAATGCACTGTACCCATGCAGTGTACATACTCGTGTAACTGACAACGCACTGTACCCATGCAGTGTACATACTCGTGTAACTGACAACGCACTGTACCCATGCAGTCGTCTCTTCCTTCGTGAACAAAGTTTAGTGCACTTCAGAACAGGCTATAATTGGAAATGATCATCACGAAATCGCTGTAAAACATGTGATTTATTTGACACGATGTCATGTTTTAGTCATGCAAACAATCGAGGCTGGTATCACATATTTCAATATAATCAATCATTTTAACTGTAAGTTTTGTAGAACCAGTCAGATAGATTGGAATGGTAATGAAATAGGCAATGTGTGAAGCTGAAACAAGTCAATTTTATTGGAGATTTGGCAGCAAAGCTTATTAATCAGACTGTTTTCAGAATTTGGTCTGGTGGAATACTTTCTGAGAAATGTCGTTTTGCGGAATTCGTAATGAGTTAATTGGAATGCGGAATTTAGAGCAAATATCATTAATTCTGCAAAATCTGTAATGGTGGGTTGCTCTGCGTGATACTGTGTACAATACTCAGGTAACAAACATTGTACAGTATGGCTATTTTATGTATTTATGTTCCTTTAATGTCAAACCCCTCGTGGGGTTCTAGACATGTTTTCCTGGACATGCTTAGCCGACCTAAGCGATTAACCTGTACTAACTACCAAGCAATGTGTGTGAGGTGCCTTGCCAAGCCTATTATGTACATCAGTTGCATATATACCTCAAATTGAGCCTGTGCAAACATGATTCACCTTACCGCATATAAGTATAGATATTTTTACCAAATATATGTTTCACTTGACTGGACAAACTTAAGGGCTAATTATTTGTTGGGAGCATCATTAAATTGTTTAGCCATTTCTTTCTTTAGAAGGCCGTAAGTAATATCAGGATGAAATCACCGACACGAGACCACACTGTTAAGTCTCATCAATCCATTATTAGTACGTCATTAGAAGGGAGATATCCCACGAGTCCTGCATGTTAACCATTGGACAACTGATCCACGTGTGTGTGTGTTTTACATTTATTTTATCGTCGCTACCAGTTGCCCATATGAGCGACGCCTCCTGAAGAGATTAGTCATTTTAGATTTTTGGAGGATAGTGCAAATGATACAGACAGATACGCATTACAGAGTCTCCTCTGGTTCTTTTACATGCACGGTGTAAAGCACCGACACGAGACCTCGGTTTAACGTCCCGTCTGAAAGACTGTTAATTTTATTAGGGTCAGACGGGGGATCGAACCTGCGATCCCTGGATTACCAGTCCAGCGTGTTACCACTGGACTACAGATCCGTCTGTAAAAACTGATCCACTACTCATTCATGGAGGATACATAGTGTCCATTTAACTCTTTGCATACTGGGTAAAATACAGGCTATAAATAGTTCAAATAAAAAAAATTAATGTAGCAGACGACAATTCATGAATGTGTTTTTCATATTTGTATCCTTAAACTCTGGAATTATGTCATGATATTCCATTAGAATTGTCATTATGCATGGAATTCCATTAGAATTGTGTCATTATGCATGGAATTTCATTAGTTATAATTGTCATTATGCATGGAATTCCATTAGAATTGTGTCATTATGCATGGAATTTCATTAGTTATAATTGTCATTCTGCATGGCATTTCATTAGAATTGTGTCATTATGCATGGAATTTCATTAGAATTGTGTCATTATGCATGGAATTCCATTAGATTTGTGTCATTATGCATGGAATTTCATTAGTTATAATTGTCATTATGCATGGAATTCCATTAGAATTGTGTCATTATGCATGGAATTCCATTAGAATTGTGTCATTATGCATGGAATTCCATTGAATGTGTCATTATGCATGGAATTCCATTAGATAATTGTCATTATGCATGGCATTTCATTAGATTTGTGTCATTATGCATGGAATTCATTAGATTTGTGTCATTATGCATGGAATTTCATTAGATTTGTCATTATGCATGGAATTCCATTAGAATTGTGTCATTATGCATGGAATTTCATTATAATTGTCATTATGCATGGAATTCCATTAGATTTGTATCATTATGCATGGAATTTCATTAGAATTGTGTCATTATGCATGGAATTCCATTAGAATTGTGTCATTATGCATGGAATTCCATTAGTTATAATTGTCATTATGCATGGAATTCCATTAGAATTGTCATTATGCATGGAATTTCATTAGTTATAATTGTCATTATGCATGGCATTTCATTAGATTGTGTCATTATGCATGGCATTTCATTAGAATTGTGTCATTATGCATGGAATTCCATTAGATTTGTGTCATTATGCATGGAATTTCATTAGTATAATTGTCATTATGCATGGAATTCCATTAGAATTGTCATTATGCATGGCATTTCATTAGAATTGTGTCATTATGCATGGAATTCCATTAGAATTGTGTCATTATGCATGGAATTCCATTAGATTTGTGTCATTATGCATGGAATTCCATTAGAATTGTCATTATGCATGGCATTTCATTAGAATTGTGTCATTATGCATGGAATTCCATTAGAGTGTTCATTATGCATGGAATTCCATTAGAATTGTGTTATTATGCATGGAATTCCATTAGAATTGTGTCATTATGCATGGAATTCCATTAGAATTGTGTCATTATGCATGGAATTCCATTAGAATTGTGTCATTATGCATGGAATTCCATTAGAATGTGTCATTATGCATGGAATTCCATTAGAATTGTCATTATGTCATGATATTCCATTATAGTTGTGTCATTATGCATGGAATTTCATTAGAATTGTCATTATGCATGGAATTTCATTAGAATTGTCATTATGCATGGAATTCCATTAGATTTGTGTCATTATGCATGGAATTTCATTAGTTATAATTGGCATTATGCATGGCATTTCATTAGATGTGTGTCATTATGCATGGAATTTCATTAGTTATAATTGTCATTATGCATGGAATTTCATTAGTTATAATTGTCATTATGCATGGAATTTCATTAGTTATAATTGTCATTATGCATGGCATTTCATTAGAATTGTATCATTATGCATGGCATTTCATTAGAATTGTGTCATTATGCATGGAATTTCATTAGAATTGTGTCATTATGCATGGAATTTCATTAGAATTGTATCATTATGCATGGAATTTCATTAGAATTGTCATTATGCATGGAATTTCATTAGAATTGAATCATTATATTTTCTAATGAAATTCCAAGACATATCTGACTGTTATTTATAGATCCAGTTTGCAGAGTTAAACCCAGTGCATGTTCATTATTCCAAGAGACATTTTAATACCTTGTTCTGTTCCAGTGCATTTTCCACCCTCTGCCTTTCATTCTGTAGCTGTTGTCTCATAGATGCCAACTGTGTAAGTACATCTGAACCTAATAGTAACATTACAGGCATTAAATAGATGCCAACTGTGTAAGTACATCTGAACCTAATAGTAACATTGCAGGCATTAAATAGATGCCAACTGTGTAAGTACATCTGAACCTAATAGTAACATTGCAGGCATTAAATAGATGCCAACTGTGTAAGTACATCTGAACCTAATAGTAACATTGCAGGCATTAAATAGATGCCAACTGTGTAAGTACATCTGAACCTAATAGTAACATTGCAGGCATTAAATAGATGCCAACTGTGTAAGTACATCTGAACCTAATAGTAACATTACAGGCATTAAATAGATGCCAACTGTGTAAGTACATCTCAACATAATAGTAACATTGCAGGCATTAAATAGATACCACTGTGTAAGTACATCTGAACCTAATAGTAACATTGCAGGCATTAAATAGATGCCAACTGTATAAGTACATCTCAACCTAATAGTAACATTGCAGGCATTAAATAGATGCCAACTGTGTAAGTACATCTGAACCTAATAGTAACATTGCAGGCATTAAATAGATGCCAACTGTGTAAGTACATCTGAACCTAATAGTAACATTGCAGGCATTAAATAGATGCCAACTGTGTAAGTACATCTGAACCTAATAGTAACATTGCAGGCATTAAATAGATGCCAACTGTGTAAGTACATCTGAACCTAATAGTAACATTGCAGGCATTAAATAGATGCCAACTGTGTAAGTACATCTGAACCTAATAGTAATATTGCAGGCATTAAATAGATGCCAACTGTGTAAGTACATCTGAACCTAATAGTAACATTACAGGCATTAAATAGATGCCAACTGTGTAAGTACATCTGAACCTAATAGTAACATTACAGGCATTAAATAGATGCCAACTGTGTAAGTACATCTGAACCTAATAGTAACATTACAGGCATTAAATAGATGCCAACTGTGTAAGTACATCTGAACCTAATAGTAACATTACAGGCATTAAATAGATGCCAACTGTGTAAGTACATCTGAACCTAATAGTAACATTACAGGCATTAAATAGATGCCAACTGTGTAAGTACATCTGAACCTAATAGTAACATTACAGGCATTAAATAGATGCCAACTGTGTAAGTACATCTGAACCTAATAGTAACATTACAGGCATTAAATAGATGCCAACTGTGTAAGTACATCTGAACCTAATAGTAACATTACAGGCATTAAATAGATGCCAACTGTGTAAGTACATCTGAACCTAATAGTAACATTACAGGCATTAAATAGATGCCAACTGTGTAAGTACATCTGAACCTAATAGTAACATTACAGGCATTAAATAGATGCCAACTGTGTAAGTACATCTGAACCTAATAGTAACATTACAGGCATTAAATAGATGCCAACTGTGTAAGTACATCTGAACCTAATAGTAACATTACAGGCATTAAATAGATGCCAACTGTGTAAGTACATCTGAACCTAATAGTAACATTACAGGCATTAAATAGATGCCAACTGTGTAAGTACATCTGAACCTAATAGTAACATTACAGGCATTAAATAGATGCCAACTGTGTAAGTACATCTGAACCTAATAGTAACATTACAGGCATTAAATAGATGCCAACTGTGTAAGTACATCTGAACCTAATAGTAACATTACAGGCATTAAATAGATGCCAACTGTGTAAGTACATCTGAACCTAATAGTAACATTACAGGCATTAAATAGATGCCAACTGTGTAAGTACATCTGAACCTAATAGTAACATTACAGGCATTAAATAGATGCCAACTGTGTAAGTACATCTGAACCTAATAGTAACATTACAGGCATTAAATAGATGCCAACTGTGTAAGTACATCTGAACCTAATAGTAACATTACAGGCATTAAATAGATGCCAACTGTGTAAGTACATCTGAACCTAATAGTAACATTACAGGCATTAAATAGATGCCAACTGTATAAGTACATCTGAACCTAATATATAACATTACAGGCATTAAATAGATGCCAACTGTATAAGTACATCTGAACCTAATAGTAACATTACAGGCATTAAATAGATGCCAACTGTATAAGTACATCTGAACCTAATATATAACATTACAGGCATTAAATAGATGCCAACTGTATAAGTACATCTGAACCTAATAGTAACATTACAGGCATTAAATAAGATAGTTCCCCAGAAAGAGGCCACAAAATGTGAATTGAAAACAAATTCACATAATTCACACCCAAAGAGTACAATTTACATTTTGAAAAAGATTCAGTTCCTTTTGGCTATTCCATATCTAGATTCAAGATCTAGGTCACTTAAAGAGACTTACATTTACCTATTTTTAAAACACATACAGAGGCATGTATCCCGGCCATCGCCAAGCACGTTTGGCGTGTTGTGTGTTTTCTTACTTTTATACTGTTTGATTTTTTTCTGGGGACAACCCTGTGTGTCCCTTGTTATACACTACTATGTGTTGTCGGAAAGTAGGGACTCTAATTGTAAGTACTAACACGCTATGTCTTTTGTCTTTTCTTTATTTACCTAATGTTTACAAGTAACGGACGATCGTAGTACTGCAAGTGACGTAACGTCACACACACGTTGGCGGAATGCTCGTAATACGCTCCAATTCATGACATATGTTAGTTACCCTTTACGGGATAAAATAACACATTGTAGCACAAATACCCATAAAATAAAGTATACATACTGCCTGGTCTGCCCGATGATAGCCCTGGTTGTTGGGACTGCTGCAGTATAAAATAATGTACATAGTTACATATACATCTACAGTACAAACACTAAACATAGCAACAAGTGGCAAGTGCATCATATACATAGAGGACAGGTAGGTCCGCCTGGAGTCAATGAATCAGTACAAATATCAAACAAATGTTTATGAGAATCAAACTACATTTATGTATTAATAGATGCAAGAGAATATTGAGTGAATGATGGATTTGAAAACATTTATTAAACATTGTAGAAATCTATACCGGCCAGGGGCGTAGCTAGAGATTTTTAATATGTAGGCCCGACTAATAAATTTAGCACCAAGGATGCGATTTTACTTGATGGTCTGAATCCTAGAACGTCAATGGTGTACTCAAGACACATTTAAATTTACGTATTGGGTGTTCAAAATTCGATATTTTCAGAGATATCAACTTGACTTGTTACGTTGTGCAAATGTTGATGTTGACAACCCAACTCTTCTTCATACTCCACCCCAAGCCCCCACCACCCCCAGTTGTTTGTGCCTTTTGTGGTTTTAGAATTTTTATTTTCTGGGAAAATCTGCAGGCCCGGGCCTATCGGCATTGTATATAGCGATTACACATACATCTATATGACTACTAGCTAATGGCTAACAGACTGCGCATTGTTAGCTTAAGCAAGGTACACTTGTAATATTGTTATAGTTGTTGAGTTGAGTTTTAATTTGTACTAACACACTTCAGGTACTAAAATTTAAAGCTGGCCTTCACTAGCAAATACTGCATAAATGTGGCGACTACCAGCTAATGACTATTGAATGAGCACTGTCAGCTTAAACAAGGTAACTATTGTAGTTGTTGTACTTTTGCACTAATGCAATTCAGGTCCTAAAATGACTGAAATTTAAAGCTGGCCATCACTCTCAAATACCCCCACACTGCCATTAATCTAAATCACAGTACCTAAAGATTGAAAACGATCTTCTTCTAGTAATATAGTCTCTGTACTGATTCAAAGTCTGCATTTCTAACATGATTGTCCTATACTATATACAAACAGAGCTATTATTCTTGTCAGACAGAACTGATAACAATATAATATTTGATCAAATCAAATCCATCTTCGGCATGTATAGCCAAGACATTCAACCAGTTTGCATGACACATAGGTCTACCAAACAAACTGCAGATTGCTGGACTTGATTCCCAATTGCAGGATTAATCTGTGTAATGGCATGGTGGCAGAGTATATTTACACTCCCAAAAGTCATCGATTTGATTCCTGACTGGAGCATATCAAAAACCTGTCTAGTCTGCACATAACATTTTCTAGCAGTTTACGTCCTAAAGATTTTTGGATAACACAATAAACTGACATCCCATGTACAGTGCTTTCCACAAACTGAGGTTTACGCTAACACTTCTAATATGCCGGTATTTACTTATCAGAATGCAGGCCAGCTTTAATGATAACCTTCACTGCAATTACCTTCTACAAATACTAGAACAGTACCATTATTATCAAAGTTGGTCTCAGGGCGAATTACGCGACAGTTTGTCTCAGTGCGAGTTACGCGACAGTTTGTCTCAGTGAGAGTTACATGACAGTTAGTCTCAGTGCGAGTTACGCGACAGTTTGTCTCAGTGTGAGTTATGCGACAGTTTGTCTCAGTGTGAGTTACACGACAGTTTGTCTCAGTGTGAGTTACACGACAGTTTGTCTCAGTGTGATTTATGCGACAGATTGTCTTAGTGTGAGTTACACGACAGATTGTCTCAGTGTGAGTTACACGACAGATTGTCTCAGTGTGAGTTACACGACAGTTTGTCTCAGTGCGAGTTACATGACAGATTGTCTCAGTGCGAGTTACACGACAGTTTGTCTCAGTGTGAGTTACACGACAGATTGTCTCAGTGCGAGTTACACGACAGTTTTCTCAGTGTGAGCTATGCGACAGATTGTCTCAGTGTGAGTTACATGACAGATTGTCTCAGTGTGAGTTACACGACAGATTGTCTCAGTGTGAGTTACACGACAGATTGTCTCAGTGCGAGTTACACGACAGTTTTCTCAGTGCGAGTTACACGACAGTTTTCTCAGTGTGAGTTATGCGACAGATTGTCTCAGTGTGAGTTATGCGACAGATTGTCTCAGTGCGAGTTATGCGACAGATTGTCTCAGTGTGAGTTACGCGACAGTTTGTCTCAGTGAGAGTTACACGACAGATTGTCTCAGTGCGAGTTACACGACAGATTGTCTCAGTGCGAGTTACATGACAGTTTGTTTCAATGCGAGTTACGCGACAGTTTGTTTCAATGCGAGTTATGCGACAGTTTGTTTGAATGCGAGTTATGCGACAGTTTGTCTCAGTGCGAGTTATGCGACAGTTTGTTTGAATGCGAGTTACGTGACAGTTTGTTTGAATGCGAGTTACGCGACAGATTGTCTCAGTGCGAGTTATGCGACAGTTTGTTTGAATGCGAGTTACGTGACAGTTTGTTTCAATGCGAGTTACGCGACAGATTGTCTCAGTGCGAGTTACGCGACAGTTTGTTTGAATGCGAGTTACGTGACAGTTTGTCTCAGTGCGAGTTACGCGACAGTTTGTTTGAATGCGAGTTACGTGACAGTTTGTCTCAGTGCGAGTTACACTACCTGTGATCTCTGGGAGGTACGAGACCTATTGGAGGCAGCCGAGTCTCTGCCCCTACGCTGTGCTGGGATGGGCGGGGATTTATCTCTCTCCTCGGGAGTCTGAAGTGCGAGATATTTAGTCATGGTTAGCTCTACATAAGCTTTATGTGAAATACATAGCACTGAGTAAAATGGTGCATATACAACTATACAAAATACTGTATTGTAAGTGATTGTGTAGAATATATAATACTAGTATATAGAATATGTGCAAAATTAATTGTAACGACAGATGTCATACATGTGTGTAATCAATCTGCAACAACATGTAATATACATGTATATAATCAACAGCCATAATATACATGTATATAATCAACAGCTGTACTATACATGTATATAATCAACAGCTGTACTATACATGTATATAATCAACAGCTGTAATATACATGTATATAATCAATCTGCAATGACAGCTGTAATATACATGTATATAATCAACAGCCATAATATACATGTATATGATCAACAGCTGAAATATACATGTATATAATCAACAGCTGTACTATACATGTATATAATCAACAGCTGTAATATACATGTATATGATCAACAGCTGAAATATACATGTATATAATCAATCTGCAATGACAGCTGTACTATACATGTATATAATCAACAGCTGTAATATACATGTATATAATCAACAGCTGTACTATACATGTATATAATCAACAGCTGTAATATACATGTATATAATCAACAGCTGTACTATACATGTATATAATAAACAGCTGTAATATACATGTATATAATCAACAGCTGTACTATACATGTATATAATCAACAGCTGTACTATACATGTATATAATCAACAGCTGTACTATACATGTATATAATCAACAGCTGTAATATACATGTATATAATCAACAGCTGTACTATACATGTATATAATAAACAGCTGTACTATACATGTATATAATCAACAGCTGTAATATACATGTATATACTCAACAGCTGTAATATACATGTATATAATAAACAGCTGTACTATACATGTATATAATCAACAGCTGTAATATACATGTATATAATCAACAGCTGTACTATACATGTATATAACAAACAGCTGTAATATACATGTATATAATCAACAGCTGTAATATACATGTATATACTCAACAGCTGTAATATACATGTATATAACAAACAGCTGTAATATACATGTATATAAATCAACAGCCGTAATATACATGTATATAATCAACAGCTGTAATATACATGTATATACTCAACAGCTGTACTATACATGTATATAACAAACAGCTGTAATATACATGTATATAAATCAACAGCCGTAATATACATGTATATAATCAACAACTGTAATATACATGTATATAATCAACAGCTGTACTATACATGTATATAATCAACAGCTGTAATATACATGTATATAATCAACAGCTGTACTATACATGTATATAACAAACAGCTGTAATATACATGCATATGATCAACAGCTGTAATATACATGTATATACTCAACAGCTGTACTATACATGTATATAACAAACAGCTGTAATATACATGTATATAATCAACAGCTGTAATATACATGTATATACTCAACAGCTGTACTATACATGTATATAACAAACAGCTGTAATATACATGTATATAAATCAACAGCCGTAATATACATGTATATAATCAACAGCTGTACTATACATGTATATAACAAACAGCTGTAATATACATGTATATAAATCAACAGCCGTAATATACATGTATATAATCAACAGCTGTAATATACATGTATATAATCAACAGCTGTACTATACATGTATATAATCAACAGCTGTAATATACATGTATATAAATCAACAGCTGTACTATACATGTATATAAGCAATCTGCAATGATAGCACATGTCAATATATTGAAATCAATCAGAGTTGATTGCTAAACAAGCTACGTGTATCCTGTAATGTAATGTCAAGCTGTTAGTGGTGAGATAGGCAACATGTGAACAAGTACGTAGTATGGCAGTCAACACAATCATCACCTCAGTGTGGCATCGTACACTTGTCTCAACTAGTCTATTTAGAGTGCTCTTCAAGGGACATTGCTCTGTTATAAAGGACCATGGTTCGATCCCCCGCCTGACCCTAATAATACTAACAGTCTTCAGATGGGACGTTAAACCGAGATTTCGTGTCTAAAATGACTAATCTCTTCAGGAGGCGTCGCTCATATGGGCAACTGGTAGCGACGATAAATAAACGTAAAACACACACTCACAATGTGTGAGCAATTTGGTTAGGATTTGATGAAATTGCTAAAACAGACATGAAGTAGTATAAAAGAAAGGACCAAAGTTTCTACATGACTAACAATGGATGTATAAAACCACCATCATTATCTACTTGTTCACGTGTAGGATTACATGGATGCGGGTTAGTTGTTTACCATGTTACCTGGTGGTGAATGGTATAATGGTGTTGTTCGGCCGTGTGCCACTGCTGTAAGTAGTGTTACAACACATACAATATTAAACACATACAATATTAAACACATATCAATTCATGTACAATCACAAACATTTCAACTACACCATGCTAAAGGTTAACATTTTCTTCTCTTGGTTTACTTGTGTGACATGTATTGTGTGACGTGTATTGTGCGACATGATTTGTGTGACATGATTTGTGTGATGTGCATTGAGTAACGTGCCTTGTGTGACATGATTTGTATGACATGATTTGTGTAACATGCATTGTGTGACGTGCATTGTGTAACATGCATTGTGTGACATGTTAGTCAGATATGCAATAGTTAAGGAGGAAAGAAATCCCAGATCACATGGAGTCAACAGTACACAATATAATACAATAAACCTAGAACAAAGATTTTCTAATCATTTCATCAAAATTCAGTGACATTTTTAAACGGGTTAAGAAACATATTAACTAGACTACTAGACTACATGTATTAAATTAAGCATACAATGTGAAATGCTAAAGAACAAAATACATACACCACCATATGCAACCTGCTACAAACAATTTGCCCTTTAAACCCATTCCCACATAGAGATTTAGGCTAAGACACTACTATATTTCTATACAGACGATAGTCGTTTAGTTAGCAGCCAGTAGATGCACATCTACAGGAGGCGCCACATAAGCAGAATGCAATATATGTATATTTGCGATAAATAATTCATCTGTTTCTATGCTAGAGAAGGCATTCATCATTATTACGGTGTTCATTCCGTCTCTCCCTGGCGAGATAACATGATGTAATATCAATAATGTATGTTAACAAGAAGTCATGCGATCTCGCGATCTTTTTGCCATGCTGCATTATTTACATTATATGTTCAGGGAACTAGTAATATATATATATAGTGTCCTCTGTGTATCCATTACAGATGGATAGACAGATCTGTAGTCCGGTGGTAACACGCTGGACTGGTAATCCAGGGATCGCAGGTTCAATCCCCCGTCTGACTCTAATAAAATTAACAGTCTTTCAGATGGGACTTTAATCCGAGGTCTCGTGTTGGTGCTTTACACCGTGCACGTAAAAGAACCAGAGGAGATTCTGGAATGGGTCTCTGTCTGTATCATTGCACTATCCTCCAAAAAAACTAAAATGACTAATCTCTACAGGAGGCGTCGCTCATATGGGTAACCGGTAGCGACGATAAAGTAACATAAAACACACACACATAGAGAGGACAATATATATATATTATATCAGGGTTCCCTATGTCTGAATGTCTGTCTGTGCCACTTCTGTTGCCAATTGAAAAACATTATTTAAAAAACTTGGAGCCAACTAAGAGCCACAACTAAGAGCCATATAGTTCACAAATAAATATTTGAAGCCATATATTTGACAAAACATGTGCCAAAACAAAGAACCCTGTATTTACATTATTTGTTACATTGTTGCTTGTAAATAAAACTTCTTCTTCTAGAGTACTGGGACTTACTGGGACTTACTGGGACTGCATGAGATTATGGCCTTTACTATGACTGTTGGTTTGGCTACTACATCGTCAATATATGTGTGGTTTTGGTGTCAAGAGACATGTAGAAATGGGTTAACAGAAACTAACAGAAACTAGTAATGAATTCACACAAAACAAAACTACTCAATTTCTACTACATGCATAGGTGAGAATAATTGCATTGTTTTTTTCTTTGTAAGGCAATAAGTTTTATTAGAAATACCCCCCCCGAGTGTCCCATCACGATACATGATGATACTACATTAACCCATTCAACCCCAAGTAACTGACATGGACTGGTGCATGCTATTTTTAGACAAATAAATTAATAAGAAAATTACCGTAATAATTTTATCTAAAAGTAGTAATAATTATTACTGGCAAAAAGTGCAGATCCTGATGAGACGGCTCGTCATGAGCTGGCTCATCTGGATCTACACTTTTTATACGTGATGATACTACATTAAGGCTAGTCTGGGAAAAGGCGTCGATATATTTTGTCTGGTCAGTGAAATAAATATATTTTAACACCGAGACTATTAATTGGGCCGTATTGAGCTTCTGATATTATCAACGCCTGGGGAAACTGGACGGATTGTCCGTGTAATTATTGACTATCATTAATCCTATTAATAGGCCTATTAGCACGTGACTTAATTAATGACGTACTTGAGCCAAAAGCGAGGCACTGCAATGTTGATAAAACTTTATAATTGGCCGCCATTGTTTACAGGTCAATGGAACAATAAATAGTTTTAAAAAGTACAATGTGCGTCTGATTTGACATATTTACTCAAGATTTAAGTCGTCCTTACTTCAATTACGCCGAATCGACCCATTACCACTTAAACTTAAAACTTAAAATCCGCCATCTCGTCGATATAACACAGAAACAGGAAATTATATGTTTGCGATGTAAATGAGGCTACGGGGGTATTCGTGTATATTCAGATATGATCGTGTATAATCGTGCCTGTTCGGCGATTTCTGATAGAATTCCATCTCTATATTTAGCGATAGTATCTTGTAGAGAAGAGTTGTCGTTCTTTAAATCTACACCCTCATAAATGATGGTGTAAGTAGATGGCGCTACAATCGGAAATCCAGTTTCCTCAGGCTGTCATTTTGCCAGAAGTTAAAAAGTGAAATCGACAGACTGGAACCCAGGCTACATTAAGGCAATAGGTTTTATTAGAAATATCCCCGAGTTTCCCATCACGTTACACGCTTATACTACATTAAGGCAATAGGTTATTGGTTATGTTTATGTAATTTCGCATAACTAAATATGACTTTCTGCAGGTTTCATTTTTGTATTAGTTTATGTACGTAAATATACATTATATAATTATACATGTGTGTATTTTGAAAAGGGAATAAAATTGGAAAAACAAAATAAAATAAAGAAAGTTGTATTAGTTCATTGGATAAACATGTTTTATTTAAATTAGCAAGGTTAAAATGTCAAGAGAAATAAAGAAAGCATTACAAGTGATCAGTGAGGGGTGGCAACAAGACATTTGGTCTACCTTGGGTTTTATGGCAGGTACAGGTGGAGATTTCATTCTCTCATTAGCTGCAGTTTCTCTCTGTAAATCATAACATGCAATAATCATGTAATAATAATAATAATAAAAATAAGAATGATAACTTATTTATAGAGCCAACTGTGGGAGAAGCACACTTGTCCATGTGTGTACCGCTTAGATAAACTAAGCAGTTTTTGCAAGAGCCGTTTCATATTTATTCGCGAGTGTGTGTTATTCATGGGAATAGAACTCGCACAATTCAACAATTTATATAATTAAATAGCATGTGTAATAAACCAGGAAAATGTGCCCGTTATTAACCTTTACTTCATCGAGATGTGGGTTTATATTCTATTGTATCTGCGTACATACAGCAGCCATATACCCATGGTTCACTCTGTCTGAATTTTTGACTGCGCCACTTCTGTCACCAGTTGAAAAAAAACTGGAGCCAATTTGAAAAACTTGGAGCCAATTAAGAGTCATATAGTTCACAGATAAATATTTGATGCCATGTTGCGCCAATGGGTAATGGCATCAAGAGGCGTTCCTATGTGAAAAAGTGTAAACACAATCTCTGCTAATAAACTGAACCAACAGACCCGTTTTGACTAGTGACCATATAAAATTCCCTATCTATTCTCTTGTGTTTGACTATCATTGTTTCCATCCAATCAACTTATTGAAGTGCAAATTGACATGTGCTTGAAAATCACTTGTTCATTTGCATCAAGCTACATTAGGTTCAGAAGATGCATAGGCCTGCAAAGCCACTAGATGGTTTGTTTGTTTGGATTATACGCCTTCATCAGCACCATTTCTAGCTATATCGACGGCGGGCAGTTTACCTAACAACACCAGAGCAAGTAGACAAATTTGGAAATCTTCATAATTTTCAGCAGAGAGCGAATATATGTGATATGATGATAAACTATAATGTACATCAGATAACACTGGAAGCTGCATTATAATATACATGAAAGCTGTATTTGCATATTACTACTATAATCTTTCATAGATATCAATATTTGTTCTACTGTCTAACTAACATGGATGTTTGTAAACAACAAAAGTTAAACATGAACTTTTTTCTAACTTTCAGCAGATTGAATGCTCTCACTTTTGTTTCCTTTCCTTATCTGTTCCTTTCTCCTTGATCTCTTCAACCGGCATACATGCTACCTGAATGTCTTCCCTACAAGTCTCCTTTCCCTTCTCTCTCTTACTTACCTGTTCTCTTTCTCACTCTCCATATTTACCTCTCTTCTCTCTCCATATGCTTACATGTTCTATATCTCTCTCTCTCTCCATATGTTTACATGTTCTATCTCTCTCTCTCCATATGTTTACATGCTCTATCTCTATCTCTCTCTCTCCATATGTGTACATGTTTTATCTCTCTCCATATGTTTACATGCTCTATCTCTCTCTCCATATGTTTACACGTTCTATCTCTCTCCATATGTTTACATGTTCTATCTCTCTCCATATGTTTACATGTTCTATCTCTCTCCATATGATTACATGTTCTATCTCTCTCCATATGTTTACATTCTCCTTTTTCTCGCTCACTCGCTCGCTCCACTTACGTTATAAACCACTAGGCCACGGAGACGTTTATATCTGTTGACATTCTCTTCTCTCTATATATATCTGCATCTGTTTAACCGTTCCCTTTCTCTCTCAACATCTCTGTTCGTTATGGTCTAATCTTTACCCATATGTACCTCTCCATTTGTGTTACCTCCTACCTTTCTCCAATCTCTCTATATATATCTGCATCTGTTTAACCGTTCCCTTTCTCTCTCAACATCTCTGTCGGTTATGGTTTAATCTTTACCCATATGTATCTCTCCATTTGTTACCTCCTACCTTTCTCCAATCTCTCTATATATATCTCCATCTGCTTAACTGTTCACTTTCTCTTATCTCTATATAATTCCACTTGTTACCAATTCATGTACTCTTTTATTTAGATATCTTTATAAGTTTACCTTTTCACATTTCTTCTCTCTGTATATATCTATTCCCTTTCCCTTATCTCTATATATCTCCATTTGTTACCTGTTCCCTTATCTCTATATATCTCCATATGTTACCTGTTCCCTGTCTCGTTTCTCTCTCGCCATTTGTTCCTGCTGATCTCTCATTCTGTCATCGTCAGCTTCTCGTCTTTTTCTGTCAGTTTCTTTCTTTCTGTCGTCGGCTTGTATTTTTATTTCTTCATTCTTCCGCCGAGTCTAAAAGAACATATACACATCAGTCACATCAGTAAATCCTCCCTTAAGCAGCCAGTGATGGGAAAAGCCATTCTTGCTGCTTCCTGGAGGTGACCTGTTAATGGAGGGCTCTCACGTTTGATAACCCAATTTGACTTAATCTTTATAGTTATGGTGTATAGTTGTGTTTGTGTAATTTATAGGTTATTGACATAGTCCTCCATGATCTCATATTTCCTCTTTAATCGTTTAATGTCAACTAATTGTATCTGGGTCCTACAGGGGCCAAACTCTTTTGCCACTTTCCTGGAGCTTTTACAAGAATTGAGTCTCTATATTACTTTACCCGATCATTAACGTGTCTGCACTTTCCATACTTTTGAAGATGTGTGCAATAACAAACAATATTTTATAAGCTATAATTAATAGAAACGAATCACATGAAACACGGGTTCGATCCTCGGACCGGGAAGTATGTAAGATGGTACGGTGGTCGCCAGATCGGACAGGTGGGTTTTCTCCGGGCACTTCAGTTTCCTCCCACACGAATGACCACATATACGCTTTCATCCGCGCCAACGAAAGTGATTAACATAAGTTGTTAAAACTTGCTTCGCAATCGTTGTAAAATAAATAAAGTTTAAACTTTAACGAATCAATGTTTTCCAAGGATACTACATGGAATACACATAAAAACCTCGTCAGTGTTTTCCAGTGCATTATAGGAAGATTATATATGTTATATTTTGGGTTTTACGCCTGCATCAGCACCATTTTGGGCTATATCGCCGGCGGGCAGTTTACCTAACAACACAGGCTCCAGCGGTTAACCAGTACTTTGGTGCACCAACCTCCGTAAGAAACTGCCAACTTTTTCATATAAATGAGACACGGCCTGAGCGGGGCTCGAAACCGTGACCAACAGTGATGATAGGTTACAGTGGTATACAAGTCAGCAACCTTAACCACTCGACCACGGAGGCGGACTATTATTATAAGAAGATTATTACACACAAGTATTAAATATACCAACCTCTTGAAGGAGAGAAACTATATAAGCTCTGCTTCCATTTTAATCCTTTCCCATTCTTTGATTTCATGTACATGTATTGTTTTGTGAATGTATATAGTGGAATAAATATGTTTAAACCAAATATACCAACCTCCTCCTCTCTCATTCGTACTTTCTTCTGTTCCTCTTCATATTCTGACTGGATTTTCAGTCGTTCATCTTCCAATTTTTTGTTCTCTCTTTCCTCTTCTCTCCTCTCTTCTTCCTTCTTTATTTGTTCAAGACGACGCTTCTGTGCTATCTACAATATTCCCGTAATATACGGATATTAATAACCATCATCATGTGGAAGTCGTGATCGCAGTGGTAGCGTGTTCGCTTCAGGTGTGAGAGGAACGGTGTGTGTGTGTTTTATGTTTATTTATCATCGCTACTGGTTGCCCATATGAGCAACCCCCGGGTGCCCCTTCAAGCAGTGTTTAATGCACATTCGGAACCCCAGTTAGAACAACCAACCCTCCGCAAACCAGCTGGATAGCTTTCTCACTTGAAAGAATTCGACACCTCCAGTGACATTAGGACCTACAGCGGACTCATGTGTGTATTTTACATTTATTTATCGTCGCTACCGGTTGCCCATATGAGCGACGCCTCCTGAAGAGATTAGTCATTTTAGATTTTTGGAGAATAGTGCAATGTTACAGACAGAGACCCATTCCAGAGTCTCCTCTGGTTCTTTTACGTGCACGGTGTAAAGCACCGACACGAGACCTCGATTTAAAGTCCCATCTGAAAGACTGTTTATTAGGGTCAGACGGGGGATCGAACCTGCGATCCCTGGATTACCAGTCTACCACTGGATTAGAGATCCGTTCACACCCAGCTGTAGTTGTTATGTTTGTGTCCTTAGGCGAGGCATTTCAATTGCACATGCCTCTTCAATCTTCCTTATTAAGAATGAGGTCTCGAGAGTGATTTAACTAATGTTGTAAGAACGTGTTTCGCAATTGAGCTAACATAAATGTGTCAGAAAAGATAAAAAATAACCATCTGGACTATATCAGGTAATGCAATTCAAAATTTATAACATCCTACAATTTTGAAAATACCAGTTTCTTCTAAACTTAAAGACATATACGAGGGTGATTGAGCGTTACGGGGTGGTGATTGAGTGGATCCGGGATGGTGATTGAGCGGTTCCGGGATGGTGATTGAGCATTCCGGGATGGTGATTAAGTGGATCCGGGATGGTGATTGAGCGGATCTGGGATGGTGATTGAGCGTTCCGGGATGGTGATTGAGCGGATCCGGGATGGTGATTGAGTGGATCCGGGATGGTGATTGAGTGGATCCGGGATGGTGATTGAGCATTCCGGGATGGTGATTGAGCGTTCCGGGATGGTGATTGAGCATTCCGGGATGGTGATTGAGCGTTCTGGGGTGGTGATTGTGCGTTCCGGGATGGTGATTGAGCGGGTCCGGGATGGTGATTGAGCATTCCGGGATGGTGATTGAACAGTTCCGGGATGGTGATTGAGCGTTCCGGGATGGTGATTGAGCGTTCGGGTCCGGGATGGTGATTGAGCGGGTCCGGGATGGTGATTGAGTGGATCCAGGATGGTGATTGAGCGTTCTGGGATGGTGATTGAGCGGTTCCGGGATGGTGATTGAGCGTTCCGGGATGGTGATTGAGCGTTCCGGGATGGTGATTGAGTGGATCCGGGATGGTGATTGAGCGGGTCCGGGATGGTGATTGAGTGGATCCAGGATGGTGATTGAGCATTCCGGGATGGTGATTGTGCGTTCCGGGATGGTGATTGAGTGGATCCGGGATGGTGATTGAGCGGGTCCGGGATGGTGATTGAGTGGATCCAGGATGGTGATTGAGCATTCCGGGATGGTGATTGTGCGTTCCGGGATGGTGATTGAGCGGGTCCGGGATGGTGATTGTGCGTTCCGGGATGGTGATTGAGCGGGTTCGGGATGGTGATTGAGCATTCCGGGATGGTGATTGAGCGGGTCCGGGATGGTGATTGTGCGTTCCGGGATGGTGATTGAGCATTCCGGGATGGTGATTGAGCGGGCCCGGGATGGTGATTGAGCATTCCAGGATGGTGATTGAGCATTCCGGGATGGTGATTGAGCGTTCCGGGGTTGTGATTGTGCGTTCCAGGATGGTGATTGAGCATACCGGGATGGTGATTGAGCGGGTCCGGGATGGTGATTGAGCGTTCCGGGATGGTGATTGAGTGGTTCCGGGATGGTGATTGAGCGGGTCCGGGATGGTGATTGAGCGTTCCGGGATGGTGATTGAGCGGTCCGGGATGGTGATTGAACGGTCGGATGGTGATTGAGCTCCGGGTGGTGATTGTGCGTCCGGGATGGTGATTGAGCGGGTCCGGGATGGTGATTGAGCATTCCGGGATGGTGATTGAGCGTTCCGGGATGGTGATTGAGCGGGTCCGGGATGGTGATTGAGCATTCCGGGATGGTGATTGAGCGGGTCCGGGATGGTGATTGAGCATTCCGGGATGGTGATTGAACGGTTCCGGGATGGTGATGGAGTGGTTCCGGGATGGTGATTGAGTGTGAGTGGTCCGGGATGGTGATTGAGCATTCCGGGATGGTGATTGAACGGTTCCGGGATGGTGATTGAGCATTCCGGGATGGTGATTGAGCGTTCGGGTCCGGGATAGTGATTGAGTGGATCCAGGATGGTGATTGAGCGTTCTGGGATGGTGATTGAGCGTTCCGGGATGGTGATTGAGCGTTCCGGGATGGTGATTGAGTGGTTCCGGGATGGTGATTGAGCTCCGGGATGGTGATTGAGCGTTCCGGGATGGTGATTGAGCGGTCCGGGATGGTGATTGAACGGTTCCGGGATGGTGATTGAGCGTTCCGGGATGGTGATTGAGCGTTCCGGGATGGTGATTGAGCGTTCCGGGATGGTGATTGAGCGTTCCGGGATGGTGATTGAGTGGATCCGGGATGGTGATTGAGCGGTTCCGGGATGGTGATTGAGCATTCCGGATGGTGATTGTGGTCCGGGATGGTGATTGAGCGGTCCGGGATGGTGATTGAGCGTTCCGGGATGGTGATTGAGCGGATCCGGGATGGTGATTGTGGTTCCGGGATGGTGATTGAGTGGATCCGGGATGGTGATTGAGCATTCCGGGATGGTGATTGAGCGTTCCGGGATGGTGATTGAGCATTCCGGGATGGTGATTGAGCGTTCCGGGGTGGTGATTGTGCGTTCCGGGATGGTGATTGAGCGTTCCGGGATGGTGATTGAGCGGTCCGGGATGGTGATTGAGCGTCCGGGATGGTGATTGAGCGGTCCGGGATGGTGATTGAGCATTCCGGGATGGTGATTGAGCGGTTCCGGGATGGTGATTGTGCGTTCCGGGATGGTGATTGAGCGTTCCGGGATGGTGATTGAGCGGTTCCGGGATGGTGATTGAGCATTCCGGGATGGTGATTGAGCATTCCGGGATGGTGATTGACGGGTCCGGGATGGTGATTGAGCGTTCCGGGATGGTGATTGAGCGAGTCCGGGATGGTGATTGAGCGTTCCGGGATGGTGATTGAGCGTTCCGGGATGGTGATTGAGTGGTTCCGGGATGGTGATTGAGCGTTCCGGGATGGTGATTGAGCGTTCCGGGATGGTGATTGAGCGGGTCCGGGATGGTGATTGAGCATTCCGGGATGGTGATTGAGCATTCCGGGATGGTGATTGAGCGTTCCGGGATGGTGATTGAGCGTTCCGGGATGGTGATTGAGCGTTCCGGGATGGTGATTGAGCATTCCGGGATGGTGATTGAGTGGTTCCGGGATGGTGATTGAGCATTCCGGGATGGTGATTGAGTGGTTCCGGGATGGTGATTGAGCGGTCCGGGATGGTGATTGAGTGGATCCAGGATGGTGATTGAGCATTCCGGGATGGTGATTGAGCGTCCGGGATGGTGATTGAGCGGGTCCGGGATGGTGATTGTGCGTTCCGGGATGGTGATTGAGCGGGTTCGGGATGGTGATTGAGCATTCCGGGATGGTGATTGAGCGGGCCGGGATGGTGATTGTGCGTTCCGGGATGGTGATTGAACGGTTCCGGGATGGTGATTGTGCGTTCCGGGATGGTGATTGAGCGGGTCCGGGATGGTGATTGAGCATTCCGGGATGGTGATTGAGCATTCCGGGATGGTGATTGAGCGTTCCGGGGTGGTGATTGTGCGTTCCGGGATGGTGATTGAGCGTTCCGGGATGGT